>CAJQZJ010004783.1:176047-192719 GCA_907164525.1 Lophiomys imhausi | reverse complement strand
CTGTGTACTAGGTCAGCACTCCCCCACTGATTGCTATCCCTTGTCCTTTCTGCTTGCTTTCCCTTGCCATGCATTAAAACAGACCTGTGTTCAGGGTTGCCCCAGGAGACTTAATTTCCTGCAATTAAATGTGGCTAGGTGACCAGGTTCTCCCTGGAGATGGGTGCTTAACAGTGAATGTACAGATGGGTGCTTAGCACAGTGAATGTGGTGCCTTCCTTCCAGATGCAGCCTGAACCCAGTGTGATCCAGCCTCAGCCTCACAAAGCATGGGGCCCTTAGGGACCACAGGACTAGATGGAAGAGTTGGTTTCGGGATGACCATACGGAGGAGGACAGCCACCTCTGATGTGGAACCATTGCCCTATGCTGTTACCTGGCTAATGCAGTAACAATGCGCCACGGAAAACACTGGGTTTGCAGAAGTCCCTTGTGCCAGTAGCTTTGCCTTTGCCCTACTTAAGATTCTACAAAAGAAGCATGTTGCTGTCCTCAAAGTTTCATCATTCTTGAACTAGTAAGACTGGATATGCAGACTCTGCCATGTTGGAGGAAGGTCTTATACATTGGTTCTCTGAGGCTGATTTCATGCTCAGAGATCCGGTTACCACCCTTTCTGAGGCACTCTCTGATTGGTTAATAAAAGTCACGGATGGCCAATTAGCTGGACAGAAAAAGTATAGGAAGGCAGGACTTCCTAGGATGAAGAAAAGAACCCTGGCTTTTACACAGAGGAAGCTCTTTTTCCACCAGGAGATACAGAAGCAGACAGATGTGTCTGAGAGCTCTGGAAAATACAGCAAGCCATATGACTGGTTAGGATTAGGCAATCTGGGATTAATTTCGGAGAGCTAGTTGAGAGTCTGCCCTACTAAGGGCTAAGCATTGAAACATTAAAAGGTCTTGGTGTATTTAATTATTGGGGAAAAGTCCACCATGTGTTTCAGGCCACCAGCTAAGGCAAGCCTGGCCAGCAGCCCGCCTCCTGCCAAGCTGCGGCAGCTGTTCTGCTGGCCTAATATAACAATTTATTGTTATTAATAAATATCGCTGTTAGCAAGGCTGCAGTCTCACTGCCATCTGCCTTTGAAGTTCAAGCCTGACTCCAGATCACAGGGCCACGGTGTGGGCAAGTTACTAGAGCCAGGACCTCAGTGGATAGCTGTTGAGTGGAGACACCAGGGATCCCAACTATGGAGCTCAAAGAGCTTGTCAAAGGGTCAAATGAGGCTGGCACGTGCTAAATCCTTGTTCCCACTTAGGTCTCACCTGTTCTAGCTCTTCCCTGTTTGTTTTTTGTTTGGTTTGGGTTTTTTGATCTTTATCTAAAAACACTAATTGACCCATCACCCTGATTTGTTCTGGGTCTATGGAGGAAACTATGACAAAGCTATTTTAGTTCTTTGTAGAATATAAATTTGACTTATACTACCCCAGGCATCATCCAGATGAGTATATGTTAATGTGCAGAGTCTGAGCTTCCTTGTGACTTCTCCATTTGTACGTGACACCTTTGGCTAAATTCCAGCCCCCATTACCCTGCCTTGGTCTCCCCCTCCTCTCAATGGGTGCCGTCATTTTCTGTAATATGCCTTCTATTTTATAACTTTTTTAAAAATCTGCATTTCACATTTGAGGAAACTTGTCCTTTTGAAACTTGTCTATTTTGTATAACATGATGATTTCCAGATCCATCTACTCTCTTGCACATGATGTAATTTCATTCTTTATGGGTGAATAGTACTCCATTTTGTGCCTGTATGCCACATTTTCTTTATCGATCTATCTATTGCTTGGCTATTGTGGAAGATGCTGTAAAGGCAGATGGGGAGCTGGCAAGATGGCTCCCAATCTGATGATGTGAGTTCCATTCCTGTGACAGACGTGGTGGAAGGAGAAAGCTAATCCCCAAAAGTTGACCTCCTGGCACCTAAGCAGGTGCCACAGTGAATGCACGCCCACATATATATGTAAGCAAACAAACCAATAACAAATAAGTGTAAATAGACCTTTAACTATGACAACAAAAAGACATGGGATGTCTGACTTAGATCCCTTCAGGCTCCTGGCTGGAGTGGTCTAGCTGGGCCACGTGGCAGTTGTCTTTGGTTCTCTGAAGAATCTTCAGATACCAGCTTACATTCCCACCCTCTGGTCTCATTTTCCCCACATTCTTGCCAGAATTTTGTTGTCATTTGTCTCTGCAAGGATAGCTGTTTTGATTGGGGTGAGCTAGAATCCCAATGTGGTTTTTATTCAAATATCTCTGATGATTGAACATCTTTCCTGTTTTTATTATCCATGTGTTCCTCTGTGAAGTTTCCTCATCTCACTGATTGGATTACTTGGTCTTTGGATGCTTTTTTTTCTTTTCTCTTATTTTATTTTTCATCCTAAAACAAAATTCTTTCCACAAGACATGGAGAATTCTTGGAAGGTAAGAAGGCAGAGTTAAGATAGTCGTGTAGTGGAGTTGGAGCTAAAGTAGCTTAGTGTGTGGGATCTTCAAGAAGGGTTCATTGTTCCGGGTTGTGGGTAGAAAGACAGGGTGAAAATCAAGAACAAGGGGAGAATATTTGAGGAATTTGGCTTCATTCACATCCACTTTCCTAACTGATCCTGGATGTAGAATCCCCAGTCCTAGCAAGTGCCCAGAGGCATTGGACAGCCAGTCCTGTCTGCTTGAAGGGAGATGGGAACAGAGGGAGATGTCAAATGCAGAACTAATCCCTATCCTGTGCCAAAACGAGAGGTTCACTGCCAGGTGTCCCCTAAATTAAGCAGGCCTTTAGAATGTTGTTCATAGAACACACGTGAGGATCCATCCTCGGGCTGACATCTTGACTGGATTTAGTCCTTACGAATTGCCTACAACTTTGCCTCTTTCCTAAGGCAAGATCTCTTTAATTATTCCTCACTAAGGAGACAGCATTTTACGCTTAAATTCTTAACCACTGCGTACTATTTGCTAATGACTGTGGTCAAAGTAAGAAAATACGGAATTTGAATTGCTAGCACTGCTTTCCCTCTTTCTGCATTTTCAAATGTCTTGCATAGCAGGAAGGTTGAGGTTTTGAAGTCTTAGGAAGGGAACGCCAGTGAAACCTTCTAACGCAGTCTTTTGGCTCCCTCTCGTGGAATAGTAAGGAGTTACTCGTACGGAATTACCCCAAACTGGGTGGCAGGGGACTCACCTTGTTTGGTAAATAAAGAAGTAATCTTAATTAGCCCGAACCCCCATCCGTTTGGTAAGGATAGAGGACTTGGCTATGGACTTCAGAAAAACCTCGTTAGACCGAATTTAAGTGATAAAATGACTAAACTCTTCAGTAAAAGGATGTGACATTTTGGCAATATTCCTGCAAGCTATGAAAACTACCGCTTCCTATCCCCACCACGCTTTAGCATTCAACAAAAACCTCACATAGGAAAACTTTCAGTAACCCCTGCCCTACACTGTGCTAGAGAATTGTGAAGGTGAGGCCCGCCCTCTAGCGGTGTAGAGACTGTCCCACGGGTGAGTCTTCCCTTTGTTTAGAAGCCCCAAACAGACTGTGCACAGACTGCTTCCCAGCCTTTTAGAGCCGGAAACCTTTCCTCCCTCCACGAGGTATTACTTACACACCTAGAACGGGTTAGGATGACGCATATTTGAATTCCTCTCTCCCTCCCTCCCTCTGGGGTCCGAGGAACCCGCCGCCTGGAGGTCAGAGCCGGTACTGCAGGATTTCCCAGCCGGGCTGCTTTCCCGTTCCCTGTGTCAGCTGATTCCTTCCCAACCCCTCCTCCTTCACTACACGCCTTCCTTTTTATGATTCTGTAAGATGAAACTGGCCTCATTCCTTACTGTGATGCTAGTCACAGGGCGTAGGGGAGGAGACATTAGTCTGGACATGCATCTTGCTGCCTCAGACTTCTGTTTTGGTTAGCTGAGGCCGGCGGTGGGGGTGGGGGCTTCACAGGGAAGGCATCAGACCTTCCTTCCTTCCTTCCTTCCTTCCTTCCTTCCTTCCTTCCTTCCTTCCTTCCTTCCTTCCTTCCTTCCTTCCTTCCTTTCCCCCCTCCCTCCCCCTTCCTTGCTTCCTGACCAGGCTGACCTCAGACCTTCGGAGATCTGCCTGCCTTCTGCGCCTTATCCCCGACTTTATCCAGTTTCTTGCACACTCGCAGCACATCATCCTCAAGACACCCGTTCCAACCTGACTGCAGGCAGATGGGAGATACACATCTGTTCAAACTCACCTGAAGGGTGGCCTCAGAAACTCACCTGTCTGAAGGTCACCCATCTGAGAAAACCCTTTGACTTCATTCAACACCTTGTTCTAAAAAAAAAGTGTTGAAGTGAAAATAGTTACCAAAAAATCAGGTCTATGCTCCACAGACCTCATTGCTATGTTCCTTACCTATATCATTTAAAGGAAACCTTTGCTGGTATTGCATTTAAAAAAAAAAAACACCTTTTGCTGTTGTTGTTGTTAAAATCCTTATGTACCATGCACCTTATGCCAGATTCTGAAGACTTCTGCCAACAGTAAGTTCCTTTCCCACAGAGTAGGGAAGGCAGGCAGCCATCTACAGGGAAACTGTGACTTGCACAAAAGCATTGTGTAAATCTGGAGCCAGGGTTTACCAGGGGTCCCAGCAACCCTTGTTTCACATACCTGCTGCCTAGGTTCCCCTCCTGTCCTGCTTTGTTTTCTATTGCTGTGATAAATACCATGTGTGTCTTAACCAGTGTTCTATTGCTGTGGAGAGACACTGTGACCATGGTAACTTATAGAAGGAAACGTTTAACTGGGGTTTGCTTACAGCTTCGGAGGGAACGTTTAACTGGGGTTTGTTTACAGCTTCGGAGGGTGAGTCTGTGAGCAGCATGATGGTGAATGTGGCCACAGGCAGGTGCAGTTCCCGAGCAGTCACTGAGAGCTCACAGCTGATTCAGGCAAGCTGCAGTCAGAGAGAGCCAGTCTGTCTGGTGCAGGCTTTTGAAGCTTCGAAGTCCATACCCAGCAACACACCTTCAACCAACAAGGTCCCACCTAATCGTTCCCAAAGAGTTCCACTAACTGGAGAACAAGCATTCAAACCTATGAGTCTATGGGACTATTCTCATTTAAGCCCCCACAATGAGTTAAAAAAAAAAAACACTTGAGGGGAAAGGATTTATTTCATCTTACAGATCTCTCAGTTCATCAATGAAGAATGCCAAGGCGGGAACCTGGAGGCAGGAACTGAAGCAGAGACCACGGAGGAGCGCTGCTTACTGCGTGGCTCTTCATGGCTTGCTCAGCCTGCTTTCTTACACAACCCAGGACCACCAAGCCCAAGGGTGGCACTACCCAAAGTGGGCTGAGCCTTTCCCACATCGACCATTTAACCAACAAAATGCCCCACAGACTTGGCTGCAGGCAGGCATTTTCTCAGTTGTTCTTCTGCCTAGCTTGTGCCAAGTTCACAAAACTAACTAGCACACCCCTCTTCCTCCCTGTGTCTCTTCCCATTTTCTTTCCTTCTTCCGTTTTCCTCCATTTTTCTTTTATTCAACACAGTATCTGCATGATGCAGGCCTGTAATTGCTTATGCAATAGTAAATAAAAATATGCATGAATGAGGTCGCCGAGCTAGGCTGGCTCCCACGGGCCAATGAAGGTGGGAAGAAGGGGGTGGACAGTGGATGCCTCATCTCTCCAGTGACATTAGTCTGTGACAATGTGTGACATCCTCATTCATGCACAGCCACTTAGCCAGTCACTCTCCTGATTAGATCATAAACAGCCAGTGGGAGCATGTATCCCATCATCCCTCTGCTTCTTCCTGATTCCACCTGGTCTAGCAGTCAGCTGGTCTTCATTTCCCCCGTTGAGGCTGTTTATCATTGGGCTTGTTATTAAATGAGCACTGTTCTGACCTTCTCTGAAAGTATCTTTTGATGCCCACAAAGATATCTTTTTATGAAACATTTGTTCACTGTGGCAGCGACGTGGCACTAAGACATTTGATTCTAGAGCTGTTACATGATCTCATAATAGACTGCTACTTAGAAAATTATCCCAAAATTTAGTGGCTTGAAGCAACCCCCTTTTTGTGACTTCTGTTTTGTTGGCCTCAATCCAGGCAAATTCACCTGAGGTGTTCTCTCCATGTGAGATAAGATTGCTGCTTTTAAAAAGGTTTTTTTTGTTTTGTTTTGTTTTGCTTTTTTGTTTTAGATTTTATTTACTTTGACTTTATGTATATGGCTCTTTTGCCTGGGTTTTTGTATACTTACCATGTACATGCAGTGTGCCCACAGAGGTCAGAGGAGGGGATCAGACCTTCTGGAATTGGAGTTACTGATGGTTGTTAGCTGCCATGTGGGTGCTGAAAATTGAGCCTGAGTCCTCTGGAAAACTAGCCAGTGCTCTTAACTGATTCATTTCTCCAGCCATTTCCTCAAGACTACTGCCGTTTGGTTGTTGGTGTTTTGTTCGTTTGTTTGTTTTATGACGGACCTTGCACCCTGTCTGAGGTTGGCTTTGAACTTGTGTTCCTTGAGGAACCCAAGATTACAGGAACACAACCCCATTCAGGGCAAGACCACAGTCACTTAAGTGGTCAACTGGCACATGGTGGGGAAGATTCCAGAGAGCATCCCTCATATATCTTGTGCCTTAGCAAGATAGTGGAAGTCTGGGTTCAGCTCCGGGTGCGCATATTACCCTTGCATGGCTGGTCCAGCAGGGCCGTCTCAGGGCAGCTGGTGTCTTACATGCTGGCTTGCCTTCCCCAGAGAACAGACTTACACAGCAACATCATAAGCCATGGAGTGTGGCTTTTGCCACATTCTGCTAGTCCACTCACATAGGTCCTTTGGGCCGACTTGGATAATATAAAGGAGGACTGGCTCTCTAATTCTGAATGGGATTGGGGCCAGTGTAATTTACCACCATGTCTGATGTAGGCACCCTCCCAGCAGCTCTTAGGTCCGTGTGGTGAAGTTATTGTTCCAGACTCATGTTCTGAGGGGCAAAGTCTGCCCGCAGGAGTCCAGAAGCCCCCTTCCTCCTTTCCTGTACTGGTTAACGGGCAACCCAAAAACTGACTTCTCTGTCCCTCACAGGCCTGTCCTACTCTCTCCAGGGTAAAATACTAGGTGACAAGCTACCTTGCTCAGCCTCCCCATTCTTCACCCTCCTCCTCTCTCCCGGTTCATATAATTGGTCTCTTCCCCTCCAGGCTAGTTCCCTCCCTATTTTCTGCCCTTTGCTGTTCTGGCCCCATACACGCAGACCCAGAAACACGTTTTGTCGATCCCCTTAATCACAGTCTCTCCTCCTTCCTCAAATGCAGCTCTTTCAAAGAGCTATTCATTCATTCATTCGTGTGTGTGTGTGTGTGTGTGTGTGTGTGTGTGTGCGCACGCGCGTGTGTGCGAGCGCATCCACACACAGATGCCCATAGAAGACCAGAGAGGCATCACAACTCTTGGAGCTGAAGTTACAGAAGGTTGTGGAGTCCCTAAAGTAGGTGCTGGGAACCAAACTCCAGTCCTCTGGAAGAGCAGCAAGGGCTCTAACCACTGAGCACACTCACCCTACAAATACAAGTCTTATTTAAATTAGTGATGTTAGCTGGGAGTGGGGGTGCACGCCTTTAACGCCAGCACTTGGGAGGCAGAAGCAGGTGGATCTCTGTGGGTTCAAGGCCAGCCTGGTCTACAAAGTGAGTCCAGAACAGCCAAGGCTACACAGAGAAACCCTGTCTCGAAAAACCACAAAAAAGGCACTAATAAATTAGACACATCGAGCATTTTGCTCTTTTAATGTGCTTTTAGTGATTGACTTTAATTGTAAAATGGATTTCAACAGAGAATGAGAAGCATCTAGGAAGAGAAGGAGGTGAGGGATTAATATATATAATCTATAAACACATGCTACCAACAATGTCAGAAGGGAGACTTTAAAATTTTTTATTATCATTATTACTGTTGTCGTTATTATTGTTCTGTGAGATAGGTCTATATATGTGTGTGTGCGAGAGAGAGAGAAATGAGAGACAGGGAGATACACACACACATACACACACACACACACACACACACACACACACACACACAGGGGAGAGAGAACATGGGGACATCACAGGAAATGGTTGGTTCTGTCTTCCTATCTTGGGATCCCCAGATCAGCTCAAGTACTTTCCCGGCTGAGCCACCTGCAGCCCGAGGGTTTTTTAATTTTTGAAATTATGGGCTCTAATACTTGTTACTATTCTGCCTTAAAGGATGATGCCAGCAGGTTTATGTGTCTGGTGACTATAGCATTCTAGAACTCTCTCCCAGATACTCTAGAGTAGCTCTGTAGATTTGGGAAGACACTCCTGGGATCTCAGTCCTTGGCCATTGTTCCTAAATATCCTATTCAGGGCTACCATTGCAAACACCATGACTAAAAGCAAATTGAGGGGGAAAGGACTTATTTGGATTATAATTCCATATCACAGTTTGTCATTGAAGGAGTGAGGACAGGAATTCAAACAGGGCAGGGACCTGAAGACAGAGTGGATGCAGAGGCCATGGAGGGGTGCTGCTTACTGGCTTATTCCACATGGCTTGCTAGGTCTGCTTTCTTATAGAGCCCAGGACCTCCAGCCCATGGATGGCCCCACCCACAATGGGCTGAGCCCTCCCACATCAATCACTAATTAAGAAAATGCCTAGAGCCAGATATTACAGAGACATTTTCTTAATTGAGGTTCCCTCCTCTCAGATGACTCTAGCTTGTGTCAGGTTAATATAAAACTATCCAGCCACTAAACATGGCTATTTTTCTGAAAACAGAGGTGATTTCCCCCCCCCCCAAAAAAAAAAACCGATATTCATTATGTTTTGGAAAAGACCTTGTGGAATTGGTCCAAAATAGACTAGTGACTCAAAGGGGTAGGAGAAAGCTCCCTAGGATCATGATGGGCCCTGAGAGAGAGCCCACTGGTTGCTGAAACTGGCTGTTGGGCCTGGCCAAGGCCTAGAGGTTAGGTGTGTGCCTGGCTTTGCTCTATAAGAGAGGGGCCTTGGAGAAGTCGCTGACAGACAATTAGAACCGTTGTTTTATTAGTGGTTACAGCTACAGATCATGCCCCTAAGAGGAAATGAAGATAAGCTGGCCCGACAGCAGGATCCAGTTTCCTACCCGGAGCAGAAGTATAACAGGGTGCATCTCAGCGCGGGCTCTCAGGCTTGCTTGCATAGTCCTGGCACCTGGGAGTGGCTTCTATCTCGTGCTGTGAGCAAATCAGCATCAGGCTTAGTATCTGTGACTGACAGACACTGCCAGACAAGGCTGGGAACACAGTGGAAGCAGGGAAAGGAGGCCTGCTGGATGGATGGTACTTCCGGATATGCATTCTTGCCTATTTATTTGGTCCTTAGGGCTCACAAACTGGTCCTTTTGAACCAGCTGCCCTTGGTTCATTTCCACTCCTTAAACTGACAGAAACCAGCTGTGGGAACCACAGGCCAAACCCCAGCTCCTATGGATTTTGTTTTCCCCATCTGGGCAAGTTGGAATTAACTATAAAGATCCTGTTTGTTATCCAAACCCAATTTTATTTCAAGTACACTTGAATAGCTTGCAGCCTACAGACAGCAAATCCTACTTCTTATATATTAGGCTCTGAATAAGAGTCCTCTGATTTATTTTTTGTACAGTCATTCAGTGACCCTCTAAAGTAAGTCTTGGTTTTCTCATCATCCCTGATTTTACGTACAAGGAAGCTGAGGCATAGGGAAATGTTTACAAACTTCCTGAGATCACACAGCTAAATATTGGAGGAAGCAGGATCCAAACAGCAGCGGGCTTCAGAAGTTCAATTTTCAGCCACACTGCGGAGCTGCGAGACCCTGGGATGGCGATGAGAGTCATGTTTTTCTCTGAGAGACTTGTCTAGTACAGCAGGGAGGGGAGCAGAGTTCTATGAGAAAAACAGGATCTGTCTCTAAAAAGCTGTCTTCTCACCCTGTAATGGCATGGCCTCACATTCATGGCAATTCATAATGGCAGACCCTTGGAAGTGTGCATGTCCAGTGGAGGGATATCTGTTAGGCAGGTGTGGTTCAGCCACACCGTGGTGTGCCCGAGGAGCAGCGGGGAAAGCAGTTATGTGGACGGTGTCCAAGAAACAGTGAATGCAGAGAGCCTTCTCGGGCAGTGAACACTTCCACGGTCGTGCCTGTCTGTGGAGATGGAAAATGAGACGGAAGAGTGAAACGGAAGTTCTAGCCTTTGAGACTGATCAACAAGAGCGTTGTCTGATAATACCGATGCTAATGGTGGGTGCTAGGTTGGGCGATAGCCACTGCTGGAGGGAGCGGGCAGAGGGAATGAGCCTGACAGCTTTGAAATGTGCGTGTCCCTCAGCCCAATAAATACACTTCTAAATAAACATCTAGAGCAACTTGACAAAGAGATGGTGCCTCATCGGTGGAGCATGCTCTTAGTACACAGGAAGCCCTGGGTTCATTCCCCAGGATCAGAAAGACATGTACAAGGAAACTCAAGAGAGGAGTTGCCGTCCTGCATTTGCTATAACCATAAAACATTGGAGGCGACCTGCATTTTTGACAATGGCGGAATAATAAATGTGATACCCTGACCTAACAGATACCACATAGCCTGCCAAGCACATCTGTTAATGTCACATATGCCTTTAAAACATTTCAACTTAATTGTTTTGCTGTATGCATGTCAGTGCATCAGCGTGTGCAGTGCCCCCAGAGGCCAGAAGAGCCCTGAAGTGGAGTTACATAATGTTGTGAGACACTATGTGAGCACTGGGAATTGAACCTGGGTCCTCTGGAAGGGTAGCCAGTACTGGTAACTGCTGAGCCACCTCTCCAGTCCAACACCACACATGCCAGTGTACAGAGATCTGAAAAATGCAGCGTGGGTGTAGGAAGTTCTAAACCAATACTATTCATGTAAATACTATTAAAGTACACACAATTCTGTGCTAGTTGCTTATGGAGAAAAAGAAAGGGAACTAGAACAGCAGAGAGGAATAAAGGAGCAGTATTTAGTTTACACACATGCACAGAGAGAGAGAGAGAGAGAGAGAGAGAGAGAGAGAGAGAGAGATTGTGTACTAGTACCTTCTTATTTACTAATTCTATTGGTAACTGGTACAGGCTGGTTTAGGTTAGACATCTCTGTGTCAAAATTGTTTAAGCCATTACGTAGGTACTCTTATTGTTCTTGTATGTACATGTATGTACACATGCTACATGTGTACACATTACATGTATGTACGCAAACTACATGTGTGCATATGTATTTTGTGTGTGTTGTGTGTATGTGCACATGTCACAAATCATGCCTCAACTTGCTGAGTGTTGATAGTCCAGGTCTATACCACCATTCCCAGATGATGTTCGTTTTCATCATCTCCAGATGTGCCTGTATCCTGATGATTGTTCCACAAGCTGCGTCCCATCAGGCTGCTGCCCCCCCCCCAAGCCAATCCCCCCATTCTCACTCCCACCTTACAGGATTTCCAGGCCTGACCCAGGAACAGCAAGAGGGAGTTGGGGATATAAAAACTATCGAGCTCATAAAAACGCACTACGGGACAGTTGATAGAAGGCAGCTGCTAGCCTGGAGGATCCAGCCCAAGGGGACCCACTGGAAGCACAACTCAGAACCCTCTGCTGTTTCCCAGCTAAAGGTTTTCCTCTGTCACCGCTCAGGAAAGAACTCACCAGCTGTGCTCCTGGCTGCCATGCCCTTCCCTGTCCCGGAAGCAAAATGTAACTGGAGACTGCTTTTCTTAAAAACCTTGGGGGTGGGGGGGAGACTCTAGTGCTGTGCAAGATGCTCACAGTGAAATACGCTTGGCATGAACAAGATATGATTTTTTTTTTTGAATAGGACATAGGACAACAGAGAAGATGTAATTTCCATCTAAGCGTCTGTGGAGGCAGAGCTGACAGTCTGAGCAGTGGTTACAGCTCAGGGACGATCACCTACCCATAGTCATTCTACATGGTCACTGCTGCTTTCTGGGAAATGCAAATGCCTGGCCTACAGTAGTCGGTCAGCTGACTGGCTAAATGGAGCATGGTCAGCAGTTTGGTTGTGTGCTGAATTAAAAGTTCCTCGTGTCACAGTTAGGATGACCTTTGTCCCATGACTCTGACAACCCGGATCTACGTCAGCTGTCCTTTTTCTTAAATTTTAGAATGGTCTACTTTATATGACAGTTTGGCTATCATAGTGGTAGTGGTACCTGGTAGTGCCAACTCTCTACGAAATGGGTTGTTATTTAATGAAGAAATGAAAATCATTTCCATGTATTTATATTTTCGAGCCAACTTTTGCATTGCGTTTTTCTTTTTCCTTTTAGCTTTTCGAGAATGTCTCTTTGAGTAGCCCAGGGTCGCCCTGAATTCAAGGTCCTCCTGCCTCAGACTGTCGGGCACTGTGATTAAAGAAAGCAGGCATGGTCCACCTATCCCGGCTGGAAGCTGGCTTGAATCAGTTTTTATACAGACTATAACTATGCTCTGAGTTATAAATGAAGACAGAGATTTCCTCCCTCTCTCTCTCTCTCCTTTCCTTCCTTCTCAAGTGGCCACCACCCACCAGTCACTTGTTACTGATGCATGGGTATCAGCTTTCATCCTCTACCATTTTCCGCTCATTAGGACAACCTAGAACTGAAGACTTTGCCTCTCATATTTCCCCAGTTCTGTATTATCCAGACCATTCCAGTAATGTTCCTCCAGACAATAATTATCCCTAAATTTTCCTTCTACATCCACTTCCAACCTACCTTCCCCTTTCCACATAAAGTGAGTGCCCAAATCATTCAGATCTGATTAGGAAAGTTCCCTACTAAAGTTTTTTTGTTGCTGTTGACTCAGTTACTGAGTATTAAATCCAGGGCTTCACACTATGTAAGGTCCTACCACCAACCCCACCCCTAGTCCTGGATTCTTATGGTTTCCCACTGCATTCAGGCTGAATATCTGAACCTCTTGGTAAAGAGCACGTTGACTCATCTTTTCAACCGTTTGTCTTGTGTTTTTCATTGAAATCTAACAGAACTACTGCATTTCACTCAGTCTGAAAACTCTCAACTTCAAGATGCTTCGTTACTTTATGTGACATTAAGATAAAGTGTTGTAGAACAGCTTTTGTTCGTTTGGTTGATTGGTTGGCTGGTTTTTCGAGACAGGATCTCTCTGTGTAGCTCTAGCTGTCCTGGAACTCTGAAACTGTCAAATACAGGGAACATGCTTACATCATTTGATGGACAGACTCCTTGGAGAGTGTATGATCTTTGTCAACAGAAAGTACCTTGTGTACAGGGCATGAGGCTGACCAATTAGAAAATTTTGTGCAGATTTTGAGGGGATATAAAGAGAAACTCCAGAAAAACAGGGGCATCACTTCTCATCACTTCCTCACTTCGAAATACTCCAGACAATGCTTTGCTGAAACTTACTGCTGCCTTTGCTGTTGAGGATCATGGCCCAGGTGGGGCGGAAGAGATTGTGGCCCCAAACAGGGGTGCGAGAGCTGATGCTTCTTCATGGCTGTTCCTGCTGATGTCCCCAAAAACTGCTGCTGGTTTTTTGGTAGGCTGTGTTCCAGTTGTTCCTGGTACCTGTTCCAGTGTATGCTGTTTGGCTGGTCTACTTGAATCCTGACGAATTTCCCCAAGGACCTACCACTAAAAAGGTCTACATTTTCTGTCTTTATTAATGTCCTTTCTCCAGTACCTCACGTCAGTGGGTTAGAAGGTGGATAGAGATATTAATATAAAAATAAATATATAGTTTAAAAGTATGCCTTCAGTACCCACCTCCTTTTGTCTTCACTTTTACTAAAAGTTACTAAAGTTCAGAAGGAAGATTGTTGGAGGCTTTATTTTAGATTTTGACAGGAAGTTGTTATTATTATTCTAATGCAAGGCCTTTCCAGACTCTCAGCTGGGGACCACATGGGTTAAAAGAAGGGAAGGAGATCAGGTCCTCTGCCAGCTGCTTCCTTAGTCCTGAAGAAGCTACTATCTCATAACTAGAGAGAAACTTCTATCCAAATGCTAACCAGTCTGGACGTTGCATAGCTTCTAAGCGCAGATGAGGTCAGGCCCATTCTGGTTGGTACTGTCATCTGTAGCTTGGGCAGTGATAACCGTATGTGTCAATGCTTCATGCCTCCAGCCCTTGCCACACTTTGCCAGTGGGGAAATACCATATTTTTGACATGTGAGTGATTATTTTGGTATCCCTGGGAACTGGGATCGTCAATATGAAAAAGAGAAGCGCAGTGTAAGATAGACAAGAGTATGTAACATCCTAGGCCAGTTAGACACAGTGGAACACAAGGAGACAATGAGATTGGACTCAGCTTCTTCCTTTCTCTTGTCCTCTGCAGATTCTAAACTTTAGAACACCCAAGTCTTCAGTGATGGCCTCTGTTTCTTCAGCTCAGAGGATCCAGTCTCTGCTCGGACTCTGACTGTCTACGCCACAGTCTGGGAGCTACGAAACTGACTCTCACTTGTGCGTTGCCTTCTCTCACTGCTAGTGTAACGAGCGTGCATAATCCATCATTTGGCTTGAGAGTGCACACGAAGGACCAGCCTTCTCTTACCTAGAGTTGTCAGTCGTAGTTTCATTCTGCAGATGACTTAGAGCAAATTCTAGCCATATCATCCCAGCCACAAACATGTCAACAATGCGTCTCTAAGCAATAAGAATTCTCTCCAAAGTGTACAATACTACTATTCTACACAAAAATATCAACCATAATTTCTTAATATCATAATATGTACAACAGCCTTCAATTCATCCAATTCTTCCATAAATTATAGTTTGTTCAAATCCAAATGCAAGCAAAGTCTATACTACATCCCTTATGTCTTTTTTAATTTGTAGTTTCTTTACACACACACAACCAATTATTTATTGAAGAAATCAAGCAGTTTGTCTTAGGTAATTTTTATAATTGCATCCATTATACCATTTGCTATGGGTGGTTTTTTTTTTGCATCCAGTATTATTATCCTCCCTCCCTTTCCCTCTCCTACCTCCTCCCCTTTCTCCCTCTTCCTTCTTGCTCATGGTGCATACTACACAAAGCAAACAGTCTGCCACTGAGCACACCGCTAGCTTGTATTTCTTATCATACACTATTGAGAACTTGATGAGATTCACATTGGACTTTCTCAGTAAAAAGATTTCAAATAAGGGCTGGAGAGATGGCTCAGCAGTTAAGCTGGCTGTTCTTCCAGAGGATCTGGGTTCGATTCCCAGCAACCACATGGCAGCTCACAATTGTATACAACTCAAAAGTTCCAGTAGATCCAACTCTTTCACACAGACATATGTGTACCCCAACCACCAAATGAACATAAAAAATTATTCACACACACAAAAAAAGATTTCAAATATCTTCTTCCCACTTTCATGTTCACTACCTAAACCCATTCCTTCATTGGATTGGAAGCTGGTAACACAGAAGGGCACATCATGCCTTTCACTGTCTAGATTGCTTCTGTAGAACAAAACTTCTCCAGGCCCTGTGACTTGACTGTCCCAGAGAACAGCCTCTTTGGGGTTATTTCTTTACTTGTCAGTCTTCAAAATAATAATTTGATTTCCTAACATCCTCAAAACAAAGCCAACACACGTCATTTCATCATTCAAAAATCACAGGCTTACACACATTTGCCTTGCTTCACACTGTCGTGGAGCCTGTTCACACTATTGTAACACTGTCCCATTTGGGTCACTCAAGCCCTTCCTCGAGATTCCAAGTGCTTTAGGGAGGATTCCAGGCAGGTCTTTGTCAGCATCTTTTTCTTCTGGAGATCACAAGATGCCCCAGGTCCATCCTGTACCTCTCCTGTCCCAGCGGCAGAACCATCAGTCTCTTTAAGGAGCCCTGGATCCTTTCAGTGTCATAGACACCACAGCTGCTCACTGACACCAAATGCTCACTCCTTGCACAGGCAGTGCTAAGAATTCTTAAAAATATAAAGTACACATAGAATTCTACATCACTACAAATTATCTCCACTCTACCACATGGAAAACTATCAGGGTGTTACTTGCTGTTTTTTATTTGTATATTTATTGTTTATAATTGTTTTTATTTATTGTTGTGTAGGCAAAAACAATTATTGCCAGGGTGTACGTGGGGAAGTCTGAAGACCAGTTTCTGGAGTTGGTTCTCTCCTACTGTGTGCTCCAGGGCTCAAAGAGCGTGAGGCATGAACAGTGAGCACCTTACCTGCTCAGTCACCTCACTGGCTGGGATGCTACTTACTCTTTTATATCTTCTGCTGTGTTTCCTTTTTCATACTGATGATCCCAGTGCCCAATGACACCCAGATAGTCAATCATATGCCAAAAATATGAAGATGACTTAATTTTCCTGTCATAGATGATAGACTATTTGGGTGCTGGGAATTGAACTCAGGACTTGTGAAAGAGCAGCCAGTGTTCTTAGCTGCTTAAACATCTCTCCATGACCTGATGTCTTTTTTAATTTAAAAATATTTTTGAGAATTTCATACGTGAGTACTGCATTTATATAATTTCTACCCACCTCCCAACTACTCTTACTCCTTTCCACTCTATCTCATTACTTTTTCCCTATAATTACACACACACACACACACACACACA
>CAJQZJ010004783.1:160240-175647 GCA_907164525.1 Lophiomys imhausi | reverse complement strand
CACACACACACACACTTCACTGAGTCTATTCAGTGTTGCTCTTATGTACATGTGTTTAAGGCTGACCACTCGAATTAAATAACCTATTAGGGGGCTCATCTCTGGAGAAGACTGATTCTCCCTCCCTCAGCAGTCATTAGTTGCTTGTAGCTTTCTCTCTAGGGAAAGGCCTTGTGAGGTTTTCCCCATCCACGTGTCCACTGGAAAGCAATATGACTTAGCACTACTTACAACTAGTCCCTTTAGTGTGGTTACTCCACTAAACCAATAGAGACTTAGGTTGTTTCACTTTGCTCTTAATGACTTGAGGATTGCTTTCTTAAAGTTAATTTTGTTGTATAATTACATAAAGCATTCCCACAGTTAGAGACAAATCTATGAGGTTTATTGGAGGAGATTCCCTCCTTTGACAAGAGCAGTTTCTTCTGCACACTTTAATCCCCCTTATTTTTTTTTTTTCACTTAATAGATCTTGGGATTCATGCCACAATGATCTGCAGACCGAGCTTCTTTTTGTAAATCAGGCAGCTCTGTGGTGTGGCTCACTTACTAGGGGCTGCATGGATGGTGTGGTAAATATCCTTCAACTTCCTTTTTCTTAGTTTTGCCAATGTGTCTGTGGTACAAGTTCCTAGAAATGAAATTGTTCTGCACTGAGGTTGTGCCACACTGCCCTATGGCTGGCAATGCATGCCTGGTTCTGTTTCTCCGATGTCTTACTTTTAGTCCTTTGCAAGTTTCATTGGTGAGAATTAATGCCCCTATTAAGTTCCAGCTTGCTGCAGATAATTTTCTTACCATAGAGACTACAAATGGTAAGGAAAGTTTTCTGTAGCTAGTTTTTATTAGCATGGCAGTCATGGGAAGACATCAAGGATCAAGACTATGGCTCACTTTTAATACTCAGATTATAAAAGACACAATCCAAGAAGGTATTATGTATCCTTATGTCTCCAGGGTCTTTGAGGGATTCTCCAAAGAAGACCTCAAAGAGAGCCCCCAAGCTGCAGTCAGCACAGAGGCAAGACCCATGTTTTCTTCTTTGCTATTCAACTGCCCACAGTTCAGGATTTCTAACACTGATATGTGCCCATGGGGCTCTCCACCACACTGATAGAGATTTCTGTGAAGACATCAATTCTCGGCATCCCAGCCACTGTCTTTGCTAGTATTCATGGCAAGGCTGTCCTATCTGCTACCTACACCGTCCAATCATGTGTCTAGCAATCTGGAGTGTCTCAAAAGAGCTCATTCTGTCTGTTTCTGGCTTCTGGCTTGTGTCTTCCAGGGATTTTCATGGTTAAGAGTTTCTTCTTTGGATGGTTCAAGTCCCATCCAAGAGGCGGACAGGAGAACTGAGGGCATCCCTTGTGCTGCTGAGCACTGTTCCCATGGGGACCCTTAAAGAAGACAGACACAGAAACATGAGGACTCATTTTAGAGGGTTCTCAGCTGCACTAATAGCATGGCATGGGTGTCCCATTGTTTTAGTAGTTCAGAGACCTGCACAGGGATGTCAGATGGCTTCCTCAATCACTCAAATCTACCTTATTTTTTGAGACAGAGTCTCTCATTGGGACTTATTCAAACACCTCCTCATCTAGAGTCATTGGCCAGCAAGGTCCAGGAAGCCTTTTGTCCCCACCCCACAGTGGTAGGAATATAGTCAAGCATCACTACACCTGTCTTTTACCTGGGTGCTGGGAATCGGAACTCGGATTTCCATGTTTATGTGAACAATTTTACCTGCCAAGACACATCTCCAGTCTCCTAAAAGATTCATTTGGATGAATGTTCTTTCAAAGATTTATTCAGGAACCATTAAATTCATGGAAAACATTGTTAAACAAGAAGAACAGAATGATTTTTCACTAATTCTGGAAAGTTATGCCTAAAAAAAAATTATAAGAAATACATTAAGTCTAGAAAACAGTCCTACAACATATATTACTATTTCCACCCATATTTCAAAAAATCCTCACGGTGAGTTAAAAGTGTTGCTTAAGGACACATACATGCAAGCTTCTGGAAACTTTTTTGTTTTACAGTCTTTTTCAGCATTTGGTTATCTTGTGTCTTGAATCATCCAATGGTTTATCTTTGAGTAAATCAGAACTACTTTTTCTTCTGTTTTCTTTTGTGTGTGTGTGTGTGTGTGTGTGTGTGTGTGTGTGTGTGTGTGTGTGTGTTTGTTTTTTAAATTCATGAGGCACATGCTTGGAGGTCAGAGGACAACCTTGGGTGTGAGTCCTTGCCTTAAACATTGCTTGGGACAGGGTCAGTTGTTTGTTTTTGTATGCAGCAGGCAAGCTGGCCTGAGAGGTTCTGAGGACCCTCCTGTCGGCACTGAGATTACAGAAGTGTGTCACTACACCTAGCTGTACATGATTGCTGAGGATTCAAACTTAAAACTTTACACCAGTGTAACAAAAGCTTTACCCAATTCGCCATCTCTTTAGCCCAGAACAGCTTGTTAAGTACAATCTACTTGTCTCTGGCAAAGTCATGTGATGCGGCCTCAGGCATTCTGTGTTGCTAAACTTAGTTTAATTCTGGATTTTTTTTTTCTAGCCCACTGACAACTTTTTACAGACTCAGCAACAAGAGACGTTTGGGTTGTTTTCCATTGCTAGGATTTCCTGAGGTCCCCTGACTGCAAAAACAGAGAAATCAGGGAGAGATGCTTGTCCTTTGTCCCAGTACAGGGATGTTGGATACCCTGAAGAGAACAGAATGAGCTAAGTGAGTTAGGAGGCCAACTGGAAGGGTCTTCTTTGGATAAGATGCCGGTTTTTTTTTGTTTGTTTGTTTTTGTTTGTTTGTTTGTTTTTCCCACCTCATCCTAGTCCTGACCCTGCTACAAGGTTCCAGCCCTGATACCCAAGCTTTGGGCTCCACGGGGCAGGTAGAGATTCACGTGAAGCAGGAGAGTAAGTAGCCTGTGGAACACCATCTCATTTTCTGAAGCAATACTTGAGTCTTGGAGCTGACCGTGGCCTTGAAGAGACTATTCTTCTCATTAAGTCCATTCTTCTATACGAAATTTGGTCCATTTCTGAACTGATCTTGCAAATGTAACAACTTGCTTTCCCCAAACAGAAACTGCCAACCCGATTTCTAGCCATAAAACAGTGCAAGCAGAATCTGGGGTAGGGGGAGGACTCTGCAGCCTGGGGATGTGGCTTTATCATCTGGCTGAGCTCCACAGGATTCCGTTTCCTCGTCTTTGAATTCCAGAATTTGGACATGGAGGCTCTTCCTTCCCTGCTGTCTGTATCACATTTTGGCTTCCGAGTTTGTTCCTCAGCCCAAATGGGATCGTTAGACATAGTACACCATTTACTGTCATTGGGAGCCTGAGAGAAAGCCCAGTGATTGATTGATGTATGAAATGAGTCTGTATTAAAATAGATTACATGGGTACAAGCTTCATCTATGGGCTACTCTATTGAGAAGTTTAAACCAGATGTGCTATGGCCGGGGGTGGGGGTAGGGCCTGCTTGGAGGAAGGAGGACAAGGGGCCCTGTCTCTGAAAAATCTCTTCCAGCCCAACACCACTTCCTGTTTGTTTTCCACCTGCTATGCCTTGAGCATCTCTGTCCACCACACCCTTCTTCCACGATCTTCTGCTTCAGCAAAAGCTCAGAAACCATGAAACTGCCTACCATTGAGCATAACTTCTGAAACCACGGGCCCGAACAAACCTTTCCGCTTTTTAAATTGCTCCTGTCAGGTATTTGTCACAGCCATGAAAAAAATATGGACATTCCAGCTCTTCAGCTGCCATTGTCTCTGGCCAGGTGGCCCTTTACTGAGATGCCAGTCCTGAGCAATGGGGCCTGGAGAGTGTACTGGCCATGTTCAGAAGCACGTTCTCTGGAGAAGGCATCAAGTTGTATTCTAAAGTTAATCATGCACTAATGAACGGCTGGGAGCTGCCTTGCAATACTTAAGGCGCCGCCGATGATGAGTCTGAGGGCTGGGGAAAGCAGGCAGGATGCTCTGGGCACGACAGCGCCTGTGACTGCTAAATCAATCACGCAGCCGTGTTTATATTGCAAAATGTAGAAAATAGATTATTTTAATTGCTAATTGTTCTCAAGACCCCTACCAAGATATTTTTAAAAACGTGGCCTAAATGTTCCCCTTGACAGGCACAGTGAAGGAATTACAGTCCATTCAGCTGCTGACACCCGGCTGATTGAAGGACAAAGGGGAGTAATCAGGGTTGTTGGTTTTTTTCTTGTGGCTTTTAACATTTACAAAGAAAATGATTTCAAGGGGTATACCGTAGAAAGACACACGTCTGTAAACAGTTACCAATCAGCCAAATACTCCCATTACTGGAAATACCCCCTCTCCTCTCTTACCAGCCCCTACACTCCATAATCAGCATCGAAATGCAACATGAATTATTCTTTTGTTCATGACTCGGGGGCAAGAGGATGAAGGGTTAGACTGGAGGGTATCTAGCACTCTAAGACACCAGGACCATGTCTGGGATAACTTCACAGACACAAACCTATCACCACACAGCTCCAGGAGAAGGTGGGGTACTCTAGAAGATTAGGGGGACAAGAGCCAGGAATCAAGGAGGCTGCCAGGCCACATCACTCCTGCTCCTTAGAACACAGCTGGAGAACTGAGGGTGAGCTTTAATGTGGACAGATGTCTCTAGAGAGTGAAGAAATGGTGGGAGGCAGATATGGAAATGAGCCTATGGACCACTACTTATTCTCTGTAGATCTCCTCGCTTTTGGACTCCGAATGTGG
This sequence comes from Lophiomys imhausi, assembly GCA_907164525.1. Taxonomy (NCBI): domain Eukaryota; kingdom Metazoa; phylum Chordata; class Mammalia; order Rodentia; family Muridae; genus Lophiomys; species Lophiomys imhausi. The sequence continues at coordinate 170,873 of CAJQZJ010004783.1, read as the reverse complement.
TCTCTGGGAGGATTATTAGGGACACAGGAGGGGACTAGCAGAGAAAGGAGAGAAGACAAGAGAGGATAAAAGAAGGGACAAATATGACTGAAGTATATCGTTTTGCACATGTTAAAATGAAGCCTGTTACTTTGAACAAATAACATAGGCTACTAAAAATGCCGTGCCCTAGAGTCCTGAAGCCTCTGTGGTATCTCATGGGACACTTTTGGATGTCACCTTAGAACAGGCTAAGAATCTTGAGGTCATTGGTCATCATGGGGGATGGTAACACTATCTAAGGCCCACACCAACGATAAGTCAGACCACAGCCACCTGAAAGCCATTGGGATCTTCTTAAAGACAGGCTTACTTATATTCACTCGGATGGATGGTGACTTACATGCATGTGACTTACAGAGAGAACACGCTGGGGAACCCGTAGACTGTGCTCCCACTGTCCTTACCGTAAGTGTGCTTGCTGGGCCCTGTCCTGAGCTCAGTCTTCAAGCCTAGATGAACTAAATGACTCTGTATGGTACGTGTGCTGCTTCTGGTTCATTTTCTTGGCTAAGGTACAGCTTTAGAAATTCCCAGCTAAACCTTCCTAACACAACCTTAACTCCATTCCCCAGAGAATCTGTGTAAGATCTTCCCAGTGAGGAAGACCTTGCTAGCTTTAACTATCTTAATACAACCTAGAGTCAGCTGAGAGGAAAGCCAGGACTGAAAGATTATCTAGACCAGAATGTCTGTGTCTCATGCATCCTTCAGTAGTGCCTTTAGGAGAGGAATGTGGACCTGACCCATTTACTTTTGTATAGTATTCACCCACCACTGGGCCAGGAGGCTGAGGCAGAAGGATCAAACATTTAAGGCCAGCCTGAGCTACATAGTGAGATCTTGTCTCAAATGAAAAAGAAAAAGAAACCAAAGGAAAGACACCCTGGTTTCCTCCTCCTTCGTTCCCTACCTTTGCTCTCCACCTCAGTAAATATCACACACACACACAGACACCACACACACACACACACAGAGAGAGAGAGAGAGAGAGAGAGAGAGAGAGAGAGAGAGAGACAGAGCAGGAATTACTAAATCTTGAAATAGCACATTTCTAAATTTTCCTCAGCATGGAGTCAGATGGTGGAGGCAACCATGAAGGAGCTCTAGGTTCTCTATCTGTTTCGCTGTGATTCTTGTGTTACCGAGAGTTGAACCTGGAACTTCACACATGCTTTGCTTAGCATTCTCCCAAGCGCTCAGTTATTTTCCAGCACGTTTTGCAGGCTTTTAAATACTTTCTGCAAAAATCATATATTCCAACCATTTCCACTGAGCTCTACAGAGTATGTGCTAATTTAAAATTCCTATTATGTCATATTTCAAATATAAAGTGCCCCCTGAAGAATCATGTTCTGAGGCCCAAGTCCCTAGCTGGTAACATTCATTTTGGAGGTGGTAGAAACTTTAGGAGGTGGGATGTAGTTGGAGGAAGTGGGACACCAAGAACATGTTCCTTGAGTCTGTGACTGCTGTGGCACCTTCCTATACTGCTCTCTCCTTCCTGTGTATCAAGAGGCCAATGGCCCCACCACTCATTTCTGAAGTCACCGTGGATTGAATCCTCCTAAACCATGAACCAACATATTTCCTTCCTGCTCTTAATTCATTTATATCAGCTATTTTGTCACCAGACTAACGTCAAACACACCCCCATCTATTCTTATACTATATTATACAAATATTTTTTAAAAATTAAAACCATTATGTGGCTTAATTGCTTTTTTCTGAGATCACAGTCTCTGATGTTACTATTATACTATATTTCTCTACTTCATAGTATCTGTCATACTCTGAATATAAAGTTGTGATGTTTCTTCAGTTGGGTTATTTATTTATTTATTTGTTTTTTCAATGCAGGGTTTCTCTGTATAATCCTAGGCTGGCCTCAAACTCAGAGACTCACCTGCCTCTGCTTCCCAGAGCAGAGATTGAAGGAATGGACCACCACACCCAGCTATTCAGTTTGGTCTTTTAAATGCATTTTCAATTAATGATGGGCTGATTAAAACAACCCATAGTAAGTGTCATAACAGCACACTGGAAAATGAAAGTCTTACATTTCCACTTTTGAAATTAGTGGTTGAGGCCTTTCCAGATGACTGTGCTTTTCCAGAACAACATGAGACAAACACACCTGCCACAGCACCAGGGCGGGAGGAGCAGGTGGTGACAGAGGGGAGTCTGGTCTCTTCTGAGGGATGGGTGATGGGAAGCATCAGTCTGGTCTCTCCTTCTCAGACCATAACCAAGACTGGACTGGAGAGAGGGCTGAGTGGGTGAAGGCACTTGCCATACTCTAACAACTTGAGTTTGATCCTCAGAACCTAAGAAAATATGGAAGCAGAGACCAAACCATAAAAAAAAAATCACATGATCCATAAAAGGGAAAGACCAACACAAAACAATAACAATAGGAGACACAGTCAACAGAAAAGAAAACCAGGTTCAACCCAGAAGAGCCAGGGACTGTGCCTAACAGATGAGGATTTCCAGTTGTCTGTTCCATCTCCCTCAATGAAGTAACACAAAACCATTCTCTCAGTAATTCAGAATATCAGCAGTGTAGCAGTAAAGTAGAAACAGTGCAAAAAAAAAAAAAAAAAAAAAAACAAGAAAAGCCAACAACAACAAACCAGAAATGTAAGCTAAAAACTAAAATAATACAGGATCTAAGATCAAACTTACTTAATCCTTCCCAAATCAAACAGCTACAGTGGAAGAAAGAATAAGAGAACTGAGGATGGATTAATGAAAATTCCCAAGGTGAAGACCAGGATTTTGGGGGAAAGGTTGAGAAAAGTGTAGCAAACACAGGAAGATTGGTGAACTGACAGAGAACAAGGGCTATGGCACAAGTGTCTCGAACACTAGAAAGAGATGGAGTGCTGAGGAGAAATGTGTCAAGAAACAATGAAAGTTTTAACATTGGACAAAGAACTGTAGACATAAAGCAGGAAAATAATAATTTTTTAAAAGGCACCTACATCAAGGCCCATTTGGCAAAAGTTGCTACCATCCAACATGCTCCCATTTTTTAGGTTGAATCATAATCACCAACAAGCTTATATTAGGAGGTGAGCATTTAACATGTAATTAAACTATGAAGCAAAGCCCTCAGGGATTAAAGGACTCAGTGATGCAGGGTAGTCCCCTTTAGTCTGTCCACGTCACTCATTACCCAGCATTCCCTGTTCTGCCTTTCTGCCTTGTACCTTGTGAGTGAGTCACAGCAGGACTCAGGAGCCACCCTGGAACCCAGCACAGGCAGGCACTGGATTCAGAAATGGCTGGAACCTTGGTCTCGGAACTCTCAGCTTCTGCAAGGACAGTAGCAAAATAAACTCCTGGTATTTTGTAAACTACTCAGCCAGTGGTACTTTGTTATCCAGTGACAGTGAGCTAATCTTGAGAGCAGCAAGAAGAAAATGGCTTATTTCGTATAGTCTATCAGCTGAATGTTCTTTGAAAACCAAGAGTTGAGCGAATGTAAGAGGGAGGGTGAGTGGATGGGTGTAAAAGAAAGGAGAAGTAATACATTTTATGAAGCACAGAAACTAAGGAAACATAGACATGAATGAATGAATAAATAAAACTTGTTCTCCCAGCAGTTGAAAAATAATCCCACCAGGAAACATGAATTTTCGGTGCTGGAGGCAAGGCTCACTGGGTAAGAGCAGTTGCTGCACAACATGAGCACCAGAGCTCAGAGTCAGCAACCATATTAAAATCTGTGTGTGGCTATTCACACACCAGGAACCTGGATGCTGTCGGGAGAAACAGGATCATTGGTCGCTGGAGCTTGCTGAATGCAAGCCTAGATCCAGGTTCAGGAGAGACTCTATTTCAGAGGAATAAGATGGAGATGGTAGAGCAGGACACTGGCTTCTGCACACACATATGAGCCCATGTATCACACACATACATATCTCCCACATGCATACACACACAAACACAAGAAAAGTAAAAGGCATGCAGTTTAAAGAAATAAAGAGCAGTAAACAGGGCAGATATGCAGGTCAATATAAACTACTGTTATTATAAATGTAAATGTATAAATAAAATATAAATTAATGTTACACATTACTAATAATTATAGAATGTTATGTGATGTGGTAGTTTGAATGAAAATGGCCCCCATAGGCTTACAGCGAGTGGCACTATTTGAAAGGATTTGGATTTGTACCTTGTTGCAGGAGGTATGGCAGTGCTGGAGGAAGTGTGTTACTAGGAGAGGCCTTTGGAATTTCAAATGCTCAAGGTAGGCCCTATGTCTCTCCCTTATTGTTGCCTATGGATTCAGATATAGAACTCTCTGTGATTTCTCTCTTCCTGCTGCCTTCGGATCCAGATGTTGAACTCTCGGCTACCTCGCCAGCACCATGTCTGGTGTGTGTCTCACGCTCCCCACCATGAGGACAAAGCCTCTGAAACTGTAACAAGCCCCAATTAAAGGCTTTCTTTTGTAAGAGTTGCCATGGTCACGGTGTCTCTTCACAGCAACAGAACACTGACTAAGACATATAATGAATTAGGGCTGGAGATGGCTCAATGGGCAAAGTCACCTGCTGCCAAGACTGATGACCCAAGTTTGATCACCAGAACCACGTGGCAGGAGGAGAGAAACAACTCCAACTAGTTGTCCTTTGACCTCCATGTGTGCACCAGGGCATGTGAGTGTCCACACTTTTACCAAATGCTAAATGACTGTAATTTAAAAAAAATGCATTATTGCTAAAATTCCTTTCCAGACACAAAATCAACATCAACTCCTTCTCCTAGGCTCTCAATAACACACTGAGGCATAATTCCACCAAAACTCACTCTGAGAAACCAGTGACTTTATTGGGCTTCCTAACATAGCATAAATGAGAGATTACCTACAGAGGTGTGTGTATTCTCCCCCCGAAAGGCCTCACGAGAAAGTTTTTACTCAGCAGAGATGATGACTTCCGGTAGCAGTGTAGATGGAACACTCCCTCCACTTCTGGGGCCTATATACTCCAGCCCCTCCCTGAGGCCAAGTGCAGTTTGGATATACAACAGTCAGGAGGGAGGGATACTCAGGTGAGAATCTCCTGACCCTCCCCATTCCTCTGGGATGATTCCAGCTTTGATGATCTGTTCCAAGTGGGGACAACTGAATGTTCTAAGATGATGTTGTTTGGCTCTGAGGTTAGTCCTTCACAACGTGCATATAAAATTAAGTTACCTGGCAATGGTAATGCAAAGTAAGGAATGACATTAGTGTTTTGGGTTAGCATTCTTTTAAAATCTGTGTTCCAGTTAGCATTTTTTTTTTTTTTTTAGAATCTGTGATCTAAACTAACATTCCTTGAGAAGCCAAAAGAAGTCATAATTTGCACTAGATTAGACAGTAAATGAAATGTCAAATAATGTACAACAGATTGGATTGGTAAGAAGAAAATGGGGTAACTAAGTTTCCAAAAACACAAAAAGAATTATTTAAATACTTTTTACCAACAAATAATTCAAGATTCCCAATTTGTAAAACATCTGTGCCGTTATTGTCCTTGATGTGTTCAATTGCTGGGTTCTTTTTCCTTTTTCTTTTTTCTTTTTGTAATTTTCATTTAGAGTCATGTTCATAAAAGAGCAAAGTAACAGACTGAGACAAAAAGTAAACATCAATTTCAATACTTTATTTGAATGTTTTGGAGTTCACTGTTATAGCAAAGGGAGAGCACTATTCGTAATCATTAATGTTGACTCAGCTCACATAGATCACACTTGTAAGGTCAGTCAGTGAGATTTTTAATAAGAAGCCACAGGTCTCGCCCATCACTGTGTGTGTTTTCTGTGCTCAGCCACTCCCTGTCCTCTTCAACACTGGGATCTCCCATTCCTCCCACCCCATCTTTTCCTTTCTTCCTCCTTTGCACCCTCACCTGTGCACGTCCATGAAGGAATTAACTGAGATGGTCATTTCAGGTTTCCTACAGGTGCTTGGTGACCCGCATCAGCCCATGAACCTGCTGAAACCTTGCAAAGGCTCCACCCCGGGATCCTACCCAATGCCATGACAGCCAGTTCCATGACCAACGGAAGTCGGGTTGAGTTGTTTTTAGGGTGACTAAGAAGCTGCTACTCCCCTGCCACCAGTAACAACCTTTGCCTATACTTATAGCAAATAAAGAGAGGCATCCATCTGAATTATGGAACCAAGGCTCCGCAAGGAGGGGCAGATCACGGACCTCCTGGAGATGGTCACTCCTTGCTTGGTTTGAACTTCAGGGCCACACTGTTGATGCAAAACCTTTGACCAGTGGGCTCAGGTCCATCAGGAAACACGTGGCCAAGGTGTGCTTCACACTGAAGGGGAGACAACACCTTTGTCACTCTCCAGAAAAGCAGCCCGACATGGCCCACCACACCCCAGAGCCTGCCAGCTGGGAAGCAGTCTTTTGCATTAGAATTTGGTTCAGAAACGGACAAATGGATATACACAGAGAACTGTGGTCATGAACAGTCCTACTTCCCCAGTGAGCATGCAGGCAAATGATTAAACTGAGGCCTTGACTTGCTCATCTATCAACTGGGGATATTATTAAAGGAGCCATTACGAAGACAAATAAACACAAGGTGAGTAAGTACCAGTACAATCTGGGTGTGCACTCAACAATCACTTTTCTTTCCTGCAGACAAAACTTAGCCCTTTTCAATTGCTAGCCTCTGCCATCTTATAAAACCCATGCATCAGAAAACGTGAGCACCAAAGAATATAAAAATGAGTTTTCTTGCACAGGCAAGATGGCTCAGCAGATAAAAGCAATTGAGCTACAAGCCTGACAACCAGAGTTAATCCCTACAACCCATGGTGGAAGGAGAAAACTGATTCCTGAGGGATGTCTTCCAAATTACACACACACACACACACACACACACACACACACACACACACACACAAATAATAATAATAATAATAATAATAATAATACAAAGTCAAGTTTTCTATCTGAATCTAAGCTTCCCTTCCGAGGATCCCAGAAGCAGTAAAGAGTAATGCCTCTGCCTGTTGGTGGCATGCTTCCAAGCAGGAAAAAGGTGGAGAGTCACCTGGCGGGATGGGAGAGAAAGATCACTTGAACCCCCAAGTGTGGGTTTAGGTCCAGTGCATTGTGATGACAAAGTACACCATGGAAGAGCAAGAGAAGCACCAAGGAAAGGACAACTCCTTCCCTTTCACAAAAAAGGAAACAAAGCAAATCACATTACCTGCCTGCAGACCACCTCCATGCGAGCACATCCTAAGGAAGTGTCCAGACGTCTCAGGATCCCCGTCTGACTTTCGTCTGAGCCTGTTGTGCCATGAGCCTCAAAAAATGAAGGCCAGCCAGTGCCAGAGCAGTACTTCTTCTCAGAGCTGCGGGAGACAGTGCAGACACACAGCCACTAGACACGTGGGTGTTGGCATAAGAGCTTCATAGGCCCCATCCCTTTGTTCTGAGAAGGACCCAGCTCCCACTTCCTTCTGCCAGATCCCAAGCTGGGCTTCATGAATAGTCAGTTCCAGGGAATTATTCCCGTGGTGCCTTTGCTGTCCAAGGCATTGTCTACCCATAGTGTTCCTCAGATGCTAATGGCTGCTTTCTCTATATCTGACCTAAAAGAACTAAAAAAGACTGAGGCTATGTGAACTCGTTTCCACACGAGGAACCACAGATCACATCCATGTACTCCAAAGATAGAAAAGGAAGAGATCAAAAAGGAACAGCAGTGGTGGAGGAGGGTCTGCTTGATGGAGGGCAGCGGCAGTGTAAGATCGGATGAAGCAGCAGTTTGTACCAATGGAAATAATATCGGTACACAGGCCTGTCCTGGAGAATGACAGCTCTGCGTGCCACTGAGAACTGTGAAGGTAGACAAGCTTCCTCACCAAGGACAACAGCATCTGCCTTACAGGGATGCTTTGAAGAGTTCGGGAGACTCCTCTGCGGAGCCAGATGGGAAGCTTAGCTCAAGGCATGCAGCAGGTGTTCATGAGCACTTGCTATGATTACTGTCATCAGTCAATAAGCCTGGCACTCTGGTTAATCACTGGATAAAAACCTGATGCTAGGGGTGGTCTCCCCAGGACAAAGGATGCTAATTGCTGGAGTGGGCCAAGGGGCTGAAGAGAGGAGGCCAGAGGACTACTGGAGACCTGCTTCCAGAACACCTCACACTCAAGACCAGGTCAGTAGTATAGTATTTGCCTGGCATGCACAAGGTCCTGGTAATTCCCAGCATTACCACAAAAGAAAGATGAAAAGATCAGGAAAATAAATAAAATTACAGATGGCATAGAGAAGATCCTCTCTACCTAAGAAAGAAATGAGTCGAAGTTAAACCCTGCCTAAAACTGAACAGACAAGAAATAAGAGGTAAAGAATCAAATGCCTAGTTTAGCTGAACACACAGCCTCATCAGAAACAGGGCCATAAGACAGGAGATCAAACATTTCGGTCTCAAGACTCCTCTGTGATCCCAAATTATTAAGGGCCCCTGAACACTTCAGTATGGGTTACAGATATCAGTATTTAGCAAGTCAGAAACATGATTTGGAATTTTAAAACATGCAAGTATTACAGGGTTTCTTTTCTTTCTTTCTTCTTTCCTTTTTTTTTTTTTTGAGATAGTTTCATTGTATAGGCCAAGATGACCTTGAGCTCAAAATCTTCCTGCATCAGCCTTTCTAGTGCTGGGACTACAAGCACGTACCACAATGTTTGATTTATATTGACTTTAAAAAGTAATAAATTCCTGCCCCTAGAGGCATTGCAGATGTGGTTGCTGTGTCACATGTCCATCAGTAGGTGACAGAGAGGAGAGAGGCTATATCTATGATCAGTGTTCTGACCTATGAACATCTGAATGAATAGTAGCCTAACATTCCTGGAAAAAAAGCAAGCTGGACACCAACACAACATTGGTGCCATGGTGTAGCCTGTGATGACTACCAGACCAGTACCAGGCAAGCACCAGATGGGCTCCAAGGACAGGAAACAATCCAGAAACTAGAAGAACTCTGCCTGGCCCTGGATGTGGGGGTTGTGGAGACCCAGCCCTGGGGTGAGATCTGGCCCATTTGGTGTCACAAGAGCAGGAGAGCTGTCCCTGCCCCTCACATGCTGCAGCACTCAGGAGAGCAGGCCCTATACCTTTCCATAGTAGAACTGACCCTGGATATGGGAGTTGTTGGCTAGCCAGACCTGCAGGAATGAGTGTGGGAGAGCCAGCCCTGCCTTCTGTCTGCTAGGTGGTGGTGGTGACTAGGGAGAGATCTCCTCCCCTCTGCCTTCACCACCATTGGCCAACAGGAGATCTGGCCCAGATGGGGTCACAAGAGCAAGAGAGCTGTCCCTGCCCTTCACATGCTGCAGCACTCGGGAGAGCAGGCCCTGCCCCTTGCCTGGGCAGCACACTACAGCTGATCCTGGATATGGGGGTTGTGAGTGAGCCAGCTCTGAGGGAGTGAGTATGGGAGAGCCAGCCCTGACTCCTGTCTGCTATGTGATGGTGTTGGCTAGGGAGAGATGCCCTCCCCTTCCTTTTGCCCTCACCACCATTGACTGGCAGGAGATCTGGCCCAGATGGGGTCACAAGAGCAGGAGAGTTTGTCCTGCCCTTCACATGCTGCAGAACTCAGAAGAGCAGGCCCTGCACCTTTCCATAATAGAAATGGCCCTGCAAGTGGGAGGTGCAGGCCCAGAACCAGGGCTTTCAGTTGGCCTACCCCAACATCTACCCCATGGATGAACTGCTGGAATGCAAGAAGAGGCCAGTTCCACAACCCAAAACTACAGGATCTCCATGACACAGGACAGTTACAGCATATCTGAGAGAAGTTCCAGTGAGGTTCTAGTATTGACAAAGTAACAGAAACCAGGGGCCTCATACCAGACCAAGGAGTCATTTTAATGAACATTTGCTAGCAAAATGTGTGGACAAAAGGAATATTGTGGGACACACTGAGACACACTGCAGCTCCCACAATGAGATTTTATTTTTTATGCTGGGACAGACTGCAAGAGTGGAGGGTGGGTCTGAGGTGAGGTGGGAGATGAGAGGGAACAGGATGAATGATGTGAAATTCACATAGTAAAAATTTTTCAACAAATAAATAAACAGAAAAAAAAAATAAAAAAGAGAAATAGCCAGGCATGGTGGTGCATGCCTTTAATTCCAGCACTCGGGAGGCAGAGGCAAGTGGATCTCTGTGAGTTCAAGGCCAGCCTGGTCTACAAAATGAGTCCAGGCCAGCCAGGGATACACAGAGAAACCCTGTCTCAAAAAACCTAAAGAGAGAGAGGAGAGAGAGAGAGAGAGAGAGAGAGAGAGAGAGAGAAATAATTGCTGATGATTTCAGTTGCTCTGTAGGTGAGGGATCAATACATCAGTGAGGATTGCTTACCAAACTTTGTACAGGAGTCTGGAAATTTGACCATGCCTCTGAAGTATGAAACAGTTAATAGCTTGCAGAATATGAGCCCCTGTGTGGATATGTTTCTATGCCCTTGTAAACCTGGTAAAATAAATGTTTTCTCTTTTTTTTTTTTTTTTTTGGTTTTTTCGAGACAGGGTTTCTCTGCGT
>CAJQZJ010004783.1:139422-159840 GCA_907164525.1 Lophiomys imhausi | reverse complement strand
AAATGTGTGGACAAAAGGAATATTGTGGGACACACTGAGACACACTGAGGCTCCCACAATGAGATTTTATTTTTTATGCTGGGACAGACTGCAAGAGTGGAGGGTGGGTCTGAGGTGAGGTGGGAGATGAGAGGGAACAGGATGAATGATGTGAAATTCACATAGTAAAAATTTTTCAACAAATAAATAAACAGAAAAAAAAAATAAAAAAGAGAAATAGCCAGGCATGGTGGTGCATGCCTTTAATTCCAGCACTCGGGAGGCAGAGGCAAGTGGATCTCTGTGAGTTCAAGGCCAGCCTGGTCTACAAAATGAGTCCAGGCCAGCCAGGGATACACAGAGAAACCCTGTCTCAAAAAACCTAAAGAGAGAGAGGAGAGAGAGAGAGAGAGAGAGAGAGAGAGAGAGAGAAATAATTGCTGATGATTTCAGTTGCTCTGTAGGTGAGGGATCAATACATCAGTGAGGATTGCTTACCAAACTTTGTACAGGAGTCTGGAAATTTGACCATGCCTCTGAAGTATGAAACAGTTAATAGCTTGCAGAATATGAGCCCCTGTGTGGATATGTTTCTATGCCCTTGTAAACCTGGTAAAATAAATGTTTTCTCTTTTTTTTTTTTTTTTTTGGTTTTTTCGAGACAGGGTTTCTCTGCGTAGCCCTGGCTGTCCTGGACTCACTTTGTAGACCAGGCTGGCCTCGAACTCGCAAAGATCCGCCTGCCTCTGCCTCCCAAGTGCTGGGACTAAAGGCGTGCGCCACCACTGCCCGGCTCTCTTTTTATTATTAAAAAAAAAGTAATAAATTCTTGCCGGGTAGTTGCGGTGCACCCCTTTAATCCCAGCACTTGAGAGGCAGAGGCAGGCGGATCTCTGCAAGTTCCAGATCAGCCTGACCTACAAAGTGAGTTCCAGGACAGCCAAGCCTACACAGAGAAACCTGGTCTCGAAAACAAAACAAACAAACAACCCCCCAAAGAACAACAAGGAGTAATAAATTCTTTATATATATACTGCAAATTCTTTATATATTAACAGAACATTTTTGTTACAATTATATCTTCTGAAGTGAACGGGGTACTTCATGAGGATTGCATTATTTCATAATTTTCCAAATATTTTTACTGTCTCTTTCAAAAACATTAGAATAAACCCTTACCTGTGTCTCTGCATTCACTCACCCTCTGTTCTAACTAAACTATGGAATGAAGTGGGGGCCAGAGTGGGCGTGGCTCAATGGTAAAGGATACTTAGCACACACAAGGTCTGGGCTTCAAGCTTCAGCACCTCATCGCTCCCCTAGAAATATCCCAAGAATCCCTGTGGCTCCTTTTTGAGAAATTTCTGAAATGATAGCTTGACTTCCAAAAGGTCTTGGTGGGATGCCACACTCCTTTACACACGTGTCACTAAGATGTTATTTGATCCTCTGATGTTACCAATTCATGGTGTTTGGGGTAATAACACCGTGATGGCCTCACAAAGTTTCTAGGAAGAATCACTAAGGTGTTTTGGTGCATGGTATGTTTAGAATAGTGCCTGATACATGGTACTCTAGCATGGGGAAGTGAGAGGGATGGAGGGAGGGAGGGAGGCAGGGACAACAATTTACCTGAGTACTTCGTCCTAGGAAAAAAGTATCCTAAGCACCTCTCAGCCTGCCCCACCCTCCGCATTATATGCACTGTTGACCATTAAAGGAATTTTGATAGAGAATTATGAATGCAATAAAGCTTTTTCTTAAACCGACAAATAAATCTAAGGCTAATAAAAAGTTATTAAGGGCTTTATGGGAAACAACAAACCTTTACTGATGGAATTGGCAGAAACTTGGAGATTTTACTGAGTAATATAAGCCCAAGATATATCATCTAAGACCAACAGTGTAAGTATGAAGGGAAACTGGAAAGGCCAAGATACATACTTAATTGATTAGCAGGTTATGTGACTCACTCCTCACAAACTGAAGCCACTCTGGTTCACATACTCTGAAAGAGGGCTTTCATTCTTTTGGTTTTTGTTTTTGTTTTTTTGCTTTTTGTGTTTGTTCTCCCACATTTATTTTCCCCTCATTTCAGGATATCCCACAGCCCTCACACTCAACAACAGCAGAAGCAGTCGGTAATCAATTATAATTCCAAATGCAACTGTAGTCGCACTCCCATTTATTTCTGAACAGGGATGCATGAGGTTTTAAACAGTATTACTTTGTTTTACAAAGTACATACAGGGCATCAGGGTGCAATAATTTTTTTTAAAAAACAGTTTTTTATATCAGACTCCCAAATGCTTCTATTTTAAGAAGTCTTATGACTATAAAATACTTAATCTTGAAATAGTTTTTCATTAGAAAAGGTCTCACTGTGTAATCCAGTCTGGCAAATGGAACTCTAGGTCCTTCTGCCTCAGCTTCCTGCCCACTGGGAATGCAGATATGCCCCACCACTCCTGGCAACAATACAATTTAACAAACCTTACCAGAAGCAGCCTGTGAGAGAAAAGAAGGTAGAGAAGGCAGGAGGCAGAACAGTGTCACCAGAGTCTAAGGTTGACCAGATGACCCTGGAATTGCAGGGGAGTGGTGACATGCTGGGAAGTGTCATTGGCTTGGCAACCCTCACTCAATTTCTCAGACTAATGGAGGCAGCGCTTCTGGGATAGGCACCACTCACACAACCACGAGAGGAACAATGGAAGCTCTGCCAGACATGGCTGGGAACCAGGCTCTGGAAAGGGAGCTTGTGGAGTAACCTGGACAGATGTATCTGTAGAGTTTGCTAGTGTCTGCCTAGGGACCTACGCATGTGACCTGGTACCAGAAGGTGAAAACACTGAGGTAAAAAGCATTGTCTACGTCGCTTATGGAGGCCTGGATAATAAAGTGTGGCCTAGTATAAGGGAGATAGTGAAGAATCCTGGGAAGGCCATTTAACCTTGTGAGGCCTCAGCTCCTCACATGAAACGAAACCATCTCTGAGAGCTCCAGAGTCAGAAGTGAGAGTGCGCGCTGAGAGTCAGTCAGAAGTGAGAGTGAGCACAGAGAGTCAGTCAGAATTGAGAGTGAGCACAGAGTCAGTTAGAAGTGAGAGAGTGCACAGAGTCAGTCAGAAGTGAGAGTGAGCACAGAGAGTCAGTCAGAAGTGAGAGTGAGCACAGAGAGTCAGTCAGAAGTGAGAGTGAGCACAGAGTCAGTCAGAAGTGAGAGTGAGCACAGAGTCAGTCAGAAGTGAGAGTGAGCACAGAGAGTCAGTCAGAAGTGAGAGTGAGCACAGGGTCAGTCAGAAGTGAGAGTGAGCACAGAGTCAGTCAGAAGTGAGAGAGTGCATGGAGAACATTCCGGCAGGTGGTGGCTGTAGTGCTGACACACTTCCAGTTTCTGTGGAATATGAGCTCAGTGGGGTGACTCCTGGGGTCCAAACACAGTTTCAATTTAGGTTGAAAGTTCATTGCCATGTGGCAGTGCTGAGAAGGATTAGGTCATAAGAGGGAATACTGAACTTCTCACAGGCCTGGATTAGTTAACAAGAGAGCTGGTTGGTAAAACGAGGCTGCTCTTCTGTTTTATTTCCAACATGCTTGCTCACTCTTTGGCCTTCTCGCTGTTTTGAAATAGCACCAAGTCCTCACTAGAACCCAAGAGGACATGGCACTATCCCCTCGGACTTCCCAGTCTCCTGAGGCTTGGCCCAAAATAAACATCCCAATAATGCAATCGATATCAAGTGTTCCATCTCAGCAATACAAAAGGACACAGAGATGTTGAGCAAGTTCCTTACAGATTCTAAATGTCAGTTTCCACATTTATTACATGAACACATACAGCTCCTCCTTGCAGATGACAGCTTGCATCGTACTGAACCCAGGGCTTGGGACAAATGTCCAAGTGGCTAGAGAGACGGCCTAGTAGTTAACACATATACTTCTCTCTCAGAGCACCTACATGGAGAGGCCCATAGCATCAGTAACTCCAGGGGATTGGACACACTCTTCTGGTCTCCTTAAGTACTCAGGTGTACACACACAAATAATGTACAGATAAATTTATAAAATATATAAAAATAAAAAATATTTTCTAAAAACATAAGAGTGCAGACAATGACTTCTGTCACATATCGACAGGGGCTTCATAATAGATATCTTTGGGTGGCATCAACATTGCTGGAGCTGAGCAGGAAAGATGCTACAGGTTAATGACTTAAGAAGCATGTTTTGTGCACACCATGTTAGCTTCCCAGGATGGTCTTAACAAATCACAACAAAGTCGTTGGGATGCTCTTATGGTTCTGAAGGCTGAAGGCCCAAAATCAAGATCTCAGCAGGGCCATGTCCCCTAGAAGATCCTCGGAAGCCCTCTGTTCCTCTCTGCCTAACTTCTGGAAGTGGCTAACAAAACCTGGCATTGCTCCAGTCTTTGCGTCCATTTCATGTGACAGTCTCCTCTTTGGTCCTCTTTTACTTCCTCTTATTAGAACATCAGTCATATTGGATTAAAGGAACCATCCAATTTTTGTGTGACCTGCTAATACAAAATTCCATCTGCAGTGACCCTCTATCCACCTAAGGTCACAGCCTCTGGAGAGGAAGGCTTCAACACGTCTCTAGGCACAGTGCTCTGGCTGGCGTTTCTGTTGCTGTCATAAAACTCTCAGATCAGAAGCAACATAGGGAGCAAAAGGGTTTACTCCATCTTTCAACTCCCAGATCACAATCTGTCACTAAAGGAAGTTGGAGCCAGACCTGTGGAGGAAGGAATGGTGCTTGCTGCTTGTTCTCTCTGTGTTCACTCACCGTTCTCACATGATCCAGAGCCACCTGCCCAAGGTGGGTACTGGCCCCGTGGGCTGACAACAAAAACCTGGGGCCTCCCACACTGATCATCACAATCAGCACAAATGTGTCCACAGGACAATCTGATCTGGACAATTAAACATGCCTTCTTCCCAGGCAGGTCTTGGTTGTGTCCAATCAACACGAAAAACTATCCAGAGCACACTGTTCAACTATGTTAAGCTAACTGGCCAAGAGACTCAAACAGTCTATCAGCTTTATATCCTTCGCTAAATAAAAAAATTGGGGCAATAGGAAGCATTTAAGTGCTCAGCTGTGTGTTGTCACAGTGATGGGAACTGAGAAAATAAAGCCAAATACACGTGTGTTCTCAAGAAGGTTTCATGGAGAAATCCAGGCCTGTGGAGCACACAGTAGGGATGAGAGAAGACCAGAGTATGCACGGCAGGACCACCAGCCTGCAGGTGGCTGCTGAAGAAGCCAGGGTTCCTGAATTTACCCCCTAATTTCTCTGAGATTTGGTTTTTGTGGACCAACTTTTCACTGCCTTCTGACTTTACGCAAACATTTCCAGAAGTGGCATTTGTGTACCCGTTTCCTACAAAAGAACCTTGAGACTAGAAATATAGAGGTAATATAAGCGATAAAATGAGAATATACTCTTAACACTACCCTCCCAACTAGTAAGGGTTTAGCTCCAAGAACACACACCATTGTCAGTAGGTCCTGGGTGCTTAGTAGGTGTTACACCTGGCTATGCTTTATTGATATCTATTAACTCATAACTCAGTCAGTTCCCCCAGTTCACCCAGTTCACCCAGTTTCCTATGAACTGCGTGCATTTTATTCTCATTTTACAAGTAAATGAGAAGACCAAGACAGAGAGACATTAATAACTTACCCAAAGTTACTCAACAGTGGAATTGACAGAAACCTAGACAGCCATCACCATGCTCTTTAAGAAGAGTGCGTTCTAGAATGGAGATGATTACTATCATTCGTTTGATTTGGGTGTTCAGTGCCCCTCTAAAGCCCATGTGTTAAACGCTTGGTGCTTCTGGCAAGAGTGGAGCCATCAAAAGATGGAGCCTAGTGCAAGGTCTTTAGGTCACTGGGGGCACGGCCCTGAAGGAGATCGTGGGAGCTGGCCTCTTGCCTCTTCCTCCCCTTTGCCCCTGGATGGAGCCTAGTGCAAGGTCTTTAGGTCACTGGGGGCACGGCCCTGAGGGAGATCGTGGGAGCTGGCTTCTTGCCTCTTCCTCCCCTTAGCCCCTGGCCATGCAGTTAGAGTTTACTTTACCACACACTACCACCATAAAACAAACAAAAAAATGAGACCTCAAAGGCTGTAAGCCAAATTAACCTTCTTATTTATAAGTTGATTAGCTTCTATGTTTATTATAGTAAGAAGAAGTTAGATAGGTATATTTTTATTTTCTTCATCAGCAAGAAAATGGAAAAAAAAAGTCAAAAGTTCTTTTAAAAAAGAAAAGGGAAACTTTCTATTTAAACTAAAATGACTGAGAAGAAATATTGACAGCTCGTGAACTAACTACCAGTTCAGCGAACTAGCTGCGTGGTAAACGGCTTCCAGAATATTGACTGGATTTCTGTGGACTTGGGCTCTGTCACCACGACTCGGGGTTGGCCACATAACTTTCTTAATTTGGTCTAGCACTGTGTTCATACAGTGGCCACTGGCTACACATTGGCCTTAAGCTTAAAACTGCTAAAATTGTAATTTTAAAAAATCCAGTTCCTCAGCCACATTGTCTACAGTCTGGATCCCCAACAGAGCCTGGAGCTTCCACAGAGGCTTCTATGGAGGAGAAATGGGTTCTTCACCACAGAAAGCCCTGCTGGCCAGAGCCCCTCACTCTGCTGCGACTGAGCCTGCAAGGTGAGGGAAGAGGAGCCACTGGAAGGAATCGTCTAGGAATACACAGAAACCAGGACACCAACGGAGTCAACAGAACCTTGGAGATTAGACATTAGAAGTCTGTTCTTACTAGGATGACTTCTCATCTTCCAGATGGAGAAAAAGGATAGATACTGTTCCAGCAGCTAAATAGTGAGAACGAAGTCTTACCCTTTACAAGGTCTCCAGCTGAAAGCAAGCTAGTCATCCTAATGTCTTGACAGAAATGATGGTGAAGAAATAACTAATTATTCCGAAACCCGTCTTACGTTTTTACGACTCTGATCCTGTGAACTGTGTGTTTGGTTCTTTCTGCCACGTTCTGGCACATACAATTCCTAAAATTCTTATAATCTTCAAAAGGATGATGTCTTGTTTTTTAGTATAATATGTTAGCTGATGGATGGCAAGCCCCTAGTTAGATGCCGGATGTGGACTAGTCACCAAAACGTCAGTAAAGTGTCAGACTTTCAGCCCCACCCCAAACATTCAAGGAAGAGAGCTGGCAACTCATGATCATGGTTTTGGAAGGAAGCCTTCATAAGACCCAAAGAACAGGTCTGGTGAGTTTCTGGGTAATTGACCTCATGGAAGTTTGTAGAAGGTTTTCCCAGGGAGGGCATGGAACCCAGTATCTTTCCCTCACATCCATTCTATTTATTTCTTCAACTGTATCTTTCATAATAGTGATACCCATCCAGCAAACTGGTAAATGTAAGTGCTTCCTGGAGTTCTGCGTACTACTCAAGAGAAACAAGGAACACAGGAGTGTGTGGGAACCCTGATGGAGAGCTGGCTGGTCAGGAGCACAGGCCACAGCAAGGACAGTATGCTTGGCATCAGAAGTGGAGAATAAGTCACGGGGACTGTGCCATCCACCTGTGGGATCTGCCCCTGTCTCCAAGTAGACAAGGTCAGTACTGAACTAAACGGAGGAGACTCCCAGCCTTCATCTGCCAGAGAACTGCCTGCTTGCTCATGGACAAAAGGCCTCACAGCTCCTGATGTCAGGGATGCAAAGATGGCTCAGTGGTTAAGAGCACATGATGTTCTTGTAGAGGACAAAAGGTTGGTTGGCAGCACCCATGTCAGACAACTCACAATAGCTTGTAAATCCAGCTGCAGGGGCATCTCTGGTTTCTGAGGGCACCTATATACACACACACACACACACGAACATGAATGTACATGCACTCACGCACAATTGAAAATAAAATAAAAATTAAACAACAAAAAAACCTCTTGAGATCACAGAAGTCTGTGTTGACTGTGTGTGCCAGGGGAAATGATGTAACCGTCCAACATTACTGCGGAAGAACTAACTTCACTCTGGTCTTCCCTGGCGCTCCTGGGCAGGTGGCTGGCTGTGGGCTCTTCTGGACAGTTTCTCACCAGCAGGGATGTGCCTGGGCTATGGCCTGGCCTCCGAAGCTTGAAGGAAAATCGATCCTAATCATGCCTGCTGCCCTTGCAGGAAGGTCTGGCCTCCTCCTAACGCAGCCCGCATTAGCAGCCGGCTGGCCAAAGAGCCAGGCTGCTGAAAGCCCAAAGGACAGAAGGAGGCTCTGCCTAATGGAAGATTCGCAGAATTGGCTTGATTTATATTTTATTCTAAACCAATTTAAGGTTGATGCAAAAGAAAGGAAAACATCTTTGAAGTTCTGAAAAACAAGACTTCAAAGATGTTTCCTTTCTTCTTCTTTGAATCTATTTTTTAAAGACTATTTCCTGCATATCTAAACAAAAAAGGGCTTTGTTGAAAGATTTTAGATGCTGATTGACTTAAAAGAGGCTTTGAAATCAAGGGACAATTAAATTTACTTTTAGCTACATAGAAGAGGGCACGGTGTTCACTTCTGTCAAGCACTGTGGGGCATCAAGCCTCATAAAGTCTGCTTTGCTAAATTAAATTATAAACCCATTTTCCCTGGGAGAGGTATAGTTTTAATCATATGGCCAAACAAATACTATTAGGGTTTTGATTTCTTTAAATACTTTTCCCTCTAAAAAATTCTAATGGCTTTATCATGAAGTCTCCATCAGCATTCTGTTTGTTCTCTCTTAGAGATACATAAAGGGAGAACATTGGCTGAGAAGCCTCGTCAGCTGCATTAGATGTCAGAAAAAAAAATCAAGACAGAGAAATAGCCTCCATGAACAGCTCTCTTCCCAGCAGTAATAACAGAGGACAAAGACAATTAATGGTCCCCTGAGGGTTGGGGGATCTCAGTGGGAGTATATAGGAGGCCCTTGGGTTCAGACTTCAGCACCAAAAATAAGAAACTTCAAGAGTTATTTACTTATCTAAGATCTCTTTGTATTCCTCATCTTACCTGAAGAGTGGGCTATCACAGCACACACAATGGTACATCCCTCTCTCCTTGTTGTTCAAATACATCCCACTGAAAGGCTGAAAGTGAAGAAGGAAGGAACATTGTCACACTGGGAGTGCCAGAGCAAGTCTAAACCCAAGAGTGAGGCTGAGGGTGTGGCTGGCTCAGTGTTAAAGTGTTTTGCCTAGCATTCGTGAGGCCTCAGGTTCAATCCCCACCATTTACTGGAAATAAATAACCAAATAACCAAACAATAAAGCCCCAGTCGTGGAATTATACTAATTTGACAAAGTGCAAATATCAGCAAAGAAAAACTGCAATCAGCTAAAGAAGCAGCTGCAAGTTTCTTTAGAGCGTGGCCTTTATCCTGCCACACATTCAAACTGTGACATTAACAAGGCTTTGTATGCATATACCACCTTTCATCCAGGAACATCAAAGTCCATGAAAAAACATGAGCACCAGTCCCATTCTCTGCCATCCTGGAAGATTTCACTCTCTCTTTTCAAAAGAGCTAAAACAACAGGGGCCTAAACACTTGCCTAAGACACTTTGAACTCTCTAATTAAAGATGGAACATAAAGGGCTCAGAGTGCAGCTCAGTGGTAGAGCACTTTCCTTTGCATGCCTGGATTGATCCCTGATAGGGGTTTGGGGGAGAGGGTGAAGGGGAGAGAGAGAGAAGGGGAAAGAAAACACAAATAATTCAAAAGCATTGTTCAATGAATTTGGTGTTGTGCCTTTAAGAGATCATGGGGTCTCAACACTATGTAGAGCGTTAACTGAGGAGCCAGGGCCCCATGCTAGGTCATCACATAGATGAAAGTACTGCGTCCACAGGAGTTTAAAGACTGTAGGTTTTACCTGCCAGGAGAGAGTACGAGAAGAAATGCAGCAGTGAGTACATTCCATATCTGAGGCCCTCTTCTGGCCTCCTTGGGTACCTGCACACACATGATGCACATAAATTCGTGCAGCCACCCCTACACACACACACACACACACACACACACACACACACAAAATCTTTTAAAAAACTCTTATCAAATTCCTTTATCATCCCCTCAGTAACAAAATTACAAAGAGAAGTTGCACAAGCTAGCTGTAAAAGCCATGTTACAGTGGCAAGATTTACCCAGCCATACAGGCAACAGGACTCCAAGCATAGAATGCTGCCTCAGCTGCCAGGGAATAAATAAATCTGTCTCTCCAGAATCATCAACTCAAAAAACTCCCCACAGTACTAACTGTATTTTTTTTTAAAGATTTATTTTATTTATTTTATGCATATGTGTGCTCTATCTGCATGTACACCTGCATTCCAGAAGAGGGCACCAGATCACATTGTGGATGGTTGTGAGCCACCATGTGGTTGCTGGGAATTGAACTGAGAATCTTTGGAAGAGCACTAGGCAGTGCTCTTAACCGCTGAGCCATCTCTCCAGCCCCCTAACTGTATTTTTTAAGAAAGCTTCCTGGGGGAACGTGTTCAAATCCATTTGCTGAGTCTACCAGCTGAGTACACTTGGATGCTTTCTGTTTTCAAAAGCCCTAAACTTAAAGTCTGGCTTGATGGTACATGGCTGTCTGTAATCACAGCACTGGTAAGGCTGAAGTAAGAGGACCATGAGTTCAAGACCAGCTGGAATTACATAACCAGACCTTGTCTAAAAAGCAAGTAAATAAATAACTGATAGTACAGTTAACCACAAAAGTCTCTATGCATCTAGTGAGCTGTTCTTTCACAGTGACCCTTGACAAGAGTACTGTGGCCATCCTGTCATGAAGGCTCGTTACAGAGCCCTAGCCACAGAAACCAGGCAACCTGCAAAATGGGAAACACAGCTTCATCATTATAAGAACCAGGGAGCTGCTATAATAGAAAGTAAATGAACAGGATCCAAATGAAACACAATCCAAATGAACAGGAGTTAGTTGTTACCTAACCCATGTCCTGACATGTCATCTACCTGCTTTCCCCTACCTGACTTGACTTCCAGTGTCTGATCAACTCCCTGATGTAGTCAAGCCCTTGTAGGAACAAATCCAGCTGTTATTTTATCTGTTTGTTCTAACATTTACCGATAATCTTGCATATAACCAGCGATGGACTGGGTACTAATGTTGCAGAAGGGAAAAAAAATTAACTCAAAAGTTAGCTACCTTCCCCCAAATTAAAACCAAAGTTTTTGTACTGCCCTGATGACAAGAAACTGTGAGAAGACAGTCCTACTTTGTGATGACAGTCATGAAGGAGACTAGCACAGGACCTTTCCTTGGAAGCAGCATCCACGAAGGCTTTCTGCACAGTTTCTGAGATGGGAGGCATCTCTATTCTTTTAACTTTTCATTACTAATGTGCACAGCTGATAGGTGCTGATTGTAGAAAAATGCCAATCACCACTGAGCTGAGCTTTGAAGAATGAGTGAGAACTAAGCAGATGGAGAAAAAGGTGTTTCTGAGAGGGAGGGCATTCAAATAATGGTGACTCTGGGAAGGTAGGAGGGTCCAGATCATGCTAGGCTCTGAGCATACTGTGATAAAGAATGCACACCTGGTCCTGCTGAACGTGGGGCTGGAGAGGGACACAGCAAACTTGTTCACTGCCTGGGCTCATGATCAGGGTCATTGTGTCTACTCCCAGCACTGAGGGAAAGAAAGAAGGGAGGAGGAGAGATGGGAAACAACCATACACAATAAAAATAAAAAAATGATTGGAACGGCAAAGAGATATCAGAGACAAGAGAGAAGGGGAGATTAGGGCATGGCAATCATTAATTTAGGCCTGGGTGGCGTTTCTGCTCCAACTGGAAACTGAAAAAGAAAAAGGAAGGAGGAAGGGAGGGAGGTATTGAAGGACAACTCAGACACCAGAATTGAAATGGCTGCCTGCATGGGGAAGGGAACAGAGCCAGAGGCAGAATGAACTTGAAGATCACCCTGAGATTTCAGGTCTGTCTGGAGCAGTGATTCTGTCAGTTCTTGGATGCTGGAGGCAGAGGATGTGTTTGAAAGAGAAGGCTGTAGGTAATCTCATACAAGATTATTTCAAGACAAGGGGTCAGGGCAGATGAATACCACCAAAAGGAGAGGAGGAGCCACTGGGCTGGTCCCCCCCCGCCCCCCGAGGACATAAGGGGGCCTTTGGGAAGAGGGAAAAGACAATCACCAGAATTTGGTGAGGCTGCAGAGGGCTGCCTCAGGATGCTGGGTCCTGACTGATTTCTGCATCCTGCTTTCTAAGCTTATGGTGTCTTCTGTATTCTCGACAAGAAGCCACAGGGCAAGAAAGCTGGTCCTCCTCCTGGGGCTCAAAGCAGGGATCTAGATCCAGAGGGCAGAGAAGGACCCAAGAAAAGCCCCTTCTGTTGGCACCTGACTCTTGGTTATTACTCAGCCAGGGTGAAAATCCTTTCAGTGGCTGCAAGCACTGGTAACATACCACTGATGAAATGAAAACCAAAACCCACATGTAACTGAACTTTAATTAGAGCAACAAAGCTGACTGATGCTTAGAGCTCTGCACAGTTCTAAAAAGTTAAATGTGGAAATGGAGTGACCGGAAGGGATTCACAACATCAGTTAAAATAACGGATGGTGCTTATTTTGTGAAAGGGCCAAATGCAAAGGATACTTACTGCACCATCTGCTTCAGAGACCCACACATGTATTCTAAACAACTGGCACACTGTCTCCAAACTCCCTGTACACACCAAACCCGGCCTAGCTGGTTACCTGAAAATTAGGTTTGTTTTAGAACACTCTGGGATTACATACAACTTCTCAGAGCATCATATGTGGTTCCTTTGTGCTGTCAACAGCGAGAAGCAGTCTCATTTCCACCTACAGGAAGATGGTCAAAAACATAACTTCAAAAAACTTCCACAAGAATCCATAGGGACCTGCCAGCCTGTCTGGTGGCTATGGCGTCTAAGAAACTGAGGCTGTGACCATGTTTTAAAAGTCCAAAGCTGCCTGCAGTTTGCATGGGTACCGACAGGCAAATACATTGGTTACACAACACTGAAGAACCACTTCGCTGGGGCCTGTCCATGGGATCCACTTCAAAAATGAACACATCTCATAGGAACAGCTAAACAGTAAAACTGCAGTGTTTGTGCCTGAGACCCAGCACAAGGCAGTCACCAGAGGAAACGAACTGTAGTGTTTCAGCCTCTGGCCTTCTATACCCAGGCACCAAAGCAAGTACACAGAAAACAGAACATGGGGACACTGCTGTGAGGAAAAACACAGGAAAGGCGCAACCTAGGCTTGGGTTGAGAGAAGGGCTCCTGGGAAAGTGATTTGGGTTGAGTCAAAAATATGGTCTGGGGGGTTGAAGACATAGCTCGGCTATTAAGAGCATTTGCTTGCTCTTCCAGAGGACCCAAGTTTGGTTCCCAGAACCCAGATCGGTGGCAGCTCATAACAGTCTATAACTCTAGCTCCAGGAGATTCCCAGATAGCACACCCACACACATGTGGGACACACACACACGTATATTATACACATATATGTGCATACATATATGCATATATAATAGTAATTCTTAAAAGGGGGGTCTGAATTATTTATGAAGGCAAATGGCTGAGGGAAAGGAACCTACGATACAAGGGCTTTAAAGGGAAGAAAACAGAGCATTTGCTTTTGAGAGGACAGTGTGGCCATAGAGCAGCAAGCCACAGAAAACATGGCTCCATCTGAGGATTGAGTGTATGTGGGTGGGGACCGCGGCTGGGAGGGTCTGGTTAATATTTAAATACTGTGCATTTTCTTTGGGAGCAATGGTAAACTTCTGAGTAATTCTGAGCTAGGAAGTGGCTCTATCAGTTGTGTTCTTAAAAGACTCCTTTGGGCAGGGAGGGAGAAAGCGGGGAGAAGAAAGTCGCAGACAGAGAGAGACTGATTGATAGTGTTGGACCCGTCAGCAGGGACAGGGTTGTGCTGCTTTGAGAGTCCGTGTAGCTCGGGTGGATGGAGAGGGATTCCGGTTTTAACATGACAGCCCAATTCAGAGACTGCTAGAGGCCCAACAGACTCTCAGAGCGCACAAGTGTTGCAAGCTCTCTACTCCGACCTCGCCTCCCTCCCCTCCCTCAGAACATCTTAGAACACTGTAAAGTCACTGCGCTTACCGCTTCAGTTCCTTTCTCTCTGGTGACATAGAACTGCTCAGGGGTCAGTTTCTTCTGCCAGTCGGCCTTGCTTAGACAGAGCTTGGGCTTCGTAAGAGACCCTGCATTGTTAAGTAGGGAATTTGTTTTATTATCATAAAGAGTTGTTCCTCCCCGATTTTGGTTTGCACTGTCACCTGGAGGAATAATCCCAGTCTCTGAGGTGACTCCATTCCTTTCCTGTGACTCCATTCCTCACAGGAAGCAGAAGGCTCAGACACAACACACCTCACCCACTTCATGACCAAGAAATCAGTATTGCGTAGATAGCCAGTGCTCTCTCTGGTCCTCCTGGGACACAAACCCACAAACCACAAGAAGTGGCTCAAATAGTAAACACCACCAAACAAATTCTCCCCAGGTACCTCACAGTGAAAACATATTCTTTCTTCTGTTTATTTTTTGTTTTTGTTTTCATTTTGTTTTGGTTTTGGAGACAGGGTTTCTCTTTGTAGCCCTGACAGTTCTGGAACTTGCTCTATAGACCAGACTGGCCTCAAACTTGTTGGGATCTCCCTGCCTCTGTCTCCCAAGTGCTGGATTAAAGGCGTGCGCCATCCATGCCTTCTTCCTCCCATTTCTGCTTTAAAAAATTTTTCAAGGCAGGACATGGTGGCACGTGCCTTTAATCCCAGCACTCGGCAGGCATAGGCAGGCAGATCTCTGTGAGTTCAAGGCCAGTCTGGTATACAAAGTGAGTCCAGGACATCCAAGGATACACAGAGAAACTGTCTCTAAAAAAAATAAACAAACAAAAATTTCAAGTCTTTATTGGTTTAGTTTTTCTCATATAGTATACAATATCCCCTTTGCAGTAGGCAGATCAGTCTTAGATTTCCTGACCCTTCTGGGATCTGCTGATTAGTAACATGACTTCAAAAAACCTTTTTGTGCCTCAGTTTCATTTTTGTAATTTTAAAAATAGCATGTAGAGTAATGGTTTCATTATGGCATTTCCATACATACATTGTTTTGTTACTGCTCTTCTTTCATTCCCCCCCATTACCTGCTCCCCTTCTTTTCCTTGAACACATATTCTGTTACCCTTCCCCCAACTTTCTTTTAAGACCTCTCCTCAGTTCCACATCTTTCTTCTACTTTTATGACCTAAATCCTGACCCCCTAACACAAACATATTAAAAATATATAATTAAAATAGAGGATCTTCATACGAGACAAGATGTGAAGTATCTGTCTTTCCTGATCTTGGATGCTATAATAACAATTTCATGCCCTATTGATTTTCCAGAAAATACCACAATTTCATTTTCTTTAGAGTTGAATAATTCCATCGTGTGTATGTACTGTGATGCCTAAGAAACTCCATCTTGTGATAGGTATCCATCTTGGTACCTAATAGCCGTTTGTCTCGGTCTCTAGTTCTTAAAAGATAAATTCCTGACAACCCTGACTCCTTGACACCTCCCTCCACACACACACACACACACACACACACACTCAAAAACATGCAGCTATGACCATCTGCTTGTTACGGTGTGACTGACTCTGGTTTTGGCTTTTGTAACTTGCTTTCAGATATTCAAAGACTTCTTATGGTTTTCATCTTTAAAAGCGGAAGGTTTCCTTACCCTACCTCTGGGTAGTGCTTCTCTGATGTAGATTAAAGACTGTGGCCCTGAGAGCAGTTTTAATACATTTGGTTAATTATTATCAGAATTGACCCTGGTGGTCTTTTCCCGTGTTCTTGAACACCACAACAGCACCATATTTTCCTTATCCATTCACCTGCCGGATATCTACGCTGGTTCCATTTTTTAGCTATTGTAGCAATCAACATGAATGTACAAACATTCCTGAGGCAGAACTTAGAATCCTTTAGGCATGTGCCCAGGATTGTTGCAAATGGGTCACATGCTAGTTCTGAAAAGTAGTTTCCATCAGGACCAGATGGGGACCATGAGGGATTGGCTAGAGATGGTCTTTTAGGAAAGAGTTAACAAAACTCTCTCCCTAGCTATTTGTAAAGGTATACTCAATTTTGTCTGCCTTGGAGGTCTGCACTTTAAAAATTCTCTTGCATAGAGATCCTCACTGTACATATCCTCAAAGTGAATCTGTGATCTGCTCTAATCTAGTATCTGCCTTGAGATATGGTCTCAAAAAGTTCATGGTGCCTTACACCCACTATGCAGCCCAGGCAGGCTCTGACCTCCTAACTTATCTACTTTAATCTATGACCATGCTTCAAGGTTTCTGTCCGTATTTTATTCCCCTTTCTCCTGCTCATCATGATTTACATCTTCTTATTTTTGGATGGATACATGTTCCCAAAGCATCTGGGACAAGACGGGTAGAAAGCTGTCTTAGTTAAGGTTTCTATTGCAATCATAAAACATCATGACCAAAAGATTGAGAGTAGAGGACTCATTTCAGCTCTGGCCACACTCTATCACTGAGGGAAATCAGGACAGGAACTCAGTGCAGGAACCTGGAGGCAGTCCTGAGGGCAGAGAATATAGAGAAATGCAGCTTACAGGCATGGCGTACTCAGTCTGCTTTCTAATACACTCCAGGGTCACCTGGCCCGGGATGGCCTAGCCCACAGCTTTCTGTGAGTTCAAGGTCAGCCTGGTCTACAAAGTGAGTCTAGGACAGCCAGGGATACACAGAGAAACCCTGTCTCACAAAACAAAAACAAACACCCAGATTTGCCTGCAGGTAGTCAGATAGCATTTTTTTTCCAGTTGAGGTTCCTCTTCTCAAATAACTTTAGCTTTTTTCAAGTTAACAAAAATAATAACAAGGACAAAACAAACAAAACCCACCACGACAATAGCGTAATACAATAATAAATGTTCTCATTGCTCAACATTGAAAGGAGTTTATAATCTGTTAGTACTTCAATTTACAACTAAGAAAAGACAGACTCAGATGATTACTAAACCGGCTTGGGGGAGGGGAGGGCATGTCTGCCTTAGGCTTCCTTTTGTCCTCAGACTACAGTATGACATTGAAGATTTTATCACCTTAATATCTCCAAATCCCAACCCATGATGCAGACTCCCAAGCCTTAATTTCCTCCCATTATAGATAGGTCTGTTGTAGCTCCATTTATAATTACCACCTGGAAATTTCCATCCCATGCCCCTCTGAACCATACACAGAGGACATCACCCATGACCCTCATCCTAACCCAGATCTGGAGGACTTCTGTGTGTGCTAGCTCAGCAGCCACACAAGCCAGAAGCCTTCCCTGGTGTCCCAACCAAGTTCTGAGGCTCTGCATCCTCGGTGACTCCGAGCCTGAACATGGCAATTCATCTCCATGCACCTCCAGTGCAGAGGCGGGTAACTTTCTTAGGTGCCCTTCTCTTAACCCGACCACTTCTGATTTGATTCTGTCACTGCTCCAAACTGCTCAGTGTGATATGATACCCTTAAAATAACTCCCCAAACCCATAACATGACTTGCAAAGCCTTCCACGCTTTGGACATGGTCACCACTTTCAACTGGCCTGTTCTGTGGTGCTCCAGTAACCCTGGAGCTCCCCCAGAACATGTCCCTATTTGTCTGGACTTGACATTTTCATTCTCCTGCCTTTTGTCTTCCACTCTAACTCATCTCCCTGGATGACACCATGCAGAGATGCCAGTTGTACCTAGTGGGTTGACAATTCAACTCTGCCATCACTGTCTTTCTGCCTGCTGATCTCTCCATTTCTGACCGAGGATGTCGATGTATCACAGTCTGACAATCTGCTGTTAGGCGCATCCACATTTAAAGACTGTCCTATCTTCTTGAAGAATTGACTTCTTTATCATTATGAAATACAATAATTCTCTTTTTATCACTGCTAATTCTGCTCTGATGTCTGCTTTATCTTAAGTTCATGTAACTGCTCCTGCATTTGTGTTTTGTTTTTGGCAGTCCCACCATGTAGTGCCAGTGGGCCAGCAACTCACTGTAGAACCTAAACTGACCTTGAGACCCTTGCTGGTATTACACACATACATCATCAGCATGTGCTGTTTGTCCTCTTTTTAGATTAACACCAACATGGTGTATTATTCTCCACTCATTTACTTTACATGTATATATGTCCTCGGGTGGGATGATGTTATGCATTCTAAATGTTAAGTAATTGGTCCTAGAGCCCAGCTTGCTATCTGTTAGTTTTCTAATCATTGTCTCTGATTGGTTGAAAAAATACTGAGGCCTGAGACTGGGCAAAGACAGAGGTAGGCGAGACTAAGGTTGGGCTTCTGAAGCAGAGAGCATTTTGGGTAGAGAAGAAGAGAAGAAACCAGAGCAGGAAGCAAGCAGGAGACATGATGGGTTAGGGATGGAAGAAGATCCTGCCACGTGCCCTGGAACATCGGCATAGGGTGGAGAAAAACAGCCCAGGGGACGTGTATGTGTGTATATATACATATATATATATATACATATACATATATGGGGCTTTATTCAGGGATACTATTTTGAGCTAGCTTAGATGGGCCAAGATTGCACAATCCAGGCCAAGGCTTGTTAAAATCCATGCAGTGTCTCTGTGTGCTCATTTATAATGGCGGGTTAAGGATTAACACTGCCGACCAATTAACTATAATATAAATACAGGTAAATAATTTAAATATTTAATTAAATCTACAGTCCTTATCGTCAAAGTAGGTTAGGTCATGACAGCAGGGTTCTGTCAGATTAATTTCTTATAGATTTATTTATTTTTATTTGCTTATTATTTATGTTGATGAACACATGTCTGTGGGATATATGCCATGTGTATAGACATCAGTGAAGGCCAGAAGAAGCATTAGCTCTCTCCTGCAGCTAGAGTTACAAATGGATGTGAGCCCCCCCTAATGTGGGTGTTAAGAACTGAATGAAAAGTCCTCTGCAAGAGCAGAGCTTGCACTTAACTGCCCAACCATCACTTCAGTTCCCTGGATTAGCTTCTTAATAAAGATATTGGAAGAACGGGAAATGTAACTCAGTAGTGTGACTGCCTAGCATGTGCTAGGTCCTAGGCTTCATCTCCAATGGGAGGGGGTCTAGGGAGACAAAGCGGGAGGGGAGGAAAGAACAAGCCCTGGACGTTTCTGCCTCCACTCACACTGCAGCAAGTCCATATGAACACAGACACAGGGGAGTGGGCATCTCTGAGACAGATAGGGGGTCTGCATTGGGAACCAAGTCTGTCTCCTTGATCGTTGACCTCTCAGCCTCCAGAATTGTAAGAAATACGTGCTGTTTATGCTCCCTACTAAGTATTTGTTGTGGATGCCTACAGTCATACATCAAAGCTGGGAAGGGAAGGGGAGCTGAGACTGGAACTCACACCCACCAGACAACCACGATCTTAACCACAGAACCCACCACCTGCTTCTCATTCTTGATGGACACCAGTTGTTGACCTGGACCTACATGCCTTTCTTAAGTGTTCCTTAAATGATTGGGTTGAGGCCAGTTTCCCATCCTGAGAGTGATGCTGTTAAGAAGGACTTTGTACATACGGCTTTGTTCTTCTTTTGAGTTATATCTGTAGAATAAGCTCCCAGGAGGGGCTGTCTGGTAAGTTACACAACTCCTGCCATGTACTGGTGTCTGGCCAAATTTAGCATGGCCTTGGCTATTCATCAGGCTGCTTCTGACAGCACCAAGTTCCAGGAGGTTTTCACTAAAATCACTAAACTGCGAGGAGCAATTCCAGCCCGGAAGGCTTGCAACAGGGTCTGGCTGAGACACCAAAGGGATAAGGAAAGCTCCAACCGGAGGTCGTGTTGGATCAGTTAACATTCCACAGTCTCGGGGCATGTATTTATTGAACACTAAAAATTTTAAACTAGCAAGAGTCTAAAATGACTTCCAAAAAAAAAAAATTGGTACTTGTCAGCAGCAAAAGACTTAAAGCTGGGTTGTTGGAAAGGAGGTCAGGAGAGCAGCTGCCCAGTGCCAAACCACAGGGGCAGGAGATTACACAGAATTACACCGCACGCTCCATAACTCCTACTCCTCCCTGGTAAGTTGTAAAAGTGCCCCAATTTACAAATGAGGACAAAAAGCGCTTACCACCCCACCCCCACTGTCTCTCAGCCACTAGCAAGGATTGTCGGGACACGAAAATGATAAGCACACACTTCTCAGGTCCTAGAGCCACACAAACCGCTCGGAAAGGGGCTGTACAGGGCAAAGGACTAACTCCCGCTCAGGAGAGGGCGTGCAAGGTACAGCTGTTGGCCACC
>CAJQZJ010004783.1:84771-128766 GCA_907164525.1 Lophiomys imhausi | reverse complement strand
TGTGTGTGTGTGTGTGTGTGTGTGTGTGAGTCAGGGGCCAGCCTTAGGTGCTGTTCCTCAAGGTCTGTCCTCTTCATGTTGTGGCACAATGGCTTTCACTGGGACCTGGGGCTTAACCATTAGGCTAGAGTGGCTGGCCAGCAAGCCCTCAGGGGTCCTTCTGTCTGGACCTCCTCAGTGCTAGAGCATGGGCCACAATGCCTGGGTTTTAACGAGGGTGCTACAGAGCAAATTCAGGCCCTCTCACCTGTGCAGAGAGGATGTTACTCATTGAGATGTCTCTCAAGCCCCCAACTGTAATAGAATATTTTTATTTATCAACACTTATATTTATTAATACTTAACAAATCTCTATAAAATACTTAAATCCTATATCCTAAAACCTATAATCTAAAATCTATAATCTAAGAGTACCCTAATACCTAAGAACACTCTAATACCTGTCTAAAAACACTAATAACTAAAACCAATAACTATTTAGATATTGGCTGAAATTGCATTGAATTTTGATATTAAAGAATCACTGCTGTTTTGAATAGTTTTTACCATCAAAATAATAAACCAATACAGAATAGAATACAGCAATTTCCCATTCATTCTTGTGTTACCTAAATTTCAGCTATTACCCAGAAAAACATTAGAACTCTTTTGTTAAGTTTAGGTAGAAGCCTTGTAAATTGTGTTGCTATTGTGCATATTTATTTATGTGTTCCAATTTATCATCTGTTGTTTATATGTAACTGAAGCATATTGGTATTTTCTCTGGTAGTCTCACCAAACTCTCTCCTTACAGTCAACAGTTTGTCTTAAAGCATGTCTTCAATGTTCTGTAAAGACAATATTATGACCACATTTCCTTATTCTCTTTCCTGTCCATGCCTTTCATTTCTTCCTGTACTGCCTTGGGCATGTAATAAAAGTTGACTAGAAATAGTGATAGCAGGCTCCCTTGTCTTTGAACCTGACAAGAGGGGAATACTTTTAACAACTCCCTATCTTGTGTATTTGTTACAGTTGCCCATACTCTAGGCAAGGACTGAGCTATAACTCGAACTTTTACAGTTGTTTTGTCTTTTGGTTTGGTTTGGTTTCTTTTTTCTTTTTCTTTCTTTCTTTCTTTTTTTTTTTTTTTAAGACAGGGTTTCTCTGTGTAACCCTGGTTGTCCTTGAACTTTCTCTGCAGACCAGGCTGGCCTTGAGCTCATAGAAATCCACCTGCCTCTGCCTCCTGAGTGCTGAGATAAAAGGCATGCACCACCATAGGATCTTACTGTGTACCATAAACTGGCCTTGAATTGACACCTTCCAATCCCAAATGGTGACATAGTAAATGCAAGCATCTGCACGCATAATCAAGGATCAACTTCAAGTGTCATAATTGCTCAGGCATTGACCACCTTGTTTCTTGAGAATGGATCTTTTACTGGCCCGGGGCTCACAAATTACACTAGACTGCCCTAGGATCCTCCCGTCTCTACCTCCCCACTCCAGCAGGCTTCTCATTTAGGTTCTGGGGTTGGACTGAGATGCTCGGCTTTCGCGACAAGCTCTTTAGCAACTGAGTTGCCTCCCCAACCGCTGCTATAAAGCTTCGATAATTAATTTTTTTGGTAGGTGTCCTAG
Organism: Lophiomys imhausi; assembly: GCA_907164525.1. Classification (NCBI taxonomy): domain Eukaryota; kingdom Metazoa; phylum Chordata; class Mammalia; order Rodentia; family Muridae; genus Lophiomys; species Lophiomys imhausi. The sequence continues at coordinate 127,143 of CAJQZJ010004783.1, read as the reverse complement.
TTTGCTTTCTGTTGCTGTGATAAATGCCATGACTACAAAGAACCCAGGAGAGGAAAGGGTTTGCTGGGCTTAAAGGTTACATCTACCATCAGAGACCACAGAGGAGCTCTACTTATTGGCTTGCTTCCCCTCATTCCCAGCTAGCCCAGGACCGCCTGCCTGAGGAATAGTTCCAATCAATAGAATTCATCAAGTTTATTCCCACAGACATGCCTACAGGCCAGTCTGATCCAGGCTATTCCTCAACTGAGGCTCCCTCTTCCCAGGTGACTAGGTTGTGTCGGGTTGATTGTTAGTAATTGTAAAAACTAAGTGTTGCAGTAGAATTTGGGGGTTTCGTCATGAGTGAGTATTATCTTAGATAGGGTCGCTATTGCTGTGATGAAGCACCGTGACCAAAAGCAACCTGGGGAGGACAGGGTTTACTTCACGCACAGTTCCATGGAACAGTTCACCATCGAAAACAGTGAGGGTGAGAACTCAAGGAGGGCAGGAGCCTGGATGCAGGAACTGAAGCAGAGGCCGTGGGGGAGGGGGGACGCTTCTTGCTGGCTTGCTCATCATGGCTTGCTCAGTCTGCTTTCTTAAAGAAGTCAGGACCACCAGCACAGGGATGGCACCACCCACAATGAACTGGGTCTTCCAACCATCAATCACTAATTAAGAAAATGCTCTATTGTCTCGAAAAACCAAAAAAAAAAAAAAAAGAAAATGCTCTACAGCTGGAACTTATGGAGGCATTTTCTCAGCTGAGGTACCCTCCTTTATTTTTATTATTATTTTATTGTATGTATGTATTTTGTTATATATGTAGCAAAATTTTTATTTAAAACGCCTGTATGTATTAATACTTAAAACCTATAAAACACCTATATCCTATAACCTATAATATCTAGTATCTATACCCTATATAACCTAATGCCTATAAACATTACCTAAGAACACTTAACCAATCCTGTTTTAACCCTTTTGAAAGCATACCGAGCCATGGGTCCTTAGGGCACCTTGGTTTGTCTTCTATCTGTGGGTGCCCCTTACAGTAATTAGCAGTCTGGCTCTGGCAGTCACGGCAGGGCAGGGGTCCTGTCTTTAGCTTGGCTTAGCTTCCTCAGGGCCTAGCTTTTTAGGTTCATGCTGTTAGTTTATTTCAACAGCTAGCTTGTGGCCAGCTTATGAGGCCAGCCTGCTTCAACCGCTAAAGTTGGGGCCGGGCTTCCTAGTCAGCTGAGACTCACTTTCACGGTCTCCTCAGCCCGTGGGCACCCCACCGTGGCCCAGTCTTCCTCACCACGGCCTCCTAACTCCACCTGCCACGGGCTGGCTTGTGGCAAAATTCTCTTTCTTAGACTCTGCCTCTCAGTTTTCTCCACGGCAATCCTCAGTTTACTTGCCAAGAATTACGACCGACCGCTGATTTAGCTCAGGCTGTTGCCGCCTAAAGGCAGTCAAAAGGCACACCTTGCTTCACACTTCTCCCCTTTGCGTATCTGTCCCCTCTGTCCCAGCGGGCAAAAGAGAGAGATCCACATGGAGCTCCCTAGTTTATGTAGGACGTAGTCTCCCGGTCTCGGGCAGCCTCCCAAGCTCATATACTCTTTCGTGGTGTCTAGTGGTCCCTGTGACTTCTCCCTGCAATTGACGCAATCGATGTTTTTGGCGGCTTCTGTGGATTCTCAGTCAAGCCCCTTCAACAAGGCACAAGTCCACGTTTCTCAGCTGGGCTCTGTCCACCTCAGCCCCAAGTCTCAGCCAGTGCTGAGCAGCTGAGGGCTTCAGCTAGTGTCTTCCAAAGTGTGGCTGCATTGAGAAGCCTTCCAGGGCTTTGAAAAGGTCCATATGCGGCCATGTGCCAGGCCAATCTGCCTGCCTCTCTTAAGAGTTCAGAAGTACTCCCATAATTCACTAAAGAAAGCTAATTACACACACACACACACACACACACACACACACACACATTCTTAGTTTTTTTAAATTTTTGCATTTATGCTCAAAACTGAACCGAGTTGGAAATTTTCCTGTCTCATAATGCTATTGCCAGGTTTTCATATCAGCTTTGTGTTAGCCTCATCCAATGTGCCTAGAAGCATTATTCTCAAAATCAATGTGGGTATGTATCATAATTTGATGATCTAAGTATTACTTGAATATATTTAAGTATTACTTGAATATATTGCACAATTTATTTGCGAATTAAAGAAGATGCTTTTTGTATAGTGTGATTGGTAATTTTAATTGTAAAGGCATTAAAGACTTAACAAAACTAACTTTAAACAAACCACCAATTTCTAATCAATCAGTTTGTCCTCCACGTTTCTGACATGCCCTTCCCCATGATGCTTTCCAAACTGAATCGCCATGGGTGACACTTACTTTCTGGTATAGGGTAGCTTTGCCTCCAGAGAACCACCATCTTGCTTACTCTGAAGGCTGGCTCCATTTTAGGAGGATATGGGCTCCTTGCAGAGTACACTGGCTTTGATTTTTGACCTCCTGGGCTCCTGTCTGGATCACACCGTACCTATACCATGAATGCTGCTACTTGGTTTTCTTCCATTGAACAGTGAAGCCATTCACCCAACTCTGCTTTTCTGGGACTCTGCTTTCTTTTTTCTTTGTTTTTTTGTTTTGTTTTGTTTTGTTTTTCGAGACAGAGTTTCTCTGTGTAGCTCTGGCTGTCCTGGACTCGCTTTGTAGACCAGGCTGGCCTCGAACTCACAGAGATCCACCTGCCTCTGCCTCCCGAGTGCTGGGATTAAAGGCGTGCGCCACCACCGCCCGGCCTGGGACTCTGCTTTCTGAAGTTAATCTAAGTTTTCTTTTTTTCCCTCTTTTAGGTAGGATGTAACTTTATAGCATAGGTAGACCTTGAACTTGGACCCCCGGCCTTGGCTTCTGGAGTGGTCTAATTTTTTCTTTATTCTTCAAGTAAGCCAGCACTCCAGAATAGATCTGCAAAGCTGAATCCCAGCTCAGTAGTGTCCATGTTAGTCTATTTGCATCTCCACCAACCTTCCTGCTAACGTTTGCTGTGTAGCTCAAGTCCCCTCCCAGTGGTTCTTCGTCTTTAAAAGAACATACAAGGTGGCCTTCGAGACTGCCCAGTGGCTCAGGAGAACTTCAGCACACAGAGAGGCCTAGAACCCACTCTAGCAGCATTTTAACTGAAATGTCTTCAGAGAAAGCATCTTGTTTGTAGCTTGGAATGCTTTCAGAAACTTCCGAGCATATTTACAGGGGTAGTGGCTCTTCTCTCTCCAGATGGTTCACCATGACGAGTTAATCCCACTTCGTGTTACTGGTAACTGAATTCTCCCCTGAGAAGGAAAGTGTATGAGACCCATGAACATTTGATGTATGGCTATTTCTCAACAGCCTGACTTGGAAAAGATTAAAACAGCCCCATATTCCCAATCCCTGGACCACTTTACCAGCAGGACCAAGGTTTTAATCTGCTCCAGGTGGCTAAACTCAGAAAGGCTTATATTCCTCAGCATCTTCAATTAATTCGAAGTGCAGTCAGAGTTGGCAGGGTTCAGAGGGTTCTGGCACATTCGAAGGACAGGCATAGAATCTCCCTGCCAAATCCTGGAGTACTATCTTTGGGACTGCACTTTTCATAATCAAAAGCTTACTGTGATTAATGAGCTACAGGCAAATGGGGAATCCCCTATCTTTAAAAATCAGAACCATGGCAGAAAACATGAGCAAATTATTACATAGCCTTGGGTTTCTTGGCCTTAAATGCTTTGTGCAACTCTTTGGGGGAGGGGGACTCCATCACATAAACATCTACGGTCTGATTGCTCTGTGTTGTTTGCGAGAGGGAGCCCTGGAATTGCTGCTGATCTGCGCGTTAGTGGGTGTATTTGCTCTAATGTTGCTCAGAGGGATTGGGAGCTGGCCACATTTCAAAGTAAGATATACCTCTCAAACACTAGGCTTAGGAAATAATCACATAACTGACTTCCCCATCACCTGCTTGATTGGCTTCTAGTCTGAGGCAATAGGAAGTGAGAGGACAGTAGACATTGGGACATACTTCCACTTGGGCACTGCCTTCAGCAAGTCACAGAACTGCCAATCACACCTCAGGGGATAAGGCCAGAATTGAGAGGATTTTTTTTTTCTTTCTGTCATCTGATGGTTATGGTCAGAATTCCATTGGAAACAGAAGAAAACTGGTATTCCAAACAAATTGAATTTAATGTCTCTACAGAAATATTATAAATATGATAGATTAAAAGAATTACCTCTAGAAACTATAAAATACATTTTTGATCATGTAGGTAATGTAATAACTCAGCTTTTGTGACTATCAAGAGGTTATAAAAGGACAAAAAATAGGGTGTATTTGTTTTCTGTCAAGTCAAAGAGTGTAAGTCCTTGGTATTTTTTGCCTGTTTATTTGTTTTCAATCTTACAAGTGACTAAAGTTGGTATTTAAATTGGGTTTCGTTCGTCATTGTAAAATGGTACATAGACTTCATTGTGTGTTGTTTTAAAGGCTGGAGAAATGGAGTCAATTTTATTTTATCACACACATAACATAAAAGTCTTTGTAATTACTTTATTTTATGAGACTCCCCACCAGCTGGGCATATTGTAAATATCACGTTCCACAGTGTATAGATGGAGAAAAACAGCCCCAAAGAGGTTGAGTTGCCCATGTTTGTGTTACAACAGCAGCAACAGAAACACACCTGAGACAGTATTTCTAACAAAAGTTTGTCTCCACACAAAGAGACTCCAAGCCCAGGAGCTGTGTCTTGCAGGCAGGAGCTTTAGAAATGACAATGATTCCCCAGAACTGGAGAAGGTTTCTGAATGGGTTCTCCAGTCTTCCCCACGGGACTCCTGCATCCCTTCTGGAACAGCCAGTGACCAGTGCTTGCTCTGTTGTCAACAATGTAACTTACTGTGTGTTAACAGAGGCCAAGAAAATGGATAATTACTAAAGAAGGTGAGTGAATGCAAAAGCAATATCCAAATGAACAGGATCAACCTTCCTCCACTAGTCTCTAACTTGGTGCCACTGTTGTAGGCTATTCACAAAGCCTTCCCTGGCATACACTCCCTTTATTAGCTTTGTATACTTTGTAAACTTTGTATACTTTGCAGGAAAGTGTCCAGTCCCCAGTCCCCTACCCGAGGAGCCCAGGAGCCTAAGCCTTGCTCCTTCTCCAATTTTCTCCTGAGTACAAGATAGTAAATGGAAATTATTAATAACCCATTCAGACTAATTTAGTCTGTATACATTATCATATATATGACTTTTGAGGCTATGCACTGCTGTTGTTGTATGGTTTAGTGGATTTAACAGTATTTGTTAGGACTTTTCCTGCAGGAAGCCAGTCCCCTTAGGAGACATTATGCTTGGCTCAGGGCATTATTATCTATTTCACTTCTATTTGTACCGTCTGGTTTTTGTTTCTTATTCCTTCATTTATTTATTTGGATTAAAAATTGGTGGCTTTCATATTTCATTTTTCTCCCTCTATTGGCTTTTTAAATTATGCCTCAGTTTTCATTTTTAATGGTTGTTCTAGTGATTGCCACCAAGCCCATAACTTATTACAGCCTGTTACCCTCTCCCTACAACTGGAACCCTCTGCTGGGCTGACTCCTGTCTTTGTGCAACTGTTGTTATACATCTTACCTCAGCAAACACGTTTTCATGTGTGCCTCCAGCCATCAATTAACCTCTAAAGAAGTTTGATCAACAAACACATATACACATGCTCACAGCTGGGTTCTACATGCATGAGAAACCATGTCGCATCCGGCTTAACTTACTTAACACGATGGTCTCCAGTTCTATCGGTTCCCCTGAAAAACGTTCCATTCTTCTTTACAACTGAAGAAAACTCCATTGTGTATATCACCAGCTTTTGTTTATCCATTTGTCTGCTGATGGGCACCTGGGAGGGTTTCCTATCTTTGCTATTTAACCTTCATTTTTGACAAGTATTTCTACTGATTATAGAATTCTAGGTCAACTTCCTTTTTCCGTTGCCCAGTGGCACTTTAAGAGCGTCCTTCCGTTGATTTCTGGTTTACATTGTGTCTCATGAGAAGCCAACAGCTATGGATGATCACACTAAAGATTTGCATTTTACCCACAATGCGCCTTGACGTGACTGTTGCTCTGCTTATTCTACTTGAAATGTGTTATGATTTCCAAATCTATGCGCTGAAATGTTTTTAGAAGTTTGAAAATTTCAGGCATTATTTTTTTTCTGCTTATGCCTCCTTTTCTGCCATTCCAACTACATTTGTTCATTTACTTTTCTAATGTGGCATTGAAGTATCTTCCATCACCTTTTGGTCCCTCCTCTGCCTCTTGAATATCTAGCCCACTTTTGTAATCATCCTTAATAAAATGACTCTGTGCTTGCTTGCGTGCAGAATTCTGGCAGCTACAGAAAGGTTTTCACATAGAAGTAAGTCCTCAGGTAGTAACATTTTACTTATGAGGAAGCAAAGATTTATGTCTATGAAGCATGTAACTACCTAGGTTAGAAAGCCCAACTAAATACAGTTTGCGCACTGCATGCTTGTCTTTCTGCTATCTTTGTGCTTTGGTCCCCAAGCACTTTGTTCCTCATTATTCCAAGTGTTCTCAGAAGCACATCTCTTTCCTTGACAAGGTCAAGGAATTCTGACTCAAACTCTGTAGCTTCCCCAGAGCTTTGGATTCCTTCTCCAATTCAAGTGAACACCTTGTTTGCAAATCCACAGCAGATGCTCCTAGACCATAAAAGCAACTTTAGGTATGATTAAAGGGAATCTCTACTCTCAGTGCTGCCTATACTCCCACCGAGGCAGGCAACAGGCATGTGGAAGGACAACCACTTAAGAATTCAGTGATGACATTCCCCAGTCAAGAAGTGATCGGATACTGTGACAGAACTTTACCCCTCCAGATCCGTGCAAGCAATAATGAATGGCAGGAAGAAAGGACTCCAACAGCCATTAAATTCAGCCTCCTCATTAATCAAATGAAGGTTTTTAAGGCTTGCACTGTCCCTATATTCCCCCACAAACATAGCACAAAAGAGCTACACCCTCATCCCCTGAGTGTATGCTCAGAAGGAGTCATTCGGTAAGCCGAAGAGATTTTCACCTCAGGCTGTAGAAGTGACATAAACAAGTCACACACACCAAATAAATAAGTAATAATTGGGGAAAAGGACTTACTTCTAGTTTTCTTGCTTCATAAGAGGTGGGCCCCTGTAATAAACTCTGTCAATCCAAAAGCCCTGTAGGAGGGCTCCTAACTAAAAGGATCTTATCTATGTTGTCTCAGTTATATCTATACACTCCATTGGTTAATGTGCGGTATATTGCTTTAAAAGCCTGCTTTAATAAAAAAACATTCATTTTATGTTATCATGGGTGCATGTATTTTATTGAAAAGTACCCGTTTTGCCGCTGGTCTCAACAGCTGACTAAGCAGCACAGCAGGCTGCCTTGGTTACATTTTAACTTCTTTTCCTTACCTGGTTCTGCCTTGGTTTCCGGACACCTGACTCACAAGCTGAAAAGCCCAATTTCACCTGCTGTCTCTGCAGCTGAGCTCCTGTGGATACTGCAAACATCAACACACATCTCACCTGTTTTCTTGCATGTGCAGATAAGTTGCATAAGTATATAAGTCAAATACAAAAAAAAAGTTTGCTCCTTGATTCTTTATCTTTTATAACTTTATAGAACTTTATGCCTTCTGTTAGAGCCACTGAAATGGCTCAGCATGTAAAGTGCTTGTCAATCCCCAGCAGAGAAAACTGGTTCCACAGGGTTCTTCTCTGATCTCCACTCATGCACCATGCCACATATATCCCCCAGGTGCCACACACAAACATACATGCACACACGTACACATGCACACATACCAACACCACTATCATCACAATTTTTAAAAAGAAAAAAATGTATTAATATGACTTCCCTCTGTAAATCCCAACACTGTAACTTTTGTTTTGTTTTGTTTTGTTTTTGGAGTCAGGGTTTCTCTGGTAACAGCAGCCTGGCTATTCTGGACTCGCCTTGTAGACCAGGCTGGCCTCAAACTCACAGAGATCCACCTGCCTCTGTCTCCCAAGTGCTGGGATTAAAGGCGTGCAGCACCACTTCAGGCTCCAACATTGTAACTTTTCAGTCTTCAAGGACTGAGGTAATAAATATTGAATTAATATATATTAATTTTGAAAGATCCTAAAACAAAACCATGGCAAGGCAAGGCTCCTGGCTTCATGATGTATCTAACAAACTTAGGTAGTCAAAATGTGACTCCACCTGAAGAAAATTTAAGTTGGAGAAATAAAATGGTTTCATAAAAAATAAAATAATGACCTTAAAGGAGGCATAACAAAAGCTTAATGTACTGTGACGATTTGGGAAAAACATTTAAAACCAGAGTAACAAAGCAGACAGTGAAGGGAGCAAGCAGCCATGGCAGAGTTAAAGGAAGCTGTAACCGATCTTTTAAATTATTATTTATCATTTATTTATTTATTACTAAATTCACTTATAACACCAACAATTTCTTAACTATTAATCCTATAAATTCCTACAACCCCTTTAATCTATCCACTAAACCTATTGATAATTATATTTCTAACCTTTTAGAATGATACAGTCTCTGGGGCAGGTCCTCAGTCGTCAGGAACACAGTCTTTGTTGTAGATTCTTTAACACACTTAGCAGTCCTTTTTCTGGATCTCTCAGATGCAGGTTCGTCATGGTAAGTTGGTTATTGCAGTCTCACCTTAAATAAGGCTTCATGCTTTCTTCTCTGTGGGAGACCCCAGCCGTCTGCAGGCCAACTTACTTCTTTTGAATCAGGAACTCAGCTGCCCTGCCTCAGTCCTTAAAGCCAGGCACAGTTTCCTTTAGGCCACTGTTCGGACAGATCAAACCCCTCTAGGCAAAAGCTGAGCCACAGGGTCCAGTCCTTGGCCTTTTGGTGTCTTGCTCAGGCTTTCTTTGCTCACCAGCTTCTTTCTGCTTCAGGGAAATCTGGCCATCAAATGATGGCCAGCACTTTTTTCAGCAGGACTCTTGGAGCTCTCTAGCATCAGGGGCCTCTCCTTTTTCTGGACTCCATGCACTGTCCTTAAATAGGAGGAACTCTGTTTCAGCTTAATTTGGGCTCCACCCACTTAGCAGCTGAAAACAATGTCAGGCCAGATACTTTGTTTCTTCAAGTCCATTAAGTCTTTCCTGTTTTCCTGACTTCAGCCTTGTTTTTCAGTCTATTGAGTCTTTCCTGTTTTTCCTGACTTCAACCTTGTTTTTCAGTCTATTAAGTCTCCTGTTTGTTTCCTGTTTTTAGTCCACATGCTGATAATGCTCTTCATGCCCCGAATTAAGAGACAGTATCAGAAACCCCTATATATTTTCTAAATCTAATTTAATTTATCTAACTCCCTACAGGAAGCAATGCATAAGAACAAACATCCAACACTCCTCAAATTCCAGGCTCTCTCCAGATCCCTGCACAGCCTAGATCTTATTTGAGCTCCTAAGGAGGCAGGAGGGGTTGAAATCTATCCTCAGTTGAAAACAGACTTTACTATCTGCAAACAGATTGGATCTGGAGTGTCCCCCACAGGCCTGTGTGCTGAAAGTTGTCTTCTTGGTTTAGTGTTTTTGAGAACTAGAGCCTACGGGGAGGTCTCCTGGTCATTGGGGACAGGGCCTGAGACCCTGGCCTCTTCCTCTTTTGTCCTTTTGCAACCTGACCGTGAAATGAATGGTTTTGCTATGCCAGGTGCCTTTGTCACAGTGAGCTGTCTCACCACACACCAAAAACCCAGAGGGTCAATAAAGCATCATAGACTAGAACCTTTGAAACCATGAGTCAAAATAACTCTTTTCTCTTTATAAGCTGACTATTTTGGGTATTTATTGTAGTGACAGAAAATTAGTCAATATAGTGCCCTTCTTTCAGAGATGGAAGTTAACAGAGAGCCAAATGACTTGTCTTGGGTTTTAAAGTCAATTGTATAGAGGTTCAAAATTCTGTAGTCCAGTATGCTCCACATCCTACATTCTTTGTTTATAGCATGATTTTTTTTATTATTCTTTGAGAATTTCATACAATTTACTTTGATCATATTTACCCCTGTTCTTCCACCTAACTGCTCCCAGATCTATCCCTCACCTCTCCACCCACCCCAACTTCATCTCCTTTTTTTAAATTTTATTTTTAATAGCCTGCCAAATTCAACTTGTGCAACCCATATACTCACAGGAACTGCTGGACACATGAACTCACCATAGCTGTGGTTTCATGCACAAGACCTATGTAAGATCAAGCCAGTCACCTTGCTCATGTTGCCCTCTCACTTAGCAGACTGCTCAGCTTTCACTCAGAGTGGAACTACTCAAATCCAGCCCAGTCCAGCTCTTCACGTCCTGCCCTACCCTCTGACCCATATTAATCTGAGGTTACCATTTGGTTGTGAAGACAATTTTTATCATAACTGTGATTATTATAGCTTCTAATCCTGAATTTTTAACTGTGGTTTGAAAGGGAAATGAGACATGAGAAAGGTCTTGAGAAAGTTAAGTTGAAGGCATCGAGGAGCGTTACATGCAATAAGGAAAAGATCATGAAACCCCAGGCATGTGGATATTAGTTAGGGTTCCATGGAGGGACAGAACCCATAGAATGAATATATATTAAAGGGGGATTTATCAGTGCTGCTGTTTCAGTCCCCATATTAATCATGTCAGTGAAGGATGGCTACAGCAGCGTCAGAGTGGATGCACTCACAAGCAAAGAGCAAAGGCGTGTAGGCAAAACCAGCCATAGTTTTCCCACATACACCTTCATATCTAAGCTGCCATTGGAAGATGCTGCCTACTCTGGGGAAAACCTTCCTCTTCAGTGAATCCTTGCAGAAAACACCAAAGAGATAGATCTACCTGGACGAGTAAGTCCCTTGGTTGATTCCAGATCTAACCAACTTAATAGGCAAGATTAGCCATCACAGCATAAAAACTAACTATATCAGTTAGGTAAAATGAAACACATCATCATAAGTGTCCAGTTTATTGTACAAACTCACATCTGGGTGGAAACATGCTGGAAGCTGCTTGTGTGGTCCAGAATTTCTTGCCACCAAGTTTGGTGTGGCTTTGGCAGAATACAATCATTCTACTTTAATCTGCTATGATAAAGATCAAAACAAGAAGCCATGGCATTTCATTTAGTTCCAGCTGCTCAAGGAGTTGAGACAGGGAATAATGAGTTCAAGGTCAGCCTGGGCTATGTAGCAAGGCTCTAGCTAAATATCAAAGAAAAAAGGCTGAGGTGTAGATCAGCAATATAGCACGTGTCTAGGGTCCATGGAGTCCCGGCATCTTATCTAATCAATAACTTAGCAACAAACCAAAATAAGAGAGAAAGACATGGAACATGGTCATACCTAAGTTTCAATCTATTTCTTGCAGGTATATCATGGTGACAAAAATCTTGGTCCTTCAGATAAATATCTGAAGAGAATTATTTCCAAAAACCGTCACACACACATGCCACAAGAACTACTGTTTGATCACTGTCTAAAAAAAAGCAACAGACTGGTCCCTACTTTGATTCCCTAAAATTATGGTTATGGATTCATGGAACTGAAGTTTCTCCAGCACATTTTCGTAAGTTTTTCTTATTTGTGCTTGTGTATGTGTGGATGCTTACATGCATCCCACAATTCGTGTGTGGAGCCCAAGGACAATCTGGCAGGAGTTCGTTCTCTCCTCCTACCATATAGGTCCTGGGATTGAATTTACTTGTCACACTTGTAGGAAACTTTTTATTTTTTTAAACCAGCTTAGCTACCTTGCTGGCCTTTCAGTACTTTTTATATCGAAGAAAGAGAAGTCCACAACTGTAAGAATATCGATGAGGATCGAGCATTTCAGCAGCATGCTCATACTCTGTAGGTACAGAGAAAGGAGCTTAGGATTAATGAAGCTCTTCTTTTTCAGTGTACTTTATTTTGATATTTTAAGATGGAGTCTCACTGTGATTGTTGCAGGGGCTGCTCCACCGTTCTCCATCTTCCAAGTGGCTGGGATTACACCATGCAACACCATGCTGGGCATGGCATGTTTATAGTTGGTAGCTGATGCAATTGCATTCTGCAACATTGACTGGAGTTTGTTAGGTCATCTCTTTGGGGACAAGTTTTGTGGTTTCCTTTCCTCACTAGACCTGTGTCATTGAGCAAACTAAATTAGTAAAACAATTCACCCCTACATAAGCCATTAATGAAGTGTCCCCATTATGCATGCATATTCATTAGCTTGCCCCTGAGGAATTCTCCATCAGTCCTAGCACACAAAGCCCTGACAAGTCAAGACAGATGAAGCTTCTCTTTGGTCCAAGTGGTGCTAGCTTCCTGTATTGTAACACTTAATGTCTGCAGAGCGTTCTTTTGTAAAGCTGAGCAGTACAGTGGCTCCCAGACAGTGAGAGATGGTCACAGAGCTCACATGACAACCAAGGGAAGTCTGGTAGGGCACACTGAACAGCGGTTCTTTTTCATCTACTTTCTGGGAACTCGTCTTTCTAGAAACTCCACTAAGAAGGAAATAAGATTCTAACCTTCATTTTGATCCATATTTTAAGAATTTTGAGACACAAAACAGGTTCCAGAAAAATGAAACAATGTTCAGGCTCATTTCCTGAAGACTTCCTGATCAAGTGAAATGTGTCCCAAAACGACTCAGGAACCTGCTTTTCTTATCGACATGTTCAGTCATTTATCCAGTTGGACAAAATGATGGGTTTGTTATTATGTTTTTAGGCATGAATATAATATATTTTGAACTTAATTCTCCCTTTTCTCCAAGAAAATCGTGTATAGAAATTGGAGTGCCTACAAGAAGGGAGGATGTGTATGAGGTCTTTGTTAGAGAATTAACAAGTCAGACTATGTGGAGAGAATATCTTATTTTCTGTATGGATGTATCACCTGTCAATAAAAAGTTGATTGGCCTATAGCTGATGCAGGAACTAGAAGGTGGGACATCTGGAACAGAGAGAGGATTCTGGGATAGAGTCAAGTGTGAGAAGAGAAGATTCGCCCCAGAACTCTAAGGGAGAAGACACATGAAGTTTAGGAGAGGTAACTAGCCATGAGGCAGACATAGAATAGAATAACAGGACAACTAAGTTATGAACTAGTTGGGGAACACGCCTAGCTATATGGTCTAGGGTCTGAAAATATATTTGAGTCTCAGAGTCCTTATTCTGGCTAGGAGGAAAAACACACAGCTTACAGAAAGCAACCTACAAGACTAAAATATGGTGAGAAAACTGTCTAAAACAAATGACTTGAATTCTCTAGAGGTAGGGGTACACTAGCATGTGGAAGCCATTGCTACTCTTTGGTCTAGAACATTCTGAAGAAGGAAGATCCAGTGCAGTCTTCTGATCAAGCAAGTCTTGAACAGTAGTAGTAACCTAGGAGCAAGTAATGTATACCTTTGCCCCAAAGGAACACAACTTCCATGTGTTCTTTGGAGAGGAGGAAGGTGTATCTTAATTATTTCCATGGATCCGTTTGAAAGAGTGTCTTAGATTTTCTTCCATCCTAGAGGAATAAAGACCTGTGAGGTTACCCGTAGGCCACCAAGCAAATGAGATGTGTTGTTGTAAGAAACAGTTGGCAGTGTGGACTCCTCATGAGGCATAGGAAGATATGACTGTTGATCTAGTAGGGCTCTCTGCTGATAGGTTGGCATAACACTAAGGACCATGCAGGGAAAAGATACAGTCTGCCACACCAAGTCTAAAATATCAGACTAGGTCACCAGTGTTAGAGCAAGTCAAAGCATGCCAGAGAGTTTCATGCTAAATTCTCTAAAACAAAGGTCAGCTCCATCGGAACTATAGGTAGTCATATTTGTTCCCTTTCCATAGCTCTAACAAAATGCCAGAGATTGGATACCTTATGAAAAAGAATTTTATGTAATTCAGTTTGGAAGATCGAAAGTCCATACGGTACAGCACAGGTATTGGTAAGGATCCCACTTATTGTCAAATCATGGAGGATGGTTTCACCATGGGACAGTGTATGAGAAAGAGAAAACATGTAGAAAGACAGGAAGCAGGAGAATGGGGGAGGGGCCAATCTTAGATTTTCATAACAACCTCATGAGACCTAGTTGGGGCTGTATGATAACTATCTATTCCCTTCTGCAGACACAGTTCCCAGTGACCTAACCACCTTTCACATACTCCATCTTAAAGGTCTTACCGGTCGCTCAGTCAACAACCCTTGGAAGACACATTACATCCAAACCAGAGCAATACTATTATGTAAATACTTCCTTAATGCAACCACTGTTGCTTCTTATCAAACAATATGGGGGGGCCTTCTTCTCTGTCCTTTCCCCCACTCTCTCCTTTGCTTCAACCTTCTAACCAGATCAGATCCAGCATGCTAGGGTAAGAGAAAGAGTGAAAAATGAAAACACACTCCACCCCACACCTTGAAAAGCACACACCACCCCCAGGAATTTTGCAAGAGACTGAAGGTGACCCTAAATGGTAGCTTCTGACTGAGAAATCACTAGGGGAGGAGGGATATCCTTTTGGCCTCATAGCACTGGAAGGTCCAGTTTCGGGAAGAGTGTTGTCCTTAAACTCTACAGAAATTTAAATTCCCTAATACACGGGTGGCAAATGCATTTTATTTTAAAAAGATTGTCACTGGAGGAGGCTGACTTTTCTCCCCAAATTTGTGGTTTTAGGAATCAAATTAGGATCAAGGATGTTGCGTCGGGTGATGGGGGGGGGGTGTTAAGCATTCTAAATGTTGATTGGTCCTGTTTGCTGTCTGTTACTTAATTGACTCTGATTGGTTAAATAAAAGCTGAGGCCTGGAGATTAGGAAAAGACAGAGGTAGGCAGGACTAAGGTGCGGGGCTTTTTGAGAGAGAGAGAGAGAGAGAGAGAGAGAATCTTGGGGAAGAAGAAGGTTGCCAGAGAGAAGCCAAGAGCATACAAGGAGGACACGCCATGGGGTAGATTAAAGAAGATCCTTCCACATGTCCTGGAGCATTGGTTTAACATGGAGAATAATAGTCCAAAGGGACATATGTATATATGGGGTTATATTTGGGTAATAGAATTATGAGCTAGCTTATATGGGCTAGGATTGTACAACTCAGGCCTAGGCTTGTTAAAATCCACGTGGTGTCTGTGTGTACTCATTTATAATGCCGGGTTAAGGATTAACACCGCCGAACCAATTAATATCATATAAATAGTAATAAATCGTTTAATTAGTTATTTTTTTCAGTAGTCAGGTGCTTTCAGATTGTTGGCAACAGAGCATTTAACTATAAAATATTTTGATAGAGTTTTTAATAGGTACCAGAAATTAACCTACAGCTGAATTTGACTATGTTCTTCCTATCATTTAAAAGAAATAGAAAACAGAATAGAAATAGAAATAGAAAAGAAAGATAGACCAATCACTGAGAGTCACAGGATGGCTCTTAGGTTGCCTTCCTGCCTTCTTTACCTATGGCAATGAGAAAGAATCACTGGCTGAATAAGAATGAGCACATTGCAGAGGCGGCTGGAGGCATTCTCCTGAAAGAAAGGACACACAAAGACTGACCTGAGCACATGCCCCAAATGACCAATTTGCTCATTTGTATCTCTAATCTGCCAATCTGGAGGGCTGGAGGGCAGCGAGAACCATTTTGATACAGACAGGGACAGAATTTGCTCTATTCCAATTTTAGAATCTGTGCTAAAATGGGTAATTTAGAATAATAAAGCTATCATGTGCTTCTCCGTCTCTCTCCTGGCTTTTGAATTGTTACATTTAGATCTTAACTCTTTGCCACTGATGCTCTGTCTAGAATATCTCACAGATCTGCTGATTTTGAACGTTTTCATTTACAGAGTGAGAGGGAATAGTAGCTGAGTGTCCTTTCATGTGGCTGAACTGAAAGGTGTGGTAGCAGCTGCAATCCGTTTTGCCGTTTAGTTTGCAATCTGATAATCTCTCTCCAGAATATGGAGAGATTCAAATGAACATTCCATTGGCTGTCAATGAAGAGGCTAACAGACACTCTCAACCTGAACATTTCCTTTATTATAAGGCCAGTTTTGCAGGACTGAGCATCCCTGGCGACATCTTGCACAAGGATACTGGGGAAGACAGAACCATCCTGGCCTAAGTGGGAGGTGCTTACAGATCCTAGGCCAATGGCTAGAAAAGCAGAGTCCCTGCCCCCCAGGAACCTTTCACCAGTACAGAATCTTGGGTCTCAACCCACACCTACTTGATGGATAACCTTGGGATTAGGACCCAATTATCACCAGAATCCAGATGGTTCTCATGGCCAGTGAGACTCCGAACTGCTTCTAGAGACCTAACATGGTCGTCATGTTAGGAAAAAGCAAAACACACTTTATCAATGTGTATTAGATATCTGGATTAAGCTAGAGCAAGCTAGAAAGAGATGGATGAAACATTGACCCCCCCCCCGCCACCCACATACCATAATAGTAGAAGGGGTCTAGTTGGGAAGGGGAGGGAAGCAATAGGAGTGGAAGGAGGACAAAAAGAGGTAATGGGGGTGAATATCATCAATTTGCATTATATCCACCTGCAAAAATACCACAAATGAAGCCCATTATTAAATATAATTAATATATGCTAATAAAAACTTTTTAAAAAGAGAAATGCTAAATAAAATATGGTACAATGATATCTTTTGCAGAGTTGAAAATGGTGGCAGATATATCTGTCCTGATAGGGAAAGCTCTCTAAAGTACAGTAATAAAGAGAAACTTGCAGTGAATAGATCTAAAATTTTCTCATTTATGTAAGACAAAAACGTATCATGTCTGCATACATGTCTCATAGTTTACTATGCCACATACAATCTTTTATACAACATATATTTGGCAGATACCCAGAAAACGGGTAAATTTTAAAATTTTACAAGTTTTATGATCCTTTAACTTTTTGTTTGCTTGCAGCACTGGGGATCAGTCACATGGCTCTGGGCCTTTGGAGACAGGGTACATTTGGTGTATGGTGGCCTTGCACATGCTAGGCGACCATGCCACAGCGGTACAGCCTTGGGAGGGTCACAATCCTCCTTCAGTGGTTTGTTGTTTGAGGAGACAAACCTCATTGGCCTTAGTGAGTGGCCTCAGCAATTATTTGATGAATTACAATTCTATAATAGTGCCAATAAATTGGGCGATTGGTGGCCAATTTTCCAGAGAGATGCCCAGTCAGTCAGGGGCCCTCTCCACAGCTCATTGCCACCATGACAGAAGGGCACATCCGAGACAAACGAGCAGACATCTTAAACACAAGTTTGGCACTCGAGATGTTAGCATCTCAGGACTTCAGATGTTCAGCCTGCCTTCTGCTTCCCTGTGCTCTGTCACGGTCGCTGGGCCCCTCATTTTCAGTGCATGCCCACGTCTGTGTTTTGCAATGATCCCTATAAAATTGTGATGGAGTCTTGAATCTAAATGTGCAGTTGAAAACTGAATATTGGTGTCAGCACCTTAAATTGGTCTTTCTGTGACTTAACCTTAAGGACTGGCTTCTCTTTACCCACACTGCACCAGGGAAGGTTTCTCCCTGGCCTGTACTTACTTTCTTCTGTTAATAAGACACAATTTTCAATGGAAAATTTGGTGCCCAGGTGCTGCAGCCTCTGATCACTTGATCTGGACTGTACCCTATGCCTGGAGCAGTCTCCACTGACTTCTCCAGAATGGCTCCATATCTTCCCAGATAAATATGGAGAAATGGCCTTTCTGGAGATGCGCCACAATTCCCCTTAGTCTCTCTGCTGTCACTGGGAAACCCAAGGTCCTTAGATCAAATCAGTTTGAGCAATTTACAAATCAGTGTGGATCAAAGAAGACCAAGGCATATCTACTGCCGGCATGAGCCTACCAAAAACAAAGTGGTCACATATTTATGACCCGCCATTCATCAGGAACTCCAAGCCTCTCCTATTGTTGTTTTAAAAATGTCTACATGGAAATATTATTCCTGCATTACCCTGACCTTGAGCCTGAAGCCCAGAAGGGGTCTTCCCAGTCTCTCAGAAGCAGACACTTATTAATGGGGATGTTCTACTAGCCATGGATGTGCTCACATCTGTTAAACCTTCTCTTGCAGAGTTGCGTGAATTATTGATACCAGGACGTGAAGCTTTAACCTAGCACACGCTTCTGTGATGTCATGATGCTGTTTTCCAGAGTTCTAGGTCGCGGCAACCTGACTTTTGAAGTCTCGAGTTAAAGCATTTGTTTGCACCCTGAGCTGACTGTACAGAACAGTTTTCTGCTGGAACGTGCCGTTCAGAGAGAATGAGGCAGGCAGTCAGGCAGGGTGTTTGTGGCACGTGCTTGCAATCTCACTAATCGAAGGTGGTGGCAGGAGGACTGAGTTCAAGGCCAGCCTGGGCTGTATAGTGAGACCCTGTGGAAGAAGATTGGCAGAAAAGGGAGAGAAGGAGAGACAAAGGGAGGGAGGAAGGGAAGGAGGAAAAGAGAGAAGGAACGAAGGAAGGGAGACGGGGAAGAAGGGAGGAGTAGCAGGAGGAAAAGGAAGAGGAGGAAGGGAGGGAGGAGTAGCAGGAGGAAAAGGAGGAGAAGGAGGAAGAGGGATCAGGAGGAAAAGGAACAGGAAAAAGGAATCCCATCCAACAATCACAGGAGCCAGGATTTGCCTCTAGTCCTGAGACAGCCCTGGTCAGGTGTGGCTCCTTGAGAATGAAGACTGTCATGCTCAAAATAGAGAAATCTTCTCCTAAGTGTCTGACCTGAAGCGGCAGGTGTGAGGGGATGTCAAGTCTCACCTATGACAGGACTCACTCCTCTTGTGTACCCACCCCTTCACCTTGTTGCACGCTGTTTTTGTTGCCCTGGTTTTGTGTCGAGAGATCTTCATGGGCCAGGTGAACATCGCCGTGAAGTGCAGTGGTTCTGTGCTTAATGATTTCGTTTTTCACCGCCATCCCTCTAATAAAAACTGTTTGAAGAAAGAGGTTGAAGGTTTTTGTGGTTTGGGGCAGGTTGTCATGTAAATCGGCTTCTCTGGACAAAGCAGCCATTGTCTGCGGGAGGTGACATAACTGAGAAGCCACAAGAGGGCGCCAGAAGCCTGGAAATAAATAGTTCATCTGCCCTGGACGCTAAAGGCGGCAAAATTGCTGGCTCTAATGTTGGAGGACTCTAAGGCCACCAGACAGAGGAATGTTCTGAGAGCCCTTCAGGGACGTTTTCATGGTTGGACGAAGAAGAACGTTGCAGGTGCACAGAAAGGAGATGGAGGAGGAGTATCGAGAAGAGAGGAAATGATTGGCAGGGGAAAAGAGGCAAGACAAGAGAGACCAAAGGAAGAGAAGAGAGGAGGCAGAGGTGGGTGGGAGCGACTGGTGTAGAGAAGACAGGAAAAGGAATGTTGCTTTTTATAGGTCCGAGAGACACGGAAGTCTGGTGTTTCTGTGGACCAGATGGTGTGGCAGGGACCAGGCTGCGGCTTCTCTAGGGAGAAGCTGGCTGCCTCCCAGGTCTATAAAGTCTGAAGCATGGCATGAGCTGTCTGACTCTCTCAAGGACTTTCCCAGCCTGTGTGCCAGCCTGCCAACTTACACTTTCCTTGTGGTCGCTTTAGGGTCACAACTTGCCTTGTCCATTGACATCCTCCTGGCAAACAAGGACTCATTTCGATATCGGAATTTCTCTAGGGATGCAGGCCATGAGGTAAGAGAAGGAGGTCCCTGTAATAGTGGTTTCCAGCTGCTTCAGAATCAGATTTTTACTGATAATTTTAAACTTTGAGATAATGGAAAAGGAAGTTAGTTGGCGTGTTCTCTCCCGCTCCCATCCCCTCCCCCATTTAAAAAGATGTGAGCCCAACAAGAGTGGGTAATGTTTTGCAAACTCTTCCTGTTTTTTGGGTAGAGCTGTAAGTTCTAACATTCAAGTAGCATGGAGAAGGTGCTGATGTTATCTCTGTCCCAGAGGTAAAGTGACTCACCCAAAGTCCCAAAGTCACTTGAACAAGCAGCAATGACTTCTGCCCCCAGGTCTTGCAATGGCAGAGCCTGTAACTTCACTAAAATTCATGTCTGTTCAGTGACAGACTTGGAGCTTGAGTTTAGAGTCTGTTTCCAAATCCTTCCGTGTCTTCTAGGTTTTGGGGGCCGTGGGGTAGAAATGGCTGAAAGCTGTAGAACTCACGGGATACAGCCCACTGGTTAGCACAACCACAATGGGTGAGCCCCAGAGAGGCAGAGCCCTAAGGACTTGGTGTCCTGAGGACTTCCAGATGTTGTAGAGTTTTGCTCTGCGTGCTGCCCTCACATCAAATCCCTTATAATATATGAGTTGTGTGGAAACTCTCAGGAGGCTTCCATTCCCTTACTGGGCAGTATCACTGACAATTACAATAGGACTGCATGATCTTTTGCAGGCACTGTTGCTGGAGCAGGCTAATGATTCAACAACCACCCTTAGAAAGAACTTAGAGATATAGATCGTTAGCAATGACCACTACTATTAGAAAGAATGTAAAAGAATACGTTGTTAATGAAGTTAGGTTAAGACGTTTCTGTTAGTGGCTCTGAGGTAGAAAATCTTTTTTTTTTTTTCTTTTCCAGACAGGGTTTCTTTGTGTAATATCCTTGGCTGTCCTGGACTCACTTTGTAGACCAGGCTGGCCTGGAACTCACAGAGATCTGCCTGCCTCTGCCTCCCGAGTGCTGGGATTAACGGTGTGTACTGCCATGCCTGGCTGATGTAGAAAATCCTAAGGAACAATGTAAAGTTCAGAAAGGCACACTTTTAATAGTTGAGGTAGGGACTTCTTATGGTCAGAAAACAGGAACAATGGCAGACCAAATGGCAGTGGATGATGTGCTTCTCTCTGGCTAAAGAAGGGCTGGTGGTCACAGTGATGATTAATCCCTTGCACCCATTTTTGACCTCGACTTTATGATATGATTTAATAAAATTATTAATGAGTAGATATGTGCTTTGAGGATTTAAAGTAGAAATAACTGATTATTTTTATATAAAAGTTTAGATTTGTGATTCTTTTAAGATTTTATAAGACTTCTTTTTTGTTTGTTTGTTTGTTTGTTTTTTGAGACAGGGTTTCTCTGTGTAGCCCTGGCTGTCTTGGACTTGCTTTGTAGACCAGGCTGGCCTTAAACTCACAGAGATCTGCCTGCCTCTTCCTCCCGAGTGTTGAGATTAAAGGCGTCCACCATTGTAAGACTGCCTTTTAAGATAAATAGTAAGAGAATTAATCTTTTCTTTGTAACTGCAAATTACAGCGTGCCAGTAAGAGAAACTGACAGAAAAAGTTACCTTGCTTGCTTATATATTGTTAATCTGTAACAAGCTGCTTAGTTACAAATGTATATGGGTTCTTGGGGAATAGTTTGTTTTTAACATTTGTTTTTCACCCATAATACATAAAACTTTTGATCATGTGAAAGTATTGGGGAATGTGTATTTTTCTGCGTATACTCATTGTAATCATTCACTTAAAGAAAAATAGAATGTACCCACATTGTGATTTTTGTACTGCTTGAAACATGTATATATGTGTATATGTGTATATGTATATATGTAATGTGGCTGGGGCTCTACCTCATCCACCCAAAGTATGTATGTAATATATATATATATTATTATTATATTATTATATATGTATATATTACATACATACTTTGGGTGGATGAGGTAGAGCCCCAGCCACATTACATATATACATATACACATATATATATATAATATATATTACATACATACAAACAACAAGGAGTTCTAGCCCCCTCTAGGAAGCCACCAGCTCTAGCTCCTGTTTCCCACCCTCAGTGAGAAGCCTCTGTTGATAGCAACCAGCTCTGACCGGGAGAACTAAGCTTTTTGCTCTCAGAAAAAGTCTGGGTATTCAGCTAGCTGTTTATCTACCACCCACCTCAGTTTGCCCCATGGTGTTGAAGCTGGACTTTGAAATCTATCATGCAGTTCCTAAATATTTTGACATTAGGACCCCTGAATTATTTGTGTGTGTGTGTGTGTGTGTGTGTGTGTGTGTGTGTGTGCGTGCGCGCGCGCGCAATTTGTCTTTGCACAATTTCCTATTTGTCTTTGAGAGGAAGGGAATATTATGCAGCCCTACCATCCCGGCATTCACTTTCTGACCAAGCTTTCCATGTATCTGCCTCCAGGTACGTATAAATGTCATATGAATTTTATATAAATAAATATAGGAAGGTAATATTCTCCTAGTCAGAGCTGGTTGCTACTGACAGGGGCTTCCCACTGAGGGTGGGAAACAGGAGCTACAGCTGGTGGCTTCCTAGCGGGGGGGGGGGGGGGGGGGGCCATGGATAGTGGCAAGTATAAAAGGAAAGGAGAAGGAAGAAAAGAGAGAGCACACACACACACACTCACACTAGATGATGAATTTACCTTCCTCTCAAAGACAAATGGGAAATTGTACAAAGACAAATGGTACAATGGGAGCCACTGTAAACAGTATTTGTATAGAAAGACTAAGATCTCATCTTCCAGGTACTAAACCAGTCCCCTTAAATGGCAGCAGTGCCCATGACAGATAAAATCTACAGAGGTTCAGCATTCTTGGACTCTCTCTGCTGGTGTAGCTGGGAGACTCCTGCCCTTTGCCTCCCTTCTGGGGCATCCTCAGGTAGGAGGTAAAATTCTTCACTTAGTAGGCAAAAGGCTGCAACAGGCGTGAAGACCTTGGTTTGCATCCTTAGAACTCCTGTAAAAGGTTGGGTGTGGAGGGCGGTGGATGGCCCTTGACTGACTCATCCTGTCTGCAAGCACTTCAATTCCCACAGCATGATTACAATTCAATCTACATAGATTTGTTTTGCCAAGATCCAAAGCGAGGCTTTGTTATTCCAGGCTACATGTGCTAAATTACTAGCAGGGCAGTGCCTTGGTTTCCCTTAGTGTGCTGTTTTCTATCAGGAGGGAGTCAGACATTTCCTGCTGGATCACAGAACTTGGAATGAGATGGTGGGGCTGAGGAAGAGGAGGAGGCAGCTTCCTGCCTGAAATCCCTGGCCAACCGGTTCAGCATTCTTGGACTCTGTCTGTTGGTGTAGCTGAGAGACTCCTACACTCTATCCTTTGCCTCCCTTCTGGGGCGTCTCTGAGACCCCTGGACACTGGGAGCCTGAACACCTGGAGCCTGCAGTTTTGTCATCATTGCGGTGAACTTCCCCGAGAGCCTGTATTGATCCACAGGGCAGCGGTCTCAACCAACACTGTGCCCTGGATCTTCGCAGCTTTCCTAGAGTACATAGACGGTTCTAAAACAGTCTGCGTGCCCCAGCAAAGCAGTCAGTGAATTCATATGAAATTTATAGAAACCTGGAGGTAGATGCCTGGAAAGCTTGGTTGGAAAGTTAATGTTGGGACTGTGGGGCTGCATAATATTCCCTTCCTGTCAAAGACAAAAAAAAGAGCGGAGAACTTACTGAAGGATATTGGGTCACCCAAAGAGAAGAATAGGCAAGCAAGACGGTTCTTGTTTTTCTCTGCTTTGTAGAGCTGGCCTGCCCTATGCTGCTAGCCTGCATGATGCGCATGTGCAAAGCCCTCGGCTTGATCCCCAGCACTGCAAAAAATCAATCCCATTGACTCTTACTTTCTGTGTCTCAATGAGGGCACTTAAGACATTCAAACCAGTTTGGGAGAGTGGCCTGTTCTTTCCTAGGAACTCAGTTCTTCTCATACTGTTTTCTCTGTGTGGAATTGAGTCTAACAGGTGACGAAGAGCGTAGCTTAACCCTTCTAAGGTTCACGGTCTATAAACACCTGCTCTTGGATCCTCCAGAAAGCGGCTCCCTTTCAGGGTTTGTTGGCTGCCTGCGAGTTTCTGCAGAATGATTTAGCTGGACCCGGAGTGGTTATGAAGGGCAAGTGACATCACCCACACTCCCCTGTATCAAAATTCTGTTTTTGTGGCAAGGGGCAGGCTTCCAGGATCTTACACCGGTTCTGGGCCGTCATGCCCTCGTGTCATTTATCTGGTTTCCCCTTTGCTATTTTACATTGCAACAAAAACCTTGCTCTGCTGGAGTTTATTTGGCCAGTGCCATCTAAGAATGCAAAGTCGTGATTTGTGGTGGGAGAGATGTGTTAACTAGCTCCAAACTGCTATCGAATATCCCAAACATAAACCTCTTCCTGTGGAGTTGAAAAGGGAGCCGCGAGTCTTGGGAAGTTTGCTTTCAGCTTTCTGAGGCCTTCCAATTTCTTGGTTACAGCTGTGTATACTCTCAGAGTCCGTCAACTAACCCTTGCAAAGGAGAGGGATGGGTTGCAGAGGTGTACAGCTTGGGGCAGGGAAAGGCAGAATCTTCAGGAAACAGCACCCCTGCTGCCCTGCTCTGGTGTTTTGGGGGAGCACAGCTAGGTCTCTGGCAAGGATAGGAGAATCCCTGGGCAAATTAGACTCTCCAGAAAGACACTCCAATAGGATTTTTGTTTGCTTGTTTGCTTATAGTGCTGGGGTTTCCTGCATGCTAGAAAAGCACTCTACTGCTGACCTCTGACCCCAGTTGTTGTCCAGTAAAATGACTGAACAGCTTCTAAGTATATCAGCTCCTATCCAGTACCCTTCACAAGTAGTTATTAAACATCACTATGCTCCATGTTGATCTCCATTTATTTCCTTGAAATTGGTTTTCTGGACAAAGCAAGGTGTTGGGCACTCTCCAAAGAGTTTCTTGACTTATATGATCAGTTATTGGTGGAAAATGCTTTATGACCAAAAACAAAAACAAAAATGAAAAATTTTTAAAGTATTTGTGTATTGGTGTGAGAGGGGAAGTGAGCATCACAGTTGTACTTGCTGTAATTTCTTGATTATTTGAACTCCTGGCAGTGGGACAGGATATGCAACGTGAGATACAATTCTGTGCATCTAAAGATGACCACAGAATGAGTTATTTTCCTTTTTAAAACATTTTTAAAAGTGAATTTATTGTGGCTGGCAGGATGACTCATTGGGTAGAAAAACACTTGCTAAATAAAGACTGATGAGCTGAGTTCAAGTTCAGTCCCTGGAATCTGTGGGAAAAGGTGAGATGTGAAAAGCCACATGGAAGCCTACTATTTTACAAGCTATGTGCGTGTGCGCGTGTGCGTGCCACGTGCGTGCGTGTGTTTAAAGATAATTGATTACCATACCTGGTGGTAATGTTCTCACCAAAAGCCGTAGGTTACAAAATAAAAAGCCCAGAGTTGTTCCAGAGATGCCAAAGCAAGCCACACCATGGCCATTGCTCTTGCTCTTGGTCGCCCACCAGAACCTAGTGGCAAGGATCTATTGCTAAAGACCCCATACACACTGGTCATAGGACATGAAGAAGCCAGGTTGGTACTGACCAGGAAGCTCCCTCCCTGCTAGCTTTCATAGCACTGGATGGTGTTAGGTAGGATGCTGGGGGGGGGGGGGCAGGAGAACGCCACCAACATTCTTACCCAACTATGAACCCTGAGAATTATAATAAATGACCAGCTTGACAGGTCATGTTCACGGCTATAATAATGGTACAAAGGCTGCGGGGATAGCCAGCTAACTTTCTGGTTGGATTTAAGACCAAGAGAGAAAACACATACCTGATCCTGTAAACCTAGCCAGCATCCCATAGTTGGGGAGCTGAGAGGCTCCAGGCATGAACTACTACTGTTATTTTGTTAATGGACATAGTATCAAACTGCTCTCTACATTCATAGTCTATACTGATAGTCTAATACAGACTCCATCAGAGAAGTTTCTTTCTGCAGTGGATGGTGGTTAACATAGAAACAATGGGTTTTTTTAAGAAACACAGTGAAGAGAATAAATGGCCACATTTATATCATGCCACCCTCTACACTTGGGAATACATAAGCAGCACAAATAGAACTCAATGGGTTAGTAAAAGAAAACAAAAGGACACGAAGGTGGAAGGAGGTGTGTGAAGGAGGAACATTCTCCCATAGCTCAGGTATTTGACCACTTGGTCTCCAGCTGGTGGCACTGTTTGGGGAGGTCTAAGAAGTATGCCCTTCTTACGACATATTAAGAAGTATGTCACACAGGGAAGGTTTTGAGTGTTTATTGTCCCACCTCACTTCTGGTTCCCTGTCTTTGCTTTGTGTTGGCACTTAAAGATGTGATCTCTCTGCCCTCTGCTCTTGCCAATGCCAACCCATATAGTCCACCATATGAACTGTCCCTTGGAAACCATAAGCTTTTTCTTTGAAAATCATAAGTTTTTTCTTTGAAAATTAAATTAGAAGTTTATTGAAGAATAAACTTTCTTAAATTGCCTTTGGTTATAGTATTTTATTCCAGCTACAGAAAAATAGTTAATACAGGGGATAAGGAAGTGGAGGTGCATCTGCCAGAATTATGAGAAGGAGTGCGGGATGAATATTATCAAATTACATTGTATGAAATTCTCAAAGAATTAATAATGTACATACATTATTCCATATACTTATATGTGTGTATATAAAAGTTGGCTGTAGTGGCAAGCATATTTAATCACAGAATTCTCAGGGTAAGATTGGAGGTGGGGGGGGTCTTCTGGAAGATCTTGGGTCTCGAGTCTATAGCATGGAAGAAACAAGAGAGATCCTACTTCAATAAGATGGAAGGAAAGAAATGACTCCAGAAGACTGTCCTCTGACCTCCACATGGGCTCTGAGGTATGTACATACCTTGTTCAAACACACACGGCATACACAAACACATACACATAATAGGAATGAATAAATAACAAGGTCTAAAATTAGGCCTGGTGAGACGGTTTCATGGGTAAAGGTTCTTGCTGTAAACCTGATAGCCTGAATTTGATCTCCAGAGACAACCAACTTATCCAAGTTGTCTTCTGACTTCCATATGTTCACTGTGCCATGTACATATAGACACTCAGGCAAAACAGATGTAATAAAATGTTTAAATGAGATGTATTGTTAAATTTATTTTATTTTATGCAGGTTTCTGGGAAAGTGGTATGGGCAGGCATCACAGGCTCATTGGATAGAGACAACAACAACAAACAGAAGCCAGCTGCTCTCTTGTCGAGAAGTGAGGCAATCCTGCTTCACTCCCTGTCAAGCGCAGAAAGACAGCTCCCGCAGGAGTGCTGGGTTGGTGCTCTGAACATACACCATAGGAACTTAGCAGAAACTTTCAGCAAGCCACTTGCTTCTTTCGGCCTCAGGTTTTCTCCTGTAAAATGAGATGAGTGAGCAGGGGTATCTGTAGAAATCTTTCAATCTCTACAACTCTACTGTTCATCTAGAGCCAGCTCATGGGTGTGAGCTGGTAAAGGGCCTAGGGTCCATTCCAGCACTACAGAAGTAAAACTCTGTTGTTGCAACTTTATTGGTGATAACTGTAATTGAGGCGAATGGCTTTATATTTGAAACATTTGCTTGCTCAAGGGTTCTGTATAGTTAACTGCTTTATATACTTTTATATACGGTAAGAAAGGAAATGCATTCTGAAAAGTGGGGGGGGCAATCAATGAACAATTCAAACAAGCCCTGAAATAACCCTTAAGTAGATTATCTGCAGGAGGGAGAATAATCTATTTTCTAGGCTAGGATAATCCCTTTTAGGAGAATTTTTAGTGTAATTATCAGATGGTGCGTTTATCCACAGTTGTTTTCAAAGTAAATTAAATAATGGATAAGGAGAGGGGTATGCTTCAGGGAGAGGCAAACGCCCCTTTGGTTAATGAGGCAGGATCCTCAGATCACCAGTTTGGAGAGTTTAAAGGGGAGGCTTATTCAGAAAGCTTGGATTATATAAAGCAGGCTGAAATCACACCTTAGCCGACCACCTTAACTAGGCCCAATTGGGTACAAAACATCAGCCATTTCCTAAGAGGTTCTTTGTTTGTTGTTCTGTTTTTGTTTTTGTTTTTTCCAAGACAGGGTTTCTCTGTGTAACAGTACTGGCTGTCCTGGAACTTGATTTGTAGACCAGGCTGGCTTTAAACTCATAGAGATCTGCCTCCCGAGTGCTGAGATTAAAGGCGTGCACCACCACTGTCTACATCTCAGATCTCCTCACCATTACTGTTTCAGTTTCATGGATACGTTAGGAACCCTTGTCCTGAAGTTCAATGGCATTATCTCTAGAGAAGTCTAAAGACAAGCTTCCGTGGTCTCTAAACTATCTGAATTCATGGTTGAAAAGTATAAAAAAGCACTGAGGTATGTGTTGTTATCTGTGAAGGAACGTTGAACCACAGAGTGGCATCCTGGTAATATGATGATTTTCAATGAAAGAACTTTAGATACCAAAGGACTCTAGAAGATGCTGTGCTCAGATAGTACTTCATTGCTTTAGTTTCTTTCCCTCTTCCTGTGGCAAAACACTCTTAAAGAATCAGGTTAAGGGAGAAAGGGTCTTCTTCTTGGCTCACAGTTCAAGGGTACCATTCATCATGTTGGAGAGCCATAGCAACAGGATCATGAAGGAGCTGATCACATCACATCCATGTTGGGGTTTATCTGGATGCTATTGTGTATTCAAATGTCAATTACTGCCCCCCTCCCCAAGATCTGGTTACACCCCAGAAGAGCACTTTCTCAGATTCACCAAGTGATGCTGTATAACCTTGCCTACTAATTTATCCCTGTATGGCTAAATAAAGTTGCCTACAGCCTTCCTGGGTAAAAGACAGATAGGTGGGGCCAAAGTTCAAGGGTTTGGTGGTCAGAGAAGCACCACAAGGAGGAGAGAGAGGGAGGAGGAAGAAGGAGCAGACGCCATGCCTTAGCATGGCAGAGAAGCACACAAGGCGGAGAGCAGCCTACTCTGAGAACCAGACCAAATGGAACAGGTGCAAATATTACGGGGTTATACCTGGGGGAACAGAAAGCTAGCTTAGAGGATTAAGATCTTCCCAGCCCCAGTGCTTACGGTTTGTTAAAATCTAACAGGATTCTTTGTGTTTATTTAGAATGTAACAGGATAAGGAACTACCACCGACTTAATAATTATATGAGTCAATATTAAATATTAATATTTCTTTCTGCATGTACTCAATGCAGGAAAGAGGGAAGGAGGAGTGTGTCACGGCTACTCACTTCCTTTTCTACATTGCTACCGTTCAGTTTCCAAGCCCAGAGAAACGGTATCCACCATAGTGGGCAGGTTTTCTCAAGATAATACCTCACAAGCATGCTCAGTGACCCAACTCACAGGTGACTCTAGGTTCTGTCCAGCTGACAATTAAAACTGACCATCACATTGATCTGCTAAGAAACATACTGACCAAAGGGGAAAGGGATTGCCATCGGTCCCCTCTCTGAGTTTCACTAACTAAACTCATAGCACAAGCTAGGGTGTAGTTCAGTAGTTGAACACTTGGCCAGCACACAAGAAGCCCTGAGATCAACAATCTGCCCACCGACAATGCTAAACTCATGTCACAAGAAAGAGGATGAAGGAATATCACCATTGTTCACAGACTCTGCCACCAGTATCATCTGTCGTAAAGCCCACCCATTCTTCTAAAGAGAATCATTTCACACTAGTGGTCCTGGAAAGTAGTTCAGAGGTGAAGCAACTTGCCTAGCATATATGAGGCACTGGATTTGATCTTTAGTATCCTGAAAGCTAAAAACAGTGTAACAGTCCTTTCTAATGTAGCATGCCTTGAGGGATAATTTCTACCATAATATACTACTCTCTTTTTTCTTGGTCCATTTCTTCTTCTAGTGATCACTTACTACCTTCATAAATAGCCTCCATTCCTTATTCCTCTCTTATCTGTGAAGAAAGGTGTATGTACACCTGAGTCTCATTAGGTTTGGGGCACTACATTGCTTAGGATTTTCGTAGCTATCATTAAATATCTAAGGAAATCAGTACAAGGAAGGAAACATTTATTTCAGCTCACCATTTCAGTATGTTGTTTTCTGACTGTATTGCTTTGGGTCTGATGATGGGAGTGTGTGACAGGGAGTAGAGAGACAGGATGGGGCAAGGAGTTCACAGACACACTTCCCATTGACTT
The DNA here is from genome assembly GCA_907164525.1 of Lophiomys imhausi. Lineage (NCBI taxonomy): Eukaryota > Metazoa > Chordata > Mammalia > Rodentia > Muridae > Lophiomys > Lophiomys imhausi. Next base: position 97,053 of record CAJQZJ010004783.1, on the reverse strand, counting down.
ACTGTCTTAGGATCTCTATTGCTGTGAAGAGACACCAATGCAGCAACAAGTCTTACAAAGAAAAGCATTTAATTGGGCTGGCTTACATTTTAGAGGTTAGTCCATTATCATCATTGTGGGAAGCATTGCACTGAACAGGCAGACATGGTGCTGGAGGAGCTGAGAGTTCTATAAGCAGAGAGAGAGAGAGAGAGAGAGAGAGAGAGAGAGAGAGAGAGAGACTGGTCCTGACTTGAGCCTCTGAAACCCCCAAATCCTATCCCCAGTGGCACACTTCTTCCACCAAGGTCACACCACCTAATCTCTGTCAAGAAGTGCTACTCCCTAATGACCAAGCATTCAAATATCTTACCCTATGGGGGCCATCCTTATTCAAACCATCACGCTTACTTTCTTCAATCAAACCAGTCTCTACCACTTTCCTGTAACACCCTCAAATTGTGAATGGATTCATCCACTGATGACATCAGAATGCTCATGCTGCAGTCATGAGCTGATAAACACCTGAGCTTTCCATGAACCTTTCAGGCTCACACTGGGACAGACTCTATGTGTGCCTTTCATCCTGGTGGCCACTCTACTGCTGGCATGCTCAAGCCTGCCCTCTTCTCATCCTACACCTGCTCCCTCTATCCCTGGGGCCTCCGTGGGGCTAGTTTGGACATCGCTGTCCTGAGGTACACAGAACACTCAGAATACAAGAGAGGTCGGCTCAAATTCAGACTCCAAAACACCACCAGCTTATCCATTGGACCAAGAAGGAACATTTCACTGCAAGTCATCTCTGTTAGTATTTTAAGCTCTTTCCAAAGAAAACAGAAAAGAGCAAAAACATAGGAAGCATAATATTCTTAAAAGGGAGGGCATGTTCACACACTCACAATACAGAGAAAGAAAATTCAGAAAATGAAAGGGCTTTAGTAATTAGTATGTATGAGTGAACATGAACTTTCCTATTTTTATTCCTATTTTCAAATTCTATTTAGACTGACCTTGCTGAACAGATGTAGCACCATTTGATTCAGGGAGGGAAGAATTTATTTTGGTTAGAACTCTATTTGAAAGCAATATATTTTTAGTCATTAAATGAACCTGTGGAGCTGTGATCAAGTGGTTCTCTTGTGCAGCCTAGGAAATTTGGTGTTTGTGTTGATGGGGTGCAAATCATACCAGCTCAAATTATAGCACTGTCACCAGAGTTTGTCAATCAGCAAAAGTCCCAGCTCCAACAGGCTAGGTGGACTCAGCCACCTGTCCCCAGTATGCCAATTAAAGAAACAAGTAGTGGTGAGAAGCAGAGAGAGGACATGTATTCCACATTGGAAAAAGGAACCAAAAAAAAAAAGGTACAGTGACATCAATTCCATCTTCAGGGCACTTACATGAAATTTAGGTTTAAATAGAGGCACAGAGTATCTTCATTGCTCTTCTATTGCCATGATAAAGAAACCAAGGGAACTTGTAGAAGAAAGTATTTCATTTGGGGGCTCACAGATCTACAGGGTTAGAGCCCATGACCATCATGTTGGGAACCATGGCAACAAGCAAGCAAGCATGGCAGTGGTCCAGTAGTTGAGAGCTTATATCTGACCTACAAGTACAAGGCAGAGGGAGGGAGAGAGATACTGAGAGAGAGAAATGGTGAAGGCTTATGGAACCTTAAAGCCTACCACTAGGCCCCCTCCTTCGACAAGGTCACACCTCCTAATCCTTCCCAAACAGTTCCACCCACTGTCAACCAAGCATTCAAATATATGAGCCCATGGAGGGCATTCTCATTCAAACCACCACAGAGGAATACATAACATACACAAGCAGTCCTAGGCAGGTATGGTCTTGCCTATCACTGACACAATATTATCTCAGCTCTGGTCTTGCATGGTCCTGAGAGGTGGTTCATGCTATAAAGTGGTCCATATACATATGGATAAAATAAGTAAGATTAAAAAACAGTTTGAAAGGTTTGATTTTGTTTTCAAATGTACTCATTAGCTGATCTATACCGAAGACCTTCTGCTCACCAAAGGGTTACCACTTAGAGTGAGGCCTAGGGCAGGTGCAACTGTTTTTGCTTAAAGATGGTAGTTACTGCATAAATAGGAACAAAGGGTCACAAACCTGGGAAGGAAAAGAGCCATTAACCATCTCAGCTTAGAGTACACCAAGTTGGCAGAATGTCCTCCTAAGCTTTGTGTTTTAGAAGGCTTGTGCACTTGAGGAATATAGATTCACTGAAAGTACAAAGACATTAGAGCAACGAACACACAGCTACTTAGAAGTCCTTTATATACATACTAATTTAGCTTCTATTTCTGAGACAGGAGATAGCTGCCCTTAGGCAATAAGTCAAGGTGAGTAGGAAGTCATGAGTTAATCAGAAAGCACATTCAATCCCTTCCCATCAGTAGATGAGTAGTGGTCTGGTTGGGCCCAGGAAAAGTTGCATAGAGCATGTGGACTCCTTACCTAGAATTAAACTCAACAAGAGCCAAGAAATCTCCATCCTTCACAAAGAACTTGCACCGTGTGTGTGTGTGTGTGTGTGTGTGTGTGTGTGTGTGTGTGTGTGTACATGTGTGGGTATGTATGTACATGTGTGGGTATGTATGTATGTGTGTGTATGTATGTACATGTATGTGTGTGTGTGTGCATGTTTGTGTATGTGTATGTGTATGTGTATGCTTTGTTGCTGCCTGCGTTACTTCCCTGAGACATGGTCTCTAACTAAACTGGGCTGGAGGCATTGGAGCCTGAGAAATCCTCCCATTTTTACCCTCTCTCACCAGTGCTATGGGACTTGCATGGCCATGCCCACCATTTTACCTGTGTTCTGGTGATCTGAACTCAAGTCCACATGCCTGTACGGCAGCCGCTCTTGTGCGGAGCCAACTCCCCAGCTGTAGTTTCTACTTTTGAAACCAACTTTAGAATCCTAATCTAGGTAAAGTAATATGCTTGCTGCAACGACAAGAATACAAATTTAGACTTCCTACAGATTTTGGGAACAGTGCACACAAATAGACTCATTTTCTGATGTTCATATGTATTTCATACATACAACAACAAAATGCTTGTTTGGTTGAGGCAAATAAATGCAGAACAGGTTTAAATAGGTTTGCCTAAGTGCAAAATTTATGTGAATTGTAACAATTAAGTAATAATAGGTAGAGTTGTTAAAAGAATTTTATTAGTCATTCTGTGTTACAAGTCCAGAACCAGCCGGGCGGTGGTGGCGCACGCCTTTAATCCCAGCACTTGGGAGGCAGAGGCAGGCGGATCTTTGCGAGTTCGAGGCCAGCCTGGTCTACAAAGCGAGTCCAGGACAGCCAGAGCTGTTAAACAGAGAAACCCTGTCTCGAAAATCCAAAAAAAAAAAAAAAACAAGTCCAGAACCAATACATATTGTATAAAAGACAATACTTGTTGGTCTCTTTATATGTGTCTAATACATGTACTTTTAATTCTTCAAACGTTTTCACAATGTTTAAATACGTAGATACACATCTCTGTGAATGTTTCGTCCCAGATTGGAAAGGTTTGAGGGTCATAGAATCACCTTAAAATAATAGTGTGGGCCAGGAAGTGGTGGCCCACGCCTTTAATCTTGCCACTCGGGAGGCAGAGGCAGGTGGATCTCTGTGAGTTCATTCGAGGCCAGCCTACAGAGCTAGTTTCAGGATGGCCAATGCTACACAGATAAAGCCTGTCTCGAAAAACCAAAAAATAAAAATTAAATAATAATAGTCTGGATAAAGTGCTCACCTAGCAGTCTTGACTTACGCAGGAACTCAAATGAACCCAGACTTTGTTAAAACTCAGTTTCCTCCATACTCAAAACCCTGATGGAACCAACAGAAAACACAAGCAGTTATCTTAGTAAAACAAATTATGGTCTGTTAAGTCAATTCCTTTTTGCAAATGTCACTGAGATTGGAGCACTATTTTAAGGAAAGGCTTGCTGCTTTTAGGTCAGGCTAGTTTCAAACCTGCAGCTATTCTCATGCAACTGCCTCTGAGTGCTGGGGTTGCAGGTCCAGTCCACCACACTTGACCATGAGGTTTGTTCCAAGCATTCAGACTTTCTTATAAAACTGGCCTACATTTAGTTAAGTTCTTATTTTACACTGGAGCATTATATTTACCACACCAGGTGTGGTGGTACATGCTTGAGATTCCAGCACTTGGAAGTAGGAGTAGAAGAATCAGGAGTTTAAAATCATCCTTGGCTACATGGTGAATTTTAGGCTAGCCTAAGGCTATGTGAGACCCTGTCTCAAAGTAAAAATGATTTTAGAAAATTGCTTGTATTTTCAGATGGGTGGTGTATACCTTTAATCCATACACCGGGGAGGCAGAGGCAGGAGGATATCTGTGAGCTCAAGGCAAGTATACACTACACAGAAGGCTCTAGGAGAGGCAGGGCTATAAGCACAGTGAAAGTCTGTCTCTTTAAAAAATTACATTTTGAAACATCTTTTACATGTACTTGAAAATAATATCAATGCCTACGAGTAGGTTTATTATCACCTGGTCTGTAAACATACCTCATATATGTAACAATCATATCTACCTAGAGTTATAAAATGGTCACTAAAAGATTTCAGCCTCCACAGAAATTTAAATGAGCCAAATTCTGTTAAAAGCTCAGCAAAGCTAACAGAACACAGGAATCAATCAATTCTTACCTTTTAAAATTAACCTCTTTGAAAACTTAACTAAAAGTAAACCAGCAATCTAGAGAGTCTAATTGCTTTGACTACTTGGCTTTAAAAACTTTTAGCCAGTGACTGGGGTGATGGCTTAGTGGATATTGCATTGGCCCTGCAAGTGAGGCCAGAACCCGCATAAGTATAAAAGCTGTGTGGGCATGGTAGCCCTCCCGGCACCTCAGCACTAGGGAAATGTAGGAGATTACTGCAAGTCCCGGGCCAGCCTCATCTATACAGCACGATTCAAATCAGCACAACAGCTCAACAAAGCTGTTCCCAGAATTTTTAAGTCAAAAGCATAGGTTCTGAAGCCTCAGCAGGCCCAGCTCGCCTGCCAACATATCAAGTAAAGTAGGGAAAGGCTATTTACTCAATGTTGTTCAGTTAGAAAGAGGAGCAAATAAAGGGGTCCAGTGATGCCTGTCTTTGAAGTTAAGGTTTAGATAGAAGGTATAAATTTTTCATAATGAAACAATTCTAGTCAAGGTATGGTCCCCGCAGCCATTACTCATCATTGTCTTAACTCTAGTCCCTCTGGACTGTCCTGAAGTGGATCTGTCATATAAGGTGTTTCACTAAGTCGTTTGTCCTGTAATTCAAAATGAGTCAGGAGGAACAGTTCAGGTTAAGGTCAAAGACTTATCTCTGTGTTCAGCTACAGTACAGACACAGATAAACACCGAGACACTTTCATCCTGTTTTTAGTTACTTTGTATAAGGACCCAATGCTCCTATCCCCTCCCAAATGAAAACAAAGTTGCAAGCATCTGCTTGATTATGTCTGGTTTCAGCCTTGTAGGGGGATGGGCTAAGTTAGACACATGCTCTGAGAGTAACCATCATGACTGTACTGGCCAGTGTTAACTGTCAACAGAATCCACAATCGCCAGAGAGAGGTCTCCGGTCTTGCCTGTGGAAGACTTTCTTGAATGGTCTAATTGAGGTAGAAGACACATCTTAGCTGCAGGCAAGTCATTTCCTGGACGCAGGATCCCTAACAGTATAAACGGAAAAAGAGAGCTGAGCTGTTACCTGTGTTCATCGGTCTCTGCTTTCTGACTGTGGATTCCACAGGACCAGGTGCTTCCAGCTGTTGACATAGTGATTTACGAGTCTTGATGGGCAGTATCTTAAACAATGGGTTGGAATAACACCCCTTTGTTCTCTGAAACGCTTTCTCAGAGTGTGTTATCCCCACAAGAGAGAAGAAACTATGATGCTGCCTTTGCAGAGTCAGGCAGGAATCCGACCCACAAGGGAAAGGAGACAGATACAAAATGAAAGAGGAGTGCCAGGCTTTCGTCCTGCATCTAGTGGGCCAAGAGGAGGAGTCCATGCTTTTTACAAAAGTAGTTCTCGAGTAGCTGTTCAATAAGATACTCATGTGAAAAGGGTGTCACACCACAACCCTGTATGCCCTCTCTGGTGACACAGAGACATGAAAGGTTTGGGGTTTGAGGATGGGGGAGTGGAGCACTCAGCTGTGTTGTCCTTTTGGGTAAAAGGTGTATCAGGAGAGTTTTCAATGCCTCAGACTGCAGAATGGCAAGGTCTCCGGGGAGACTGTAGGTCCACGTGGCAGAGTGGAGATCATTTATTGGTTTCCAAGAAGTGGCAGAGGTTCTGTGCCACATCTATAGTGTGAGCTGGAAGTCGGGTTGTGTCCGAATCAGCAGGGGGTGGGGAGGGCAAAGAATCTTGAAATACAACTGACTTTAGTTCATATCAGATTCCTGTAGTCCAGAAATGGTCAAAGTCCTACCAAAATGGAGGAGCTTTACAAGATGGTCTGGGCCTGGCTAATGGGACATGAGGAAGATCCTGGACAGGCCTCATGGAGTTATTCCAGCTCATTGTCGTTAAGTCATTCCTGCCAGCATTAATTGTTTTTCTCCACAACTATCCATGTTTTTATCCCACCTAGTATAAAAACATGGATTTCCTTCTGTCTTCCTTTTTTTTCCTTATGAAGTGTCCCATGCTGTGCAAAATTTAATCTTAACAAATGTATGTGCCTTTCTCTTGATAATCTGTCCTTTGTTATAGAGGCCCCACACAGGAAGTTAGCAACGAGAAAGAAAAAAATATTTCTGTATTCACAGAACTCTGGAACCTGAGTGAAACAACCTCCCTAAGCTGTAAATGACACAGAACGCCCACTCTTCACCCTACAAAACCCCAAGAAGCATTACTTTTGATAAAGAAACCCAGTTACAACAAACCCCACAGCAAATTATCCGGTTAATCTAACATGACTAATTTAGCACAAGTGGATCTGTAAAATGACTTTAAAAATAGCTTCTGCCCCAGTTGCTAACACTGACACCATCTTCATGTCCTGTTCCCTTTCTCGGGCAGCAAAGCTCTCAGAGTTCTGGCCTCACACCCCTAACACTTCAGTGCCCTGGAGTTTTCTGGGTAATTAGCATAAAAATGTGCGTCCAGGTGCAAGACCCAGGAACTTTCAACTCTCCTGCTATGGAACTGCTTCTGTTAGAAGGTGTGGTTTTCATTTAGCCATGCCTGTGTGACTGTGAACACAGACTATATTCTCTCTCTGCAGCAGCTGGTAAGGAAGGTGCATGAGGTGAGATAGACAGGTGACCACAGCAAGTGACACTGCCTGGGTCCTCTGCTAGTCTGCGGAGGCTGGCTGAAAGGTGGGGGTGCCTCAAAGAATATTGACTTTGATTGAAACTTACGTTTTGCGTGTACCTAAAATATTGTTTTAAAGAACTAAGAGTAGCTTCAGGGAACAAAAACACTCGGCCCCTAAAATATTGTTTTAAAGAACTAAGAGTAGCTTCAGGGAACAAAAACACTCGACCGTATTTGAGGAGTATTATAAGAGTATACCCAGTCACACAACCACAACTTCATTGGTGTGAATGGAAGGAAGTTGTGTCTGTGGTCTACAAGGCTGATTGCCTGATTGGGACTTCAGTGATTATGCAGAAGTTGGAATGTTGCAGATCCAGAGCCAGGTTGTCTATCATGGCCCCTCAAACAAGCATTTATTGTCCACCTCTTTGTGTGACAAAACATTTGAGTGACTGTTAGGAAAATTCTTTGAATGCATGAATAGATCATTGGCTTCTACCCAACTGGAAAGCTAAAGATGTCATCAGAGGCTCTTGGCAGAGTTCTGTGTTTCCTGCCTGGTGTTCTCACCAATGTATCTGGAAAGTGTCCTGGTATAACTTTCTTTGTTCTGTTACTGTAAGAAATTGATGAAATTGTTACCTTATTGGGCCATGGAATTTGAAGTAACTTGACTCTGTGTTCAATAGTCATGGTCAGTTACATTTGGCTGTAGAACAAACTATTGTTTATTCCCCTCAAGGTGAAAGCTTGTGTGTATTTGTGTGTGTGTGTGTGTGTGTGTGTGTCTGTGCATGCTTAACAGTGTTACTGATTATTTCTAAGGTCACATCCTTAATAGTGAGAAGATAAGGCCTTTGTTCTTCTTTTTTTTTTTTTTTTAAACATTTATTTATTCATTTATTATGTATACAGTATTTGCTCTACATATATGCCCGGGCAACAGATCTCAATGTAGATGGTTGTGAGCCACCATGTGGTTGCTGGGAATTGAACTCAGGACCTTTGGAAGAGCAGCCAGTGCTCTTAACCTCTGAGCCATCTCTCCAGTCCGCCTTTGTTCTTCTTTTACTGAAGAAATTACTTACTTGGGTGACGAGAGAGGCTAAATATGATGGGACTGCAAGAGGCTGAGTGTGTGGTTGCTGGAGGCTGATGCCACCACAAAGCTGTGCTGTGGCAGGATCTCAGGGGACCACTCAACCCTTCCTTCCCCAGATGGGTTGAGACAGGCATGGCTGACCCACATGACCACTGACTATCTCTTGCTTCGTAACAATGACATCTGCATACCATCAGACATACGGAATTGACCGTTCCCATTATGTATGTGGCTCCATGACACATATAGATATACAGACACACACAACCTATACCAGGAAATCCCTGACCCACTCCTGGAAGTCCTCACCTTAACTCATACATAACCCTACCCTCCACTGGAGTTTGCCAGCAACAGAAAATAAATCTTTACCCATCACCAATCTTTAAGATTAAGGGAGCCCACCCTGGACTCTGGATGAAATTTCTTGCTAGCTAAGAGTCAAGAATTTAGCATAATCAACAAAAGTTGGTGAGAAGGTTGTCTACACAGAGACAACATTCCCTTTATACACACATAGCTCAAGTAAGAATGTTAACATAGCAACAAGCTTTGCATTCAGCCTAGGCATACACAACCTTCTTCCTTTCCCACATGTAAACCTGAAATCTTCTGGAGCCTCATAGATAACATAAATGTCATTAACAATGTGAGCACCTTAGCTCCCCAGTGCACCCTTTTGACCTGTGGTTTTACTTTATCAGTTGTAACCCCATACAACACACCTCAGAAAACACCTCAATTACCTAACAAAAACTTCCCAGTCAACTCTGATATGTAACTTCAAAAGCTACCAGCTCCATATTCATGACCATTGCTAACACACCTAGACAATATTCTCTCTCTTGAGAAGTCCACTCCCACACCTGGGCCTGTACTGCCCTTTTCCTGTGGGCTTCTCTGTTGCTAGCTGCTCCTATTGCTGCTACTGGTCGCTTGTTGTTGCTGGTGGCTGGTTGGAGATATCCTGACAACAAAGATCAAACTCACCCCAGGGAATTCAGTGCCACTAATCAGCAGGAAGTAGTCTAACGATGTTGACACCCCCTTTCCCATCTTTTCTACCTAGTGTTGGGGGGTTGGAAGGGATGGGGTGGTGTACGGAGGTAAGTAAAAGAACCCAATAAAGTAGTCAAAAAGTCCAGCTAACCTCGTGCATAAATTCACATTCAAATCGCTTAATAAACTCCAACACTGCTTAATATTGACTTACCTTGAAATTCTTTTCTCTGACACAGCCGAGAGTGCCAACGTCGCCTGGGAAGAGGTCCCAGAGAAGAATCCTTCAGGCTGTTATGGGTGGTAGGGTAACACTGTGTCTCCAGTGTCCACCCAGTGTCACTGACATGGCTGTTAAGACTAGTTATTCAAGTCACTGCCGTGTCCCTCTCTTGAGAAGCTTGCACTCACCCTTATGTTAACCCTAGAGGAAAAAAACCCCTCCTCCTAGCTTCTTGATCTTTATCTCTGAATTCTTTCCGTCATTGGACAGAAGCCTCATGCTGTCCTCTGCCTCCAAGATCTTCCCATCATTTTGTGCTGTAATGGTGACATTTGAAAGGTTGGCTGGTTCTCATGGCTCAGGATTGGATTTGCTTGGGGTACCGAAGGATGCACAACCTTTCAGACCCTGTTTCTATGGATTTCAGAGGCTCTGTTCTTACCCCAAAGCCTGTAAGAGAACCTTATGCTGACAGGCACTAGCCACCTCTGGCTAGAGACTCTTGGTGACCACCATTGATTGCTTCTTTATATTTGTCCACAGTCTAAAATTCTCTACGAGGCAACATTGCTTTTAGAATCTTAAAGCTTCCCCTGGCTTGAAGCTTGCCATCCTGCAGGAGGTCAGGAGATAGAGCAATGCTGTCTGTCTGGCAGCAGATGTGCAGCCTTATTTGGGCTGGAACTCCCTGTTGGTCCCCCAACTCTACCAGGATTCCCTGCTTTTTGTATGTGGTGCATTGGCCCTAGCAATGTGGGAGTAGGGTGTCTGATCCCCAGAAAGGAAGTCTGTTCTCTACAGCATGTGCAGAAGAGCTACCTCTGCTTCCCACAGCCCACATCTCCTCAGAACTTCCCTAGACTGTGTACTTGCCTCTGGCAGTGATTTATGGAACCATTTGGTGCTGGGCAATTGCTCATTAATATACTATGTGTCACCCAGCTTGTGGTGGGTTATGGCTGCTAGTCCACAAATCCAGGGGACTAGTGAAGGGCCAGCTGCCTCCAGCCCAGGAGAGTGCTACAAAGCAAACTGCTCCAAGTATCTTTCTTTTCAGTTCACTTCTCACTGTTCAGCTTTCTTTGAAAGAGGGGATGATGATAAAAATGCATGGGGGAAGTTAGCTGGCACCCCCACTCCAGGATACAAGGAGTCCTGTGTCCCCAGCTCTTCTGTCACCACCCCCTTCTTAACCAGGTCTCTATGCTCTAAGCTCTGAAGAAATATGCATATTAAGTGGGTCATTAATTTTTTAATGACCAAATGAATAAACTGGAAAGAAATATATATAAAAAATACCACTGGATATGGTGGAACACACTCATATTCCCATCACTTGAGAAGTTGAGGCAGGAGGATCATCATGAGTTCAAAGGCAGGTTAGGTTGTGTGCTGAGATCTTATCTCAAAAAGCAAAAAAAAAAGAAAGAAAAAGAAAACAGATGAACAGAAAGATAGATACAGACACACATAAACAAACAATTGCAATTAAAATAAATAAAAAACACTAACCATCATAGATCACAGATGGTCCCTTCGGAGTAGGGCTCTTGGGTCTTTCTAGCACTTTTATGCCTTTTCTTTTGTGGGAAGGGGTGGAAAGGTGAAAGGGTAGCTGGGATCAAGCCTAGGGCCTTGTAAACATGCTAAATTTATGCTAAACTGAACTATCAACTTTTAATTCCCTCGATTTTTATTTTATTATTATTTTACTTGGCCAGGCAAAATGATGACTACAGGAAGCAAACCACCTCATGTCTTTGAGTTTTCCATGCTCTCCTGCTCCCCGAGGGGGGAAGTTCGGGCATCCACCCTGAGCTCTCTGTTCTGTAAGAGTCTAAGGGACCAGGCTCCTTATCTCTCTGTTTCTCTCTCCCTTCTGTATTAATAAAATGAGGCTTAACAAAGAACCATTTTCTAGATGTCTAAATAAATGAAGTCACAGAGCTAGAAAATCATGTACGCAGATGATGACTGTCATGAGGGGACAGATGAGTGATTCGATAATGCTGATATAAATGCATTTGCCCGGACTCTTATATTTTTGGTTGTGAGCCTAGCCTTTAACGGCTGAGCCATCTCTCCAGCCCTGCCCGGACTCTTAGGAGGATTTTTTTTTTTTTTTCAAGTAAAGACTGGAATCTGAAGGAAAGATAGACATCAGACATCGGCTCTGAGTCTTCAGGGAAAGGATATATAAATAAATTAATTGGTCTGACGCTCGATCTGTGTACAGGGTACACAAGCGTGGAGAGCGAGCGCTGCTCTGTCAGCTGCTTTCGGTGTGATCGGTGTGATCCGGTGATTCTTAGTGCTTGGTTCCATTCGTGCGCCAGCTGTTCTCATGTAAAACAAATGGAACCTTTCTCAAGATAATCACACTCTGGCTGTCTGCAGAGCTTGGGAGTGTGGGGGGAGGGGGCTCTACCCAGGGCTGTGTCACACCATGGATCTGAAGTTGTCCCAAAGGCCCATGTGTGACAGGCTTGGTCTGCAGCCTGTGGTGTCACTGATACAACCTTAGGCCTTAGGCGGCAGGACTAGTAGAAGGCAGGTAGGTAACTCTCTCTCTCTCTGTATCTCTCTCTCTCTCTCTCTCACTCTGTGTGTGTGTGTGTGTGTGTGTGTGTGTGTGTGTGTGTGTGTGT
>CAJQZJ010004783.1:27421-77102 GCA_907164525.1 Lophiomys imhausi | reverse complement strand
ACACACCACACCACACACACATACACACACACCACACCACACACACAAACACACACACATACACACCACACCACACACACATACACACACACCACACACACACACAAACGCACACACACATATACACTCACAGGCACACACACATATACACACACATATACACTCACAGGCACACACACACACTCACACATATACACTCACACCACACACCACATATATACATACACACTCACAGCACACACACACACTCTTCATGGGAGTTTTGCACACACAGGCCTCATCTCATGCCGTTCCAATGCTGCATTGTGTCAGCAGCATAAGGACACATGCAGGTTTCAGTGTCACCTCTGGAGCCAAACAAACTAAGTCCAGGTCTAAAGCTTTGCCTGTTACTAACAGAGAAATCCTGGGCCAATTGCTTAACATCAGTTTTATCTCGAGCTAACTGTGAATCACGGCATAGGTGTTTAAACTGTGTTGCATGGCCTCTGACATGTTGGTGAACAATGTGTAAATTTTGCTATTGTCATTTATAATTTTGATACAATTCATGTATTTGCTATTTTTCAGAAGCCAAAGCAGGGACAGGGAGGCTAGGTAATCTTGCCAAGATCACATAGCTCGGGAGATGGAGGAACAGAATGAAAGGTCAGGTGCTGTTGCTGTCACCTCTCTGTAAGAAAGGCTCACTCCAGTCACTGGAATAGAGCAGTCCCATTTCCTTTAGTGGTGTTTTGTCGTGAACAGTGTGATCGTGGTGTGCTTTTGGTAGGCCCCACAGTCGGTCGGCACCGTGTGACCCCCTGGGAGCTTCATTTGAATCTGCTTTATTAAGGGAGTCACCACGCCTGACTCTTTGGTGACTGTCCTCAAAAGGGAAGTCCCCATGATGACAAATCCATTACAGCTCTGGCTTCGAAGAGTAAAAGCTTAAGCCAGTGATCTACCCAATACCCAAGAGATTTTGAACGAACTGTTTTTTTAAATAAACCCCGAGCCTGGCATCATAGTACACAGTACTCAAGAGGTGGAGGAAGGAGGGCTGTCAATTTGAGGTTAGCCTGGACTCCAAAAATTAATCAATTGATCCCTCAAAGCAACAAATAAACCCAAGACATCTAAGCCCTAGATAAGGGACTGGACATTACCCTGCTGCTTTTACAAATGCACCAAAACCAGCAACCGTGTTCACAGAGTCCTTGGTCAGGTTTCCATTGAAGTTAAAAAAAAAAAAAAAATCAGTGTGTAGATTGCACTTTCTCTGAGTGGCTCTGAATGTATTGTCTTTAAAACCCCATGGCTCATTTCCTGATAGCTGGTTTGGGCAAGGACTACTATGTAGTGTCCTCTGAGAAGCGAGTAATGATTTTTAAGGGTTCTGCCTCAATTAAAAAAAAAAGGGTCAATGCCCACTTGACTTCCTATACCACTCTGTGCTGATACAAAAAACATTTCTCATGGATGACAACCCGCTCTTCCTTACCAAGGAAAATACACACTTGAAACTGATGTGTTCTTAGAAAGCAAGGTCAGCTCCAACCATCCTGTGAAACCTGCTCAGGGGTAGGAAGCCCATGCAGAATATTGTTTAATTGTCTCTTCTGTCCTCTCTTCCTTCCTTCCTTCCTTCTTTCCTTCCTTTCTTCCTTCCTTCCTTCCTTCCTTCCTTCCTTCCTCCCTCCCTTCCTTCTCTGTCCCCTTTTCCTCCTTTTCTTTATTTTCTTTAAAATATATGTATTTAAAAATTTTTTTGAATTAAAGGTGTATCCTTCCCCCCAGCACCTCCCCCTTTTAGAAGATATATGTATTTTTATTTTATGTGTATGAGTGTTTTGTTTGTATGCATGCATGGTGTACCACGTACATATAGTGTCCCCAGAGATCAGAAAAGGGCATCAGATTCCCTACAACTGAAGATATAGAAGGTTGTAAGGTGCCATGTGGGTGCTGGGAATTGAACTCAGGTCCTCTGCAAGAGCAGAAAGTGCTCTTAACCGTGAAGCTATCTCTCCAGCCCCCATTCTCTACTACTTCTGAGACAAAGTCTCACTCTGCTTTCTAGGTTGGCCTTGGATTCCATCTCTCCACTTCATAAGGCTATTTCTAAAGTTAGATATGAATTTTAATGGAATGTTTTGAACCCCATAAATATAACTCCAGTTTTGAAATAACAACTATACATTACAATACATAAAGTGTTTCAGCATCTCCCAGTCTCATCGTTGCTAGGATTTGGGTCTGTAAGCCTCTAACCAGAAATCCCATAGAAAGAAAAATCAGGAAATGAAGTATCCCTGAGCAAATCTCTTAATACCAATGATCTCATCTGGGTGTGTAGCTTGAACCGAACCACAGGCTGTGCCCAAGCAGTAATTCTGGGAAATGTTCTTCTCCCACTGCAGTGATGCAGAGAGCCACCTGTCCTGGAAGGCTTAGCTGCACTTTGGAAGGCTTTTTTGGTATCAGTCCATTCATCAGAAATACGTGGGGCTGGGCTGAAGAGATGGCTCAGTGGTTAAGAGCACTGGCTGCTCTTCCAAAGGACCAGGGTTCAAATCCCAGCACCCACAAGGCAGTTCATAGCTGTCTGTAATTGCTGGGCGTGGTGGCACACACCTTTAATCCCAGCACTCAGGAGGCAGAGGAAGGCAGATCTCTGTGAGTTCAAGGCCAACCTGGTCTACACAGTGAATCCAGGACAGCCAACGATACACAGAGAAACCCTGTCTCAAAAACCAAAAAAAAAGAAAGAAAAAGAAAAGAAATACCTGGGGCCATGTAGTTCCTGTTGGGGTATGCCTCCTGTTGGGTGTTGGAAGATTCATGCTGCTCATGATTTTGTTGGCTGGAAAGTCTGAGAGAGGGCCACCAGGATGAGTGGATGGCATCATGTGGCAGAACCATGAGTGTGAGGGAAGGTGGGATGCACACTTATTCACTTTCTCACAGCAACCTAGTCTTAGGAGGCTGACCACTCCTGGGAGCCTTAACCCACTGTGTTAGTATCAATCCATTTCTGACTTCCCAACCTAATCAATCAACCCCCTCTAGGCCCTACATCCTAAAGAGCTCCACCAGTAAATATGAATAATTTGGGAGGCAAGCCATACCCATACTACAGCAGGCATCTGTTAGCCTGGGGCTTTGCATGACTGTGCAGAAAACCTCTGTTGGTTTGTGTTTGACAAGTACTCTCATTAATTCTCTTTTTATGTTTGTGCCATAGTAGTTGACTTCTGGTTTCTTTTCTACACATGTTCTGATATGTGATGGGAAATGCAAAGTCAATCACTCTGTATTATTCCATTTTAAAGTAGTATGGACATTCATGTATTCTTCTAGGTGCATTTTCTGCCAACTTCACCAAGGGCACGCTGGGATTTTGATGGAAATAACACTGTTCATGTGTTAGGATGGAAAACACTGACTGCTCGGTTTCCAAGCAAAAAGCACACTCAGTCTTGCCGTGTAGTCGTGGAAATTTTATCTTTCCGTCATATTTCCTCTTATTCATTTGTAAGCACCTCATAACCTTTGTTGTCATTGCAAATTATTGTAAGTAATTGGCTGGTCATTCAATTATGTGGTTCTTGAACTTCAAAGACCCGCCTGAGACTAGAATTTAAATTATGTCTGTGCCATAATTTCCTAGAACCTAAGAAGGACACTGCATGGAATCCATCTTACAGGTGCAAGAAACAAACCAAAAGTGTCCTGAGCACCAATTTAAGAGCACATGTCCCCCTGGGCCTTCCATAAAGGCTCCACCTGAAACTATTATCTCATTCCTCTCTGACACCTGGCCATTGGCCCATGAAATTATTTTTCAGAATGAAGGTTTCTCCTTGTTACATTTGAGTATCTCAATGAAGCTCCTCAGAGAAATTCCCGTCTCTGTTCCCTCTGAGGAGGTCCTCTCTGCTGTTAGCTGGTGGACCCTGGTCTAATCACTTACAGACAGTGCTGTCTCTTCAGCGGCTGCATGGAGTGGAGTCAGAATTTCACTCACCGTCTTCATGGACGCATTTTGCATGCTCAGCTCAGCCCTGGCTTTGAGGTCGCCCCTGTGCTTCTGTTGTTCATTCATTTCCATCTTGTTACACTTTATAAACCTTTGTAATCCATCTTAAGTGTTTTGCTGGATCAAAACAGGCTTGAAAAATGCTGATAGGCTCATGCCCTATAATCCATACTCTAATTCATGAAATCACATGATAAATACAATTTACCATGCCACTGGGGGAAAAATAAAGAAGCTTACTGTAGAGAGCTGCGAAGTGCCGCGCCCTAAAGATGGCGCTGGCCTCCGCCTTCCACCAGCCCGACAGTGAGTGCTCTTTTTGATAATAAGTTCATATTTGGCAAAGACTGCTGATCTGGCTTGCTTCCGCATACGCAGACCTCTAAGATAGCACCACTTGGCTTTACTTGACTGGCTGTCTAATTAGTATTTAGCCTGTGGGTTGGGTCTGCCCCTTTATTCAGAAGACTGTTTTCAAGGGACCTGAATAAACTGCAGGAGAAGAGCTTTTGTGAGTTGCGTCATTCCTTGCTGGACAAGGGGGGACGCGACAAAGTGGTGGCCCGTACGGGGAACCAGAAAAGACTCAGAACTCCTGCAGTCAGGGGAAGCGCTTGGTAAGTTCCTGGGATAAATCAGGACAATAAAGTTTCACGGAAAATAGCGAACACAAGATAAAGTTTCGCGGAGATAGCGAACCAAAGATAAAGTTTCGCGGAGATAGTGAACAAGCAGTTAAGTTTTGCAGAAATAGCAAACAAAGGGTTAAGTTTCGCAGGCAGTTGCGAACCTAAAGGGTTAAGTTTCGCAGGCAGTTGCGAACCTAAAGGGTTAAGTTTCGCAGGCAGTTGCGAACCTAAAGGTAAAGTTTCGCAGGCAGTTGCGAACCTAAAGGGTTAAGTTTCGCAGGCAGTTGCGAACCTAAAGGTAAAGTTTCGCAGGAAGTTGCGAACCTAAAGTAAAATTTTTAAACATGGGATTATCTCAGTCACATCCAATTTTTCTGGCTCTTCAGGAGCTACTTTTAGCTAGGAATTTAAAGATTAAGAAGTCTACCTTAGAGAGATTTCTGAATGAATGCGATTCTGTGGCTCCGTGGTTTGCGGTGTCCGGGAATCTTACAGTATCCTGCTGGGATAAATTAGGCAGGGACTTGGATTTTGCTTGGGAGCAGGGGACTCTGAAGCATGGAGTAAGACCGATTTGGAAAATGGTGAGGAGTTGTTTAGAAGATCAGAGGTGTTGTAATGCAATCAAAGAGGGAGAATCAGCCTTGGAACTGCTACAAGGGGAGAGATCTGAGCAGGCAGACAGTGAAAAGGGGAGTAACAAAGGCGAAAAATCTGAGCAGGCAGACAGTGAAAAGGAAGACAAAAAGAAAGTTCCTCTCTATCCTGATCTTAGAAATTTTAGAGATTTTAGAGATTTAGAGGACTCAGAGAGCACAGATTCTGAAGGAGAGCTACACGCTCTAATAGAACAGTTGGAGAGGACTGTTATTAGAAAAAAGGAAAAGAAAAAAGTAAAACAGAAGGGCTTATCGGCAGCAGTCAGTGTGGGAGGAGCTGTTGCCATGGCGTCTGACACGTCAGCGTCAGCGTCAGCAGCAGTCGGAGTGGGCGGAGTCGTCGCTACAGCGCCTTCAGCCATGCTGGCGGCAGCTGGTGTAAACACAGCCGTTGCCATGGCACCTTCAACTCCTCCCCCATATCCAGAAGCCGCTCAGACAGAGCAGCCAGTTCAGTCCCTGAAAGTAGGGAGATCTTTCTGCCCGGGGATGTGGACACAAGTAAGAACAGAATAGAACATTATCCCACTGCACTTGCTGCTTTAGCCTTGAATGGTATCCAACAATGCTTGCAGTCTTTTGGAGTTGCTCCTGCCATTATAATAGTGCCTTATTCCAGTTATCAAATTAAGATTTTGTGTGGCACTGTAGATGACTGGGCAATATTGAAATGTCAGCTTGAAGGGTAGTTTGTGCTTTTTAATGAGCTTCAATAGGTCAGATGATACAAAATGCATTAAATTGTGTCAGCAGTCAGCAGATTTTTTACCACAACTGAGGTTTGGGGGTAGGAGTGATGGTTTGTTTTCAGGCAATGGTTTTCGTCTTGAAGGATGGTGGCCCACACGAGTCTCTGACCGGAACCCCCCCAAACAGCCACGCTGGGCACCTTTTTGTAAAGGATCCACAGGAGTGGAAGGATATTTTGACAGGCTCTTGGCGGGGGCCTGACCCTGTGCTAACATGGGCGAGAGGGTCTGTTTGTGTTTTTTCTCAGAATCAACAAGATCCAGTGTGGGTGCCTGAACGCCTTGTGAGGAAGATTCGTCATGAAGACCTTCCTAAGGATCCTGGTGATAGTAGCAGTGAGGATGTCAGGAGCGCAGAGCAGTTTGGGTTCAACAAGATCATTTTTCCTTTAGCCCCATGATTAGTAATATAGTGAATAAGTCTTGTACAGGAATGCTTGATATATCTACTAGGGATCCTCAGCAGGCTGCCACCAATCCTTTTGATTTGTGGCTTTTGTGTGGAGTAAATGGAAGTTGCATGGACTTGGGACCTGTCATTATGCTTGGAGGAGGAATTTATCAAAGAGGTAATTTTTCTCTAGGGTCTGCTACCAGATTGGATTTCTCTAGCGGTAGTGGCTCTGGTACTTGGAATTCTTTGTTTCATTCTTACCACAACAAGAGCTTTTCAGCTTCGCCAGTATGTCTCTGGCCTCCTTTTCTGTGGATTGTAAGTAATGGGAGTGCATCCTTAGGTGAAGAAAAGTTAGTATGCACTCCAGGCACATGTTTTTATGCCCTATGCTGGAATGCCACAGCCTTTCCTGTGGCTGTGGTGACTAGAATGCCTCGATATGTACCAGTTCCTGTAGAGGCTCCTAATACCATGATGCTATTCAGAATTAAAAGAGATTTTGGCATCACTGCAGCTATTGTTACTGCTATCACTGTTGCTGCTGTGGGAGCTACTGCCTCAGCTATCGCCTTGTCTAGTTCTATACAGACTGCCAATGCCCTGAATAACATCTCAGCCACTGTGGCACAGGCATTGGATACTCAGGCCTCTATGAATTCTCATCTCAAAGGAAGTCTTATGATAGTTAATCAACATATAGATTTAATACAAGAACAGATTGATTCTCTTTGGCAACTAGCACAGTTGGGATGTGAGTGGAAATTGCAAGGTTTGTGTGTTACTTCCGTACAATATCAAAATTATACAAAAGCTGCTAATTTGTCCAGACAATTGTCAAAGTTCCTCTTACAGGATTGGTCGGCTGAATTTGAAAATTTGATGAGAGAGCTGAGAACGACAATCATCCACATCAACTCCACTCGGGTGGATCTGAGCCTGGCTACTGGCTTGACTTCTTGGATACAGATGGCTATGGATCATCTTAAGGAGTGGGCGGGCGTAGGCTCTTTGGCGATACTAATGATACTAGCCTCTCTGGTTTGCCTATGGTGCATCTACAAAATGAGAGCCACACAAAAGCGTAATGCAGCCATGATTATACAAGCCCTTGTCGCCATTGAGGCGGGCCAGTCCCCTCAGGCATGGCTTGCTGCCGTGAAGTAAATCTTCACTAAGCATAGTCCCTGCCCACTGAGGAATTCGTTCCACGGATATTAGGGTCTGGTAAGTCAGTGACGGAGTTGACGGGTAAGTCTCGGCCACCTAAGACAGGGCAGTCCCGAGTGGGGAGGCTGACCCAGAGACGGGTAAGAGTTTGAGCACCGCCCTCCTACAGGCTCAGTCCCACCGTGAGATCCCCAGATAGAGGGATTGCGAAGCCTTTCCAGGGACTTTTACCAACTTTAGAAAAAATAAAAAAGGAGGAACTGTAGAGAGCTGCGAAGTGCCGCGCCCTAAAGATGGCGCTGGCCTCCGCCTTCCACCAGCCCGACGGTGAGTGCTCTTTTTGATAATAAGTTCATATTTGGCAAAGACTGCTGATCTGGCTTGCTTCCGCATACGCAGACCTCTAAGATAGCACCACTTGGCTTTACTTGACTGGCTGTCTAATTAGTATTTAGCCTGTGGGTTGGGTCTGCCCCTTTATTCGGAAGACTGTTTTCAAGGGACCTGAATAAACTGCAGGAGAAGAGCTTTTGTGAGTTGCGTCATTCCTTGCTGGACAAGGGGGGACGCGACAGCTTACTCTGAGATAAAGACTTTATATGCTTTAAAATTACAATTTGCGTCTCTGTGGGAGCTCGCATGCTTATATACACGCTGTGTTGTATGCACACAAGTGTGTAGGTGCATATATGCCCGTGTGTGTCCATTCAGAGGCCAGAGCAGGACCCTGGGTGTCTCCCTTAGTGCTTTGAGACAGGGTCTCTCACTGAACGAGAGGCTAGCAGCTGATTTGGAGGCCACCTGGCCAGTGAGTTCTAAGCACTTGCATGTCATCAGCCTCCAATTTCTTACCTGGGTGTTAAAGGTTCAAACTCAAGCTTTCATGCCTGCAAAGTATGTGCTCTTACTTACTGAACCATGTCCTCATCCCCCAGACTGGTTTTTGATAAACAATTTTAGCCATAGTTTTTAAAAACCAATCTCATTTTAAAACACACTAGGAAAATGGTTATACAGATAAACTTCAGACTTTAAAGATTTACTAGAAAAATATGTACTTCATGGGAGTCGTATCAATAATGGTCGTCTGTATTACCATTTGAAATGGCTATGTAGTTCCCCCCCCCCTTTTGTTCTCACTTCTAGAAGCCACAATTTCTCATCAAAGATCTGCTCTGTTTCTTCTATGTAATTGTTCCCTCCTCAGGTCATGTAATTTTCAAGTTGCATTAATGCACAACAGCGTTTGGATGACTCGGTATTAAATGTGCTGGTGTGTGTGTGTTTGTATGTGTGGGTGTGCATGACTAGTGTGTGTGTTTGTATGTGTGGGTGTGCAGGCATGCATAAGTGTAGAGGTCAGACATTAATTTCATGCACCATGCTCAGGAGCAGCATGACGGAAGGCTTTTTAGGTGTGTACCAGGGATGTGATCTCAGATCTTCATGTTTGTGTGGCAGGCAGTTTCCCCACTGAGTCATTACCTTAGTTAGTGTTCTGTTTCTGTAAAGAGACACCGTGACCATGCCAACTCTTATGAAGGAAAACATTTAACTGGGACTGGCTTACAGTTTCAGAAGTTCACTCAGTAATCATCATGGTGGGAAGCATGGCAGCATGCAGGCAGACGTGCTGCTGGAGAAAGAGCTGAGAGTTTTACATGTGCATCCACAGGCAAGGGGAAGAGAGAGAGGGCCTGGCTTGAGCCTTTTAAACCCCAAAGCCCACCCCCAGTGCATATTTCTTCTAACAAGGCCATACCTCTCCATTCCAGTCAAGTGAGCACCATGCTCTGATGACCACACCTCCAAATATATGAGCCCATGGGGGGCCATTCTTATTCAAACCACCACATCTTCCCAACACCCAGTCAGTATTCTAATAAGTTAGAAATAAACAAATGAACACGAACAATTAAGTTAGAAAGTACTTTGAAATACTAGTCTCTTCATTCTTAAAGCCAGACAAGGGGACTGAGACAGTATGAACGGACTGAGTTTATTTAAACCAAGTATTACCTGGCTTGTTCTGTACACCAAAGGGGGACAGTGACAAGCCCATTACAGTAGCGGTTGCCTTGTGCCTTCCTTGAGGATTCCCAAGCTCCAAGAGGGCGGTGTTGGTTTCACCGGCAATAATCTTGTGTGGGGATAGAGAATACGTGAGGCCCCTGTAGTCTCTGAACTCCACAACCTGGAAACCCCAACGCCCCTCACTCGCATCCACAACTTCTTTCTACACGCAAACCATTTCTACTACTTTTATTTGAAGTTATCAAGTCAGCTAGTGTCCTTCTTAGAAAGCATGTGAAGATAATTTCTGGTTTGGGCGTTCCTGCGTTCCTCCGGTGACTATAGAAAGCGGTAGAGGTCTGCCTCTTTACTCGACAGCTTCAGCAGGCTCCCCGGGTGGAACATGAGGTCTACAATGAGCTCTTCAGGTAGGGGCAGGGTCCCCATAGTGCCCTTCCGAGACTCGTTTATCAGCTTCACTTCGTTCCACGCTCGGCTGTACTCACCTCGCACCAGGCTGCAGCCTAATCCGATTTTATCAGCCAGGGCCTGAGGGAGGAACAAGACACCAGGGGCTCAGGGCCATGGACAAGCAGGTGGGTAAGAAATCCTGAATGGGAGACTGACCTTGGGAGAGAGTTAAACTCGGACAGGCAAAGAAAATGTTTGACCGGAAGCTGGAAAATGGAGACTAGTGTGGTAGGAGCCATACATGGGGTGTCCCCGAGGGCTTCCCATCTGTAGACTCGGTGTGTGTAAGAGTGTCCTGGGAAAGGACTCTTTTCAGGAAGTTAATTCAATAGAGCACAAGACAGAAAGGGTGACTGGAGGGGAGCTATCCCAGGGCTCTAGCCCATGTGTGCGTCAGTCTGTCCACAGCCCAGGCTGCCCTTTGGCCATAGCAGGCAATGAGATTGAAGCAAGTCCTATTTTCAGCGAGTCTGCTATGCAGTGTAAAAGGAAGGCATCATGAGACAAGAGACTCCAAATTCTCTGTCTTTCGACACCCCCTCCCCACTCCATTTGAGGTTTGTTTTTTTTTTTTAAGTGAAAGGGAACAGGGTACAACCAAGGACTTCCAAGACCAAGTTCTCAGCACAAAGGAGATTTATTTGCCCCAGAGGGACAGAGAGTAGGGAATAAGAGACAAAGCAGGAGATAGAGGACAGGGAGAGGGGGAAGGGAGGGAGGATTAGTCATGAAGCAAGGGACAAAGGACTGCCTTTGAATAGAGACAGGCATGGTCCATAAGCAAATGGCGGTTTATAAAGATAAAATTGGAAACCCTTCGTTAGGATGAGGTGTTTAATTTTAATTGGGCATATTAATTAGGTGAGCCAAAGGGGGCATTTGCTTGCTGGACTTCAATACTTTGAGAGCCAGACCGTGGTAGTCAGCCTCAGGAAGAGGAAGTGGCCAAATAAGGGAACGGACCTTGGGGGCCAGCTTCAGGAATGTAATCTAAAGGTTTTTTGGCTGAGGTAATGGAAAAGAAGAGCAAGGGTTGCCAGAGCCATGTTTGCCATGCTCGAGCTGGCTAGTGTCCCTTCGTTTAGTATTTTTAAAATAATTTAGAAAAAATTTTTAGCCGCACCATAATGAATACAAGAGCTTGGTTAGACTGCCTGGAGTTCAAATTTCAACTCAGCCCTGATGCGTACCAACTAGTGACCATATACCAAGGGCTTTGCGAGCCCAGGTTTCCATTTCTTCCTCTGTGAGAAACTATGGTTTCTTTATGGTTGTGTGATGGGTGCCAAGCCCACAGAGTAAGTACTGAGCAAAGGCTAGGTAGCACCAGGGGAGGAGGATTGTGTTTTGATAGTGGGTATATTCATATTTTAATTGAATGTACTTGTTACTATGCAATGACTGCCCCAAACTGCAGAGTTTGGAATAGGCCAAAATGACAAAGACTTGGTGGTCATTTTCAGGACTCTTAGGTTTTGATTTTGATCCCGACTGTCCTTTAGCTAAAGAAGGCCCAGAAAGCAGTGACCACAGGAAAAAAAAAAGTATCAAAATCTATCACCTTGTAGTACTGTGGCTTGCAAAGATTTTGTGTGTGTGCGTGTGTGTGTGTGTGTGTGTGTTTCCAAAGTAACATTTCCTATGAAAGCACTTCATAAATCACTATAATAGATTGCCGTCTCCCATTCTGTAAAGTTGAGGGCAGGTACTTGAAGGTCACTGCAGGCCATGACCTAAAAGGGGAATCAGGCATCTGCCCCCAGTGTGCAGCCTCAGGGCAATCTTGTGTGCTGGTGAGTCAGCAAGCTCCTGTCTGACGAGCCACCTGCTCCTTGTAAGGTGGAACACACAAAGGTCTCTTGCTCAGAGGGAAGGAGAGCAGGGACGGGGAATAGCTCTTGGAGAGCACTAGGGGGATGTTACTGGAAGAGGATCGACACATCTCCACCTAAACGTGGACACAATAGTCATGTTCTGCAGCCTGTGGGTTGGAGTGGACAGGGCTGACAACTGGTCCCTGTTGGTTGGCAAGGCAGTTGTGAAAGACAGAGGATAGGAGAGGAGGGAAATGAGTAAGTGAGTGAAATACCAAGCTTGTGGTCAATGTGTTTAGGCTGCCCAAGGCCAGGGAGTAAAGCCACACAGGGGCCAACAGTCTGGAAGAAATTGGGATGAAGAATTTGTATGGAAAGGGTGAAGAGCAGGGGATCCCAAGCACTGTGCTCAGGACTTCAGTGGTGGGATGCTGAGTGATTCATTGTATGACCCAGGAAACCTACAAGGGCAATGAATTCATGTTGGCCTAGGAGTTAGGGACTGAACATCTGTGTGCCCTCCCAAATTTGTATGCTGATTCCCTAAGCTCTAATGTATTTGGAGGTGAGACCTTTGGGAGTTGGCAAGGCTTAGAGGAGCTCACGAGTGTGAGATTTCCCTCCCCAGGAATTACTGCCCTTATAAAAACAGGAAGAGCACACACCTTTAATCCCAGCGCTCTGGAAGGTGGAGGCAGGCAGATAGTTCTCTGTGAGTTCAAGGCCAGCCTGGTCTACAGGGTGAGTTCTAGGACAGAGAGGGCTATGTAGAGAGGCCCTGTCTCAAACAAACAAGCAAGAAGAAATAAGATCTTCTGCCTTGGGAGGATGCCTCAATATTACAGCTGTCTGCAAACCAGGAAGAAGTCCCTTTCTGGATGAAAACACTTCCATCACATGACTGGGAAGTCTCAGCCTCTAGAACTGTGACACATAAATAATGGCTGCGTAGACCCCTCCACCCCCCACCAAACACCAGTCTGTGGTATTTTGTGATAGCAGCTAAGCTAACACAGCACCCATAAGGCACCCAGAGGGAGTTAATTGGAAAGTGATCTTACAGAAAGCTCTGGAATTGAGAGATCTGGGATATGTATGAAGGAATTTGTGAACATTAGGCATTTAGGCACTATATAAAGCCAAGTGAAGATCCTACCCTGTGAAGTTCATAAAGAAGAAAACAGAAGAAAGTTGCATGATGTGCTGGACAATTCTATGTCAACCTGACACAAGCTAACTTCATCTAAGAAGGGAAGCCTCAATTAAGAAAACTTCTCCAAGCCAGACTCACGCCTCCAAGCGGTGACTCTCGCCTTTAATCCCAGCACTCAGGAGGCAGAGGCAGGAGGATCTCTGTGAGTTCAAGTCCAGCCTGGTCTACAAAGCCAGTTCCAGGACAGCCAGGGCTGTTACACAGAGAAGCCCTATCTCAAAAAACCAACAAAAAAGAAAAAAAGAAACAAAGAACAAAGGAAAGAAAATGTCTCCATAAGATTGGGCTATAGATAAGCCTGCAGGGCATTTTCTTAATTAGCGATTGATGGGTGAGAGCCCCGCCCAATGTGAGTGGTGCCATCCTTGGGCTGGTGGTCCTGGGTTCTATAAGAGAACCGACTGAGCAAGCCATTAAGCAGCACTCCTCCACTGCCTGTGCACCAGGTCCTGCCTCCAGGTTCCTGCACTGTTTAAATTCCTGTCCTGGCTTCCTTCAACAGTGGACAGTGATGTGGAAATGTAAGTCAAATAAATTCTTTTCTCCCCAACTTGTTTTTGGTCATGGTGTTTCAGCATGGCAACAGTAACCATAGTAACCATAACTAAGACAGGTGACCACCTGGAAGATTCCAATATTTAATAGCAAGAGAGGACAAAGGTAGCAGAGAGTGATGTCCAGGAAAATGTATAGTCAGACAATGAGGTGGCCACTGTAGTCCTTAAAGAGAGCTAGGAAAAATAAGGCACGTGCCAAGAAATGTCCAGGTCAGCATAATTCAGAATTTTGATCAGGAGTGAGAATTATATTTGAGTAGAATCAATGTGGGAGGTTTTTAAAAATTCAGATTAAAATGTGTTCCAATCTAGTTCTACCTGGCTGATCTGGGGATAAACTCTTCTTTCAAAGTATTAGCTTTTTATCTTTTAAAGAAAGGGTTACTAGTAAATTTAATCTTTGACATTTTGAGAGTCTTCACAATTATATGAACAAGGTCCTGGCAAACAGCACAAAATAATAACTGTCATGAGGTGGGGGATCATAACTGTGGTTGTAGACATTGTGAGAACAGACTTAGCTTTTCTGTATATATATTGGAGACTTCAGCATGTCTGCTTGTGACTCGCCCTGGGCATATCTCTGAGGGCATTTCTAGACAGGGTTAACTGAGGAGAAAAGACTCATTGTGAGATGCCATGTAGGAAGTTGTGAAGATAAACCCCAAGTTACAGTGGAGATCCCAGGATGTCGAAGATGGTAAGACCTTGGGACGTCAGCCAAGGAAAGCTGGAGACACAGAACACAGCTTGTCCGACAGAATTGTCCGTCGTGTGCTGTAGGAGACAGAGTTGGATGGGCAGGACTTCAGAAGACCAGCTGATTGCATTGCAAGTCCTGAATGCTGAACATGGTGGTGTAGGAATTGGTGTTTTCTCTGCTGAAGTTTTTGTTTTTCAAGGCAAGGTTTCTCTGTATAATCCTGGCTGCCACTCTGTAGACCAACCAGACTGGCCTTGAATTCAGAGATCTGCCTGCTTCTGCTTCCCAAGTGCTAAGAGCCACCACATCTAGCTCTCTGTTGAGTTTTGGTCTTACTTTGACCCAATCTTTTCTTGCTATGTTCCTGTTATTCCCTTTTAGAATGGCAATGTTTATTCTGTGACATTATATATTAGAATTTTGTAACTTGAAAGAAAATGTTTTTACAGGAATCATAGTTAAGAGATTGCTTTGACTCTTAGAGTAGACTTTCGGCTTTTGCACAATGATAGGACTGTTAAGATCCGGGGATTCTTACAGATACATTTTTCAGTTTGCTTTACAAGATGCTTTTGAGGCATTCAGGATGAGATATGCAACATTTTAGCTTAAAATGATGAGTTTAGTTGTCAAAATGATAAGTGGTAGATTGGTAGTAGTTCATTGTCAACTTGTTTGGTTTAGAATCATCTCGTAGACATGCCTCAAGGTATTTGTAATGACTGTGGAGGGAGGACAGAAGACCCTACTCTGAATGTGGGCAGTGCCATCCCATGAGGTGGAGGGCCCAGACTGAATAAAAGAGAGAAAAGAAGAAAAAGAACTGCGTGTCATCCCTTCTCTCTCTCTGCACCCTGACTGTGGGTGCAGTGTTACCAGCTGTGGCTGCCATATCTCCCCATGCCCTGGTAGACTGAACTCTCAACACTTTCTTCCCTTAAATTTCTTTTTGTCAGGAGGTTGGTTACAGAAAGGAGAAAAGTAACTAACATAGAAGTCTGTAAGTACTTGGAAGATGGAAGGAATTTAATCTTCTAGTCTGTACATTAAAACATTTTCTACGTTTCTGTACAGTGGCTCAAAAGATTGCATTCTCTTAAGCCTCACATTTCCCTAGTGCTGGGTCTCAGTGAATGGTGCTGTCATTTCTGCTTGACCTGCCCAGGACTTGGGGGTCATTCTTCTCTTCCCAGGAATTCTCCCCGACTGCAATCAGGCAACTAGCGAGTCTGTTTGTTACAACGGAAGTCTTCTCAGCTTCACCCTCCTTCCACATGGAGCAATGCATCCTTAGTATGGGTCATTTGTACCTGTTGTCCAGCCACCTTCCAATGAGTCACCCTGTCTCTAGTTTTGCGTCTGTTCTAACTCATTCCCCCATCTACAGCCTGAATGGTCTCTCAAAATCACACACACACAGTTGACAATTTTTACTGGCTACTCAAATTTTAGGGTGAAGGAGAGACTCATGCCGCCTATCATCAGGCCTTCAAAATATATCCACTCACTCTTTTTCTTCCTCTCCCTCCCTCTCCCACTACCCATCTAACTGGTATCCTCTGCATTCCTTAAACGGACAGCTGATCCTCACACCTGTGTTATTCTATGTGTAGATGTGTATAGTTTAGAATGTTGCTGTTGTTTTTCTACCTAACGAGACTTTTTAATATATTTATTTATCCGTGTGTGTATATGCATACGTAATCACAAATATTTCAAACTAAGTAAGTATAAATGCAAAGATCACTGTTATCCAGTTAAATATTAGGAACTGACACAGTCAGATGAGATAAAGACAAACTTTTTAACCTAATGGAAAGGAGACAAAATATTTTAAATACCTTGAAAAGCAAAGCTCGATGATAAAAGATTCCTTTCTTGATATATCCAATTGGTAGAACATTGGATTTCAGTTGAAATTTCAACTCACTTATATGCAGTTCCCAGCTGAAATCAGATAGCTTCTCTTTTGGAATCTTCCCGCCCATTTTATCTGAAACATAACTGGGCCCATTACAGTAAGATGAAAACAGTCAGTTTTAGTCACTTACTTTGAATGTTTTATGTATCATTACATGTAAAAACTACATTTCCTCTTTTAATAATTTGCTTTATTTATTTATTTGTTTTGCTTTACTTAAAAAATAAATGTACAAGTAGGAAAAATCATCATGCTCACTGTACTGAGTCAATCACAAACATACCTAAACTGAAATCCTGGTGATTTAATTCAACACAAAGAAGAAAATGAATGCTAAGATCCCAGTGGACATAACAGAGGCCAAAGGACTATCACACTAAATATAAATGTAGTTTTAAAGTTTTATCTTACTGTTGAACAGTGTTGAATGTTTTAGTCTGAAAGGGAAGGCATTTACTAACTAATGGACTTTTTTCTTTCAAGGAATTTAAACTTTAAAGCAAGAAGAACCCAGTCAAATTTCAAATTAGATTCATGGACATTTTCAAGGGTCAAGAAAAAAAAAAAAGACCTATTCTTTTGAGACAAGATCTCAGCATGTGGCCTAGGCTAGCTTTGCTCTTATGAGGCTCCTCCTGCCTCTATCTCCCAAAGTCTGGGCCTATATCATTGTATATTACAGTGGTGTAGTGCAGTGTAAATTTCATAATTTTTTCCTTTAGAATTTATCTTTTTAATTCAGAAAGATATAATATCATATAACACTGACCTCAGAGAAGGGTGGAAGTGGAGAAGGGGGAAGAAAAATGGATGGGATGGGTAGCAAATGGGTGGAAGATAATGAAATTGGAAAACTTTGTTTTGGTGTTTTTTCCCCAAAAGAGTAGGATCTTGTGTGATAATGTCAATAAACACAGCTCTAAAAATTCTCTATAACTAAAAACACATTCAGGGGGAAAAAAGAAAAACTGAAAGTTGAAAGGAAAGGTTGGCCTTTGGCTACATGTACTATGAGGAATAATGTCTTAAAAACCCAAAACATAAGAACAAGAACAATAACAAAGACAAACAAAACAAACCAGAGCAACTAAACCGAAACAAAGGAAAACCCCAAAGCGAAATAAAGCCAAAGTAAGCAATGAGGGAGGGAGGTGGAGCACAGCTGTCAATCCACCTGCAGCCACAGCCTGCCACAGGTGGGACAGACCTTTGCCACTGTCTTGCTCATTATCATGGGCTCACATTTGAAAAACAAATGGTGATTGGGGGAGTGATGAGGAGAGCCTCTGCTAGGAACACGGTGTTGGGAAGTACTTGACAAATGTTCATAGGACTTGAAGCAGAGTTCTGCCCGAGTCATCACATCTCAAGGACACGGGAAATCCTTCTGGAGCCAACCACTCGCCCTGGCCAGTACTGGCTGACGGAAGTTAGCGATCTGTCAGCTGTGAGTCTTGCATTTGTTGCTTCCAGGTTTGAGGATTGCTGCTTGGCTCCCACCTGGAGTGGATACAGCTCCCACTGAGACCGCAGCTGTTGTTGGAGCCAGCAGCTCCCCTGCTGGGCCACCCCCTATTTTTAGTCACTCCTGCTCCCTTAGGAGACCTTCCCAAGGTGTCTGTCTCTTTAGTGGAATGAGCCTTCGGAGGCTTACACAGAGCTGTGTTCTGCCCAGCAGCAAGGTCTCAGAATGCCCACAGCCTACTCCAGAGAAACAGCAAACAAACTAGCAGACACCCATCAGAAAAACAGGTGCTTATTTGTGTTTTAAAAAAATAACTAAAAATAAAAAGTGGGGACGTTTGTAGAAAACTCACAATAGTATGTCTTTAAATGAGTACCCCATATACCTAGGGAATGATTTAATTTGTAAACACAGATTCACTCACAGCCTCTCTAAGATCATACCAGAGATGCTTTTCAAGAGCTTAGCTAGAAAAATAAATAAGTGAATGAATGAATGAATGAATGAATAAATAAATAAATAAATAAATAACAGGTGCTTGTCTCTAAGCAACTTCAGTCCTGATTCTTCACAGAAGTGCAGCTTAACAGAAATGAAGAGCACCTATAATTCATGGCATTTCTGCTGCCATAAACCACTGTGGTTTATTTTGTTGGTTTTATTCTAAATTGACTTAAAAAAATCAAACCAGTGAAGCTTTTAAAAATTCAGAGATTACAATATATATATATATATATATATAGAGAGAGAGAGAGAGAGAGGAAGAAGAAGAAGAAGAAGAAGAAGAAGAAGAAGAAGAAGAAGAAGAAGAAGAGAGGGAGACGCGGAGAGACTCACTTGGCAAGAGCCTCAATCTGTTCCTTAGTGTTGACGATGGGCAGGATTGATTTGGTCACCTCATACACGTACAGGCAGAACTCAGGGTCAGGAGGAGGGTACCACTCCTTGTCGGGGCTGCCTTCTGCCAGTTTGGGTACTGACAGCACCTCTTCGTCCTCTTTCAACTTCTCTTCTTCTTTTTTCCCTTTCCCTTTTCTTCGAGAGTAAACAGTAATAAAACCCACATCCAGTCAATCAAATGACCAAATGCCACCTATGCCCTGAATTAATCTGAACAGCATGGGGGAATAAGGGGAGAAAAGTCAGGGAGGGAAATTTGCTAGGTCTGGACCCGATCATCAGGTTCTCCCAGCATGCCTCAATTTCACCTGTCACAGGGCATGGCCGGCCCCCAGAAGTCTTTTCCTATATAACCCAGACATTTTGGGGCTCTCCCTTTATTTTTGTTTCTGCTCTGTGTCTCTCCCCCCGCCCCTTCTCTGTTACTCTCATCCCCTTCGCCTCTTTTCCCAACTGTCTCTGTCCTCCCCCGACTCTGCATGCACTTGCTGTTTCTCTTTCCCTCTCATAGCCAATAAACCTGCCTTTATATAACTTAATTTGGCCTGGATTGGACCATTTCACACAGCGCAGAATGCACCATTATTATTTTTTTAAACATCTGCTGAGGTGACTCGGTAGAGGTCGTGCCCCACCAAACATCTTGACATGAGGCCCCGCTCCTAACTTCAGGCTGCTGCTGACTCAAGTTTGGACATGGTGAGTAACTTGTCTCCAGCTGCTGCCAATCTCTGAGTCCAGGACCCACTTTGGATTGGCTTTTCCAAGCTGTGGCCACACAAAAGTCAGTCCATCCTGAACAAAGGCTAGGCCTCTGTTCTAGAGGACTTTTTTTTTTTTTTTTAAATAAGAGACGCTTTATCAGAAACCACCCTCCCCATCCCATCCCAGAGGTCATGAAGCTGGGATTTCCCTTCATGTTCCTGGGATTTCTGCAAAGGTTAGGGATAGTTATTTACCAGTCTAGAGTTGAGCAAAATGTCTGCTGCCAAATTCTTATTTTAAAACCAAGCTTTTTGGATAACGTGCTCTATTACCCTTCCCGCCTCCTTTGCCACCTGCCATGCCTTTTCAGCAGCAGCTTATAGTGGGATGATGACTAACCATTCTGGTTCTTTTAAATGTCTTGCTATTGTTGCTACTGGCACACGGAGTCATGGCTAGCTGCCACCTTCACTGAGGGATGGAACGGGCAGAATCCTGGCATTGCCATCATCTCGAATAAGGGCAGGCACGTCACTGGCATCCATCTTTGTTGTTGGAAAGACATAGCCCCTTAGCCTCTATGTTTGTTAAGGACTGCCAGAACCGTTCAATACATTGCTGATAGTCAAATCTAACTTCCCTGCATCTTAAGTTTCAGCTGTTTGGATGAACCAATCTATACAAAAAAGGTTCTTTATTTTAATAGTTATTAAAGCTACTAATTATTGGAAACTGCTAAGGATAACTAAAAAATGCAGCTTGGCAATATTCAAGGTACAATTTAGAACAAATAATAAAAAAACAGACAAAGATTATTTATCCAAGATAAGCTAGCCCTCAAGCTTGTCGAGAGATTTGTAGGATATGGAATTAAAATGTTTAATTAAATAGCTTACTATGACAGACTCCAGCTTCTAGCGGTGATCCCAAGGCCTCCTAGAAGATATTGGCACAACAAAGGACCATCGGATGAAACTGCCCTGCCTCACCTTCTGCTAAGGCCTGATCTGCGGATAAACATGACACTTGGAGAAGTTGATTGCCCCATTTTACTTAGACAAAATAAGGGCAGCCTCCCAAGCTCCTCCTCCCTAGGAAGGCCTCTTATTTTTGCCAGATTTGCCAGGTCTGACAGCCAAAGACTGATGCTGCCCTGGGACCTGTCCCACAATGAAGCCATCAATATCATAGGAGTCCAGCAGGAAGTCCCTCTGGGTAATGGGTTAGCCTCTGCCATAGTATAAGATAATTAGGCTGTTGGATTATACTTCCTATGGTAATTTATCCTCCTCAGATCTCTGATGGGATTGATGGTTGGCAGACAGGTTTTCCTTGCTAACAGGCTTCATATTAAAATATAAACAAGTGTTAATTTATTTGTGATTGTTCTCAATAATAACTACTCGTAGCCGGGCGTTGGTGGCGCACGCCTTTAATCCCAGCACTTGGGAGGCAGAGGCAGGCGGATCACTGTGAGTTCGAGGCCAGTTTGGTCTACAGAGTGAGTCCAGGACATCCAGAGATACACAGAGAAACCCTGTCTCGAAAAACCAAAAACAAACAAGCAAACAAACAAAATAACTACTCGTGTCTCTTTTAGATAAAAAAAGGTGTATGCAAGTTATTAAAGTTGGAATATGACAAGAAAGTGATTGAAGGTATATGAAAGGAATGAGGGATGATTCAGGTTATTTCTTCTTCAGATAAGTACAGCCTGTTTCCCTATCTGCCTCTCCCTGAGGAGAGGGAGAGGGTGCTTTAGATTATTTCTTCCTAAAATTTGTCTCTTTGTAAACCTAAATTCTTGTAAGCCTCAGGGAATCCACTCGAACCCACAGGTCAAATGGACTCAGATAACTCCTGTTTCCCTATATACCTATTGCTGGGGATGGGACTCACTCCTCCTCCTCCCTGGTTTTGGGGCCACCTCAACTGCCAAGATCCCTCTTCCATGTTTTTAGGGCCACCCCAACTGTCAAGACCATGGCCCTAAAAAAATTTTCTCCCTAACCTACTTAACTTTACCTCCTGCCCCTAATATGTATCTGTTCCATCTCTAGATGGTCATGCAGAACCTGGATAGCAAGTAAAACAGCTTACTCTTCCGGACCTGACGAACATTCCACCTTTTGCCCCCCTTACACCCTCGACTCTGACACCCACAATGTCAGCAGGAAGTAGCCAGACGATGCTTCGCCCCTTATTCATTTATTGTTAACAAAAGTCTGTGATGTTGGGTCTGGACCTGATCTCCAGGTTCTCCCAGCATGCCTCAGTTCTACCTTTTACACATTCTCTGCCCTCAGAAGCCTTCTCCTATATAACCCAGACATTTTGGTGGTTCTCTCTTTTTTTCCCTTCCCCTCTGTGCCTCTTTCTCTCCTTTTTCTTTCTCTCACTCCCTCTGTCTTTCCACGCTCCCTCTCTCTCTTTGCCTGTGCATGCTGCTTCTCTTTCCCTCTCATGTCTAATAAACATTCCTTTATATAACTTAATTTGGCCTGGATTGGATCATTTCACACAGCACAGAGTGCACCATTATTTTAAAATACAATGACACTATGGATGAAATGTCATGATAAAGTGTGTTATTTTGTATGCTATATTAAAAAGAAAACTAGAGACAATTCAAATGTCCTTCTATAAGAGATAGGTATATAGTGGTAAGCCCATACAATGAAATACTGGTTAAGAATAAAAAGGAATAAACTACTAGTGTGCAGAACAAATTGGAAGCATCTCAAGGCCGTTATGCTGGGTGGCAAACATTAGTATCGGATGTAACAAACCCATGATCCCATAAAAATCATCCTTGGTTGGACAAGGTAGTCCACGTCTTTAATGTCAGCACTCAGGTGGCAGAAATAGGCAGCTTGCTGTGGCTTCAGGGCCAGCCTGGTCTACAAGTGAGTTCCAGGCTAACCAGGGCTACATAGTGAGACCTTGAGAAGACAAAATCAATAGAAAATCACCACCAGCAAGCCCTGGTATCCACAAAAAAAAAAAAAAAAAAGACTGAACTGCAGTATTGGGGGCTGGATGGAGAATGCCAGCGTTAGTGTTCTGGGATGGCTGAACTGCTTTCTACTGAGACTGTGGTGATGGTTACACAAATTTCCTCTTTAAAATTCTGTAGAGTTTTTAACAAAAAGCAATTTTGTGACATGTTAATTAAAATTTTGATTGCTTGTATATTGAGACAAGGTTTCTCTATGTAGCCCAGGCTGTCCTGAAACTCAGAAATCTGCCTGCCTCTGCCTCTTGTGTGCTGGGATTAAAGGCATGAGACACCACTGCCCAGCTAATTAAAAGTTTAATTGTGCTGGGTATTCTGCTTACATCTTCATGAGAATTATTATTCACTTTTACACCAATTATTCATTCCTAGCATGGTGGGTGGAAAAGCTTGCTCTTCACACACTTCCATTGGCTAACACTAGGCACTGGCTGATGTATCCCTTGAATCCATTTCCTGCTAAGCACCCTTCCCCCAAAGAGATTGTTCTAAACCTTTGCCTCACCCCCACGCATTATCATTACTTTGTCAATATCACCAGCTAATATATATGTCTTCTCTGTCACTGGTACCCCATGGAATTACTTTGCCAGCCTTTTGCCAAGGGATGACACTGATGAGACAAAAAAAAAAAAAAAAGAACTGGCCGGAGAGCAACTGACTCTGTGTCCGAGGTAGTGGTTTTGTTGCTGTATAAACATCATGACCAAAAGCAACTTTTGGCCAGGGAGGAAAGGGTTTATTTCACCTTACATCTCTCTGATCACATGCCATCAGGGAGGAAGGAAGTCAGGGCAGGAGGTTGAGGAAGGATCGGAAGCATAAGCCATGGAGGAATGCTGCTCACTGGCTTGCTCCTCATGGCATACTCAGCCTGCTTTCTTATACACCCCAGGACCACTAACCCAGGGACAGCATGGCTGGGTCTTTCAGCATCAATCACTAATTAAAAACAAAAACAACCCCCCCCCCCCCAAAAAAAAAAAACAACCAAAGACTTGCTTACAATGCCCATCTGCTTGGGACATTTTCTCAATTAAGGTTCCCTCTTTCCAAATGACTCAAACTGACAGAAAACCAACTAACACATCCTCTGACAGGAAGGGGAAGATCTCCCTAGATTGTTTCCACAGACCCTTTGCAAAGAATTCACAGAAACTTAAAGGATGCAAGAGTCGCAGGTAAGGTTCAGCCTTCCCACTTAGCAGCTGACCCAGACTCCAGTGATCCCTCTTTGTATTTTTTTCTTGTTTAGCTTTAGTAATTTTTCCCCTTAATAATTGCCAAGGGGCAAGGGCATTAAATGACACTCAAGGCAGACTCATGAGGGGACAGATCAAGAGGTATGTCCAAATAAGCTTGGATGGGGGTGAGTGGGGATGTCTCAGAACGAATGCAAAGACCACCACCCAGGGATCCAGGTAAGTCAGAGTGGGGCAGTGTGAGCTACCTAGTATCCCTCAGTTCAACCACAGACCTGCTTCCCAGCTGTTGACCCTGTAGTGGCAAGTCTCAAAACCAAGTGTAGCTGTAAGGGGGGAGGGCTCATTCTAAGTGCTTCTATTTCTAGCCCCCTCTTTCTGACTGACCTTAGTTTACACTTCAATTTTTCTAGCAGAATTTTGTCACTTAGTCACTAATTTTGTCACTTAGTCACTAGTGGTGTGTGCAAGTAAGCACAGCAATTTTAAGGTAAAGGAACTGTTGCTTTGGCTAAACATGCCACACCCTTGTATGCATGCAAGTAGATCTTGTGTTCAGGAGACTAGATTCTTTCACTATTAAGATTAAGCTGCAGATCTTACTGACATGTTCATTACCTAATTGACAAGGAACTTAATTTCTTCCATATTCAAACAAGCCAAGACTATGGGGCTAATTTGAGACAGACAGGTTTGAATTTCAATGAACCAAACTAGGGGTGGGAATTATTTATCTTTACCCATTACTTATCACACAAGGTAAGAGGAACAAATCAACTAAAGTTCACATGAATTTTTCTTTTGAATATTTTGGGGGAAAAAAGATTCCTTCAATTTTTATTAGTAAGTACAAGCCATTTTTCTCCCCTGCTCTCATCTCCTTCTTTTTAGACAGGCAGCCCAGGCTGGCCTCTCTAGGAAGCTTAGGATAAGTCTGAACTGCTGATTCCCCTGCTTCCACCTCCTGAGTTCCAGGATTGCAGGTGTGAACCATCATGCTGGGTTTATGTCCTATTGGGGATTAAACCCAGGTATCTGTGCATACTAAACAAGCACTTCACCCATGGAGCCATCTCCTCAGACCCAAATAGGATTTTATTTTATTTTTTTTAAAGATTTTATTAATTATGTATACAATGAGCCAGGCGGTGGTGGCGCACGCCTTTAATCCCAGCACTTGGGAGGCAGAGGCAGGCGGATCTTTGTGAGTTCGAGGCCAGCCTGGTCTACAAAGCGAGTCCAGGACAGCCAGAGATATTCAGAGAAACCCTGTCTCAAAAAACCAAAAAAAAAAAAAAAAAATTATGTATACAATGTTCTGTCTGCAGGTATACCTGCAGGCCAGAAGAGGGCACCAGATTTCATTTTGGATGGTTGTAAGCCACCATGTGGTTGCTGGGAATTGAACTCAGGACCGTCAGTGCTCTTAACCTCTGAGCCATCTCTCCAGCCCCCCAAATAGGATTTTAGAATGCATAAACAACAGAAGCATAAACTACAGTGTAATTGGTCCAACCATAAGCGATATCTATCTCTTTCTCCTTGTTTGAGTTGCTTCTGCCCTGAAGGGTAGGGGACACAACCAGGAAAGGTCAGAGACAGTGTCATCAGGAAAGGACACCTGTACATGGCTTCCTGGAAGAGGATAACCCCCTTCTCCCATCCCCCATCAGGGATAGGGTGGGGGACATCAGTAGCTAAGGACAACTGCTGCCTCTATTGTCCTCTTTGAATGAAAGCCACTGTAGTACTCCATGGTAGTTACCAGGGTAACCTGACTTATCCAGAGAGAGGAGACATTTTGGGTAAAATTTTTAAAATATAACACAGAACAAAAACAAACATTTAAGTTGCAACTCAGGGTTTTCACCTCATTCAATGCATAGGTTTCAAAAGTCAAACCTCTTTTGTAGCACTAGGGCTCAAACCCAGGTTATGAGACTTGCTGGGCAAACTCTAAGGCCCAAGGGGTGGATACTAAATTGGAAGTTTTAGGTGCTAGGTTGTGGCTCAGTGTGAGCCCTTGCCCACCATGGAGACCCCTGGGTTCCATGCCCAGCAGAGAATAAACAAAAGCTATCTCCCTTTCTGCACCCTTGCTGCATAATTGCAACTTGTCCCAATTGTAAGTGGGAGAAGAAAACAATGAATTCCCTACCTTGATCCTTTCTCTTTGGTGGCACCTCTGCTAAGGACAGTGTTTCGTCCTGATGCAAGTTCTGATTTTTCTTCTGTAGGAGATCCAAATCCAGAACTAAAACGAAAACTGTTTTTCTTTTTTTGTCACTTGAAAAGAATACAGCTTATTCTAGTCATGTTATCAGCAACACAGAGGTCACATTTTAAAGATAATTTTCATTAGAAGGTCCTTTCTCTTCCACCATGATTAGGTTCAGTCACCATTGCACAGCCAGGGCCTATTCCAGGGACAGTCTAGGGAAATTCAACCTCAACTATAGGTCCTACACACCTCCCCCAGAGATCTTTGCCACAGTGGTTCATAGAACAATAATGCAGCTAAATCATTCTAAGAAGAAAAAGAATTGAATTGCCAAGATCTAAAACTCTTAA
This sequence comes from Lophiomys imhausi, assembly GCA_907164525.1. NCBI lineage: Eukaryota > Metazoa > Chordata > Mammalia > Rodentia > Muridae > Lophiomys > Lophiomys imhausi. Next base: position 50,929 of record CAJQZJ010004783.1, on the reverse strand, counting down.
CAACAAAATAAAAGCCAAAATCCCCAAACTCCCATTTCTAGGCAGGTTGCTTGAGTGTTGATAAAATATGTTCTCACGTGGTCTTCTCTCTGCTTGTCCTTCTCAGAGAAGATGAAGAAGAAATGCTTCGTCCATAGCCAATATCTGAGGATTTGTCCTCCATAGACGCTGGCGGAGAGCTAAAATGTTACATTATATGTTTGAAGTTAGATACAAACTAAAATTTGTCAACACCACTTTGTCCTGTAAAAAAAAAAATTTCTTGGGAAACTCATATTTGCCGAACGCTTTCAATGGTGCCATGCTATTTGTAAAAGCATAAAGGAGAAGTTAAGACAGAAAGCCAAAACTTTTCCCAAGCCTGAACAGGAGTTACTTGTATGAAATATATATATCATGAAATTACTTGTATATGTTATGAATTACTTGTATAATATATATATATATAATGCTAACAATATATAAATATATAGGTTTACAGGATTTTTTAAAAATACTGAACTGGGGCTAGGGCTATAGATCTGCTGGCAGGGGCTTGCCTAGCACGCACAAAATTTTGGGTTTGATTCTCTTCACCATCTAAACCATGCCTGGTAGTGTGTACCTATAATCCACTCAGGGATGGAGGCAGGAGTTCAAGGTCATCCTTAGCTACAAGAGGGGTTTGCAGTCAGCTTGTGCAACAAGTGATCCAGTGTAAAAAACCAAAAATTTGGAAGCCAGTGTGGTGATGCACGCCTTTAATCCCAGCTCTTCAGAGGCAGAGGCAGTGGATATCTGTGAGTTCAAGGCCAACCTGGACTACGTAGTGACACGCTTTCTTTGTTTTTTTTTTTTGTTTGTTTGTTTCGTTGCTGTTGTTGTTTAAATGATGCCTTAATGTTTAGTTCTACCATTTATTTACTTTAAAGAAAATTGGTGGGTGGTTGTCACAGGTTATTATACACTTCTGGAGACTTGTTTTTTTGTTTTTTTGGGGTTTTTTGGGTTTTTTTTTGGGGGGGGGGTTCGAGACAGGGTTTCTCTGTATAACAGCTCAGGCTGTCCTGGACTCGCTTTTGTAGACCAGGCTGGCCTCGAACTCACAGAGATCCGCCTGCCTCTGCCTCCCAAGTGCTGGGATTAAAGGCGTGCGCCACCACCGCCCGGCTGGAGACTTGTTAATATTTTCTACACTTTAGATTCTGTTGGTTATTTTCCAACTCCATTGGAAATTGGTAATATGGAGTCGAAGGAAAATATGGGTTGTTCCATGTCAGGTTGAGTTTATGGACCAGTCCTTATTTTCTCAGTGTTAGGGACAGCTGGGAAGACACTATACAGGAAACTTTTACTCCTTGTATGTTGACAAACCAACACCACATGCTTCCCTCCTTGCAGCATTCCTACCCCGAAGACTCACATGTCAGATTTAGTGTTGACTAATAGAATAGCACGTTGATCGTTCAGCTCCTGTAAGCAGAGTTCCTTCAGTGGCAAAAGTTTGGTGCCAGGGTTTATCTGTAAGACAATGTGAGCATCAAAGTCGGTTTTCTGTAGGTGTTATCGTTTAAACAGGATTGCTGGTAGAAAGGGTTCTTGACAGTTTGAAGGGTCTAATTTTCATGTGCACACATACTGCAGATAGATAATAGAGAGGCAGACCAGATGGTAGGTAGATAGGTAGATAGATATATGATAGATAGATAGATGATGGATAGATTATAGATAGATGATTGATAGATGATAGATAGATTATAGATATATGATAGATGGATAGACAGATGATGGATAGATTATAGATGGATGATTGATAGATGATAAATAGATAGACTATATATAGATAGATGATAGATAGATTATAGATAGATAAATGCTCTCTACATAATTAGTGCTGGTAGCTGGAAGCTTGCAGACACTCTCTCCTTTACACCCACATTCTTTGCTGTTTTGTCCTCAGCTATTCCATACCATAGCTGTTATCACAGTCCTTGGAAGTATTTGTGTCCAAAATCTATCTATATACTCCAGGGAGCATTTTACCTGTAAAAAGTACCTATGGACTGAAACTGATTTCTCAAAGTGTTGTAGGCCTATCTAATGAGAAGCTGAGCTGGAAAGATGGCTCAGCAGTTAAGAGCACTTACTTCTCTTGAAGAGGATCCTGGTTCTGAGAACCTATGTGGCATTTTACAACTTTCTATAACTCCAGTCCCAGGAGATCTGATGCTTTGTTTTGCCCATCTTAGGTACCAGGCATACATATGGTGCACACACACACACACACGCAGGCAAAACACTTGTGAACGTGTTAACACAGGGGAGAAAATCTCATAGGCTCCCCCTTCTAGACAAAGAACCACAGGCAGCTAATGACTGCTGGGAGGAGGGGAATCAACCTCTCTCAGGGATGAGCCTCATTATTGGTTTCTAATGCAGAGTGGTCAGCCCAGAAACCATTTATATACAAACAGCAAAAATGGACCCAGTGTTCTCTCTCTCTCTCTCTCTCTCTCTCTCTCTCTCTCTCTCTCATTCTGTGCTCTGTGATCTGTCAGGTCATCATCCACCCATCCATCCATCCATTTATCTATCTATCTATGCATACACATACATATATATGCATGTAACAATAGTAATCAAAGAAAAAGATGCTATCAATTTGAGAGGGGAGGGGCATAGGAGGAGTTTGAGGGTAATTTTGTCAACCTGATTGAAGAGGGCAGACTAGATCAATATCTTAGTGTCCTTGTGATCAAGTAATAGATTCCATTCCTGTCTAAAATAGTTTTCATGATCTTTTCAAAACAACACAAAACAATCCTATAAAACCAAACCTATCCTATCATTCTAGAGAGAGCCCTGTTCCATTTCCCATTTCAGATTGAAGCCTTGTAGTGTGGTCTTCAGGGATCATATGATCTGGGTTCCTTCACCCATCTGAAGTATGGGTAATACTATCTCTATTCTTCCATCTTATCAGCTCAGCTCCTGATAAAATGCTGCCCCACCCTAATATTCCTTAGATGGGCCAAGTACATTTGCCCCTTATTCCTCTGCCCAGAAATTTCTTTCTCAAATAGCCCTCACTCTATCCAAGTTTTTATTCAGACATTATGTTCAATGAGGGCTACCTAATCACCCTTTTGAAAATGGCAGCCATCAGTTCTGTTACCTCATAGTTTTGTAGATGCCCTCATCCTGGCTCTTCCCCATTCTCCTTCACTCCCCACCCAACTCTAGCACATTGCTGTTCTCTGTGTCTTTCCTGCCCTCCCATGGGAGCAGGGATCTTCTATGTCTTTTGTTCAGTTTTGATGCCATCAAAGCCTGCAACACTGGAAGCATCGTACTTACAGAGCGAATGAATCAGAATTCTCCTTTATATATAGAATATTGTTTCGTTGGGTCTTTCAAAGACTCATGCCCTTCTATCTGTCAGCATTTCCCTGTGCATCAGTGTTCTGTGTTGGATTTCCTGCTCTTGTTCTCAGTTGCCCTGGAGCATCTTTGTCCTGATGTTACAGTAGTTCTTTCAGAATTACCCATCGTTGAATAAAATGGGTTTTTTGTGAAGCAATTTCCCAGAGGTTTGTGTGCGTCGTGAGATGTTACTGAGACTTGAATTAACAAGCTAACATCAAGGGCAAGTGAAACTGAATCTAGTTAAAACTGTATGAGAATGCAAAAATCATATAGCCAGTCCAGGCTAAAATGCTGATTTTCATGTTTCTAGCTGAAAAAATACAAAGTATGTTTGGTGCTTATAAGATAGCAATGTAATGGCATCATGGTTAAGTGGAAGAATCATAGTAAGACACAAATAAGTGATACCACTCACCCGACCGTAATCATAGAATCCATCACTAATTATGTTTCTTGATGACAAATAGCCAGTCCGGCTGTACTTCAGGGAAAGATTGTTGTTCAGCAATTTGTTATAGGCTGCCTCGCTGAATTTATTTTTCCGATTTACTGACAGATTAATTTCTTCAAGGATATCTAGAGCCCTGTCAATAAAAGTTTTTAAAAAGTTGTTTGCTTTCTCCAATCCAACCAACATTGAGTTCCCATTTATATCCTTAAGCTCCTGAGTGAAGAATTGAGATGGAATGCTGAAAGCCTCCCCTGCCTTATTAAATGAGGTGAAACTGACAGAATTATGAAGACAAATCATCACTTTCTGAGAATGTAAATGCCACGCAATAACTCATATTCAAACATTTGATGGGGACATGACCTGGATAAATGTCTGTGTTAAAAGCTTAGTCATCCACCTGTGGCACTGTGGGATGTGATGGTAGCATTGCAGTGGGGTCTAGTAGGAAGGGAGTCAGATCACTGGTGTTTGTCCCTAAAAGGGCTGTTGGGAACCTATCCCTTCTCCTCTTTGCTTCCTAGCTGCCATGAGTGGGGGGAGCAGCTCTGCTTGGCTCTGTGTGTGGTGCCTCACCACGGGGGTCCAAACACAACAAGACCAATCAACCATGAACAAAAACATCTGAAACCATGGGGCCAAATACATCTTTCTTCTTTTTAAGTTTCTTTCTCACCCATTGTTACAGCAACAGAAAACAGAGGAACGGAATATTAAAATAATTTTAATTTGTATTTTCTTGTTGACTAAGGATGCTTGACAGTTTTTTCAGATCTCTATTAGTCATTTGTATTTCTTCTTTTGAGGATTATCTATTCAGTTCTTTAGCCTATTTGTTTGCTGGATGATTCTTTTGATATGTAACTTTTGCAGGTTTTTATATGTTCCAGTTATTAATCCCTTATAATCTTTTATGTAGTTATTGAAGATATTGTTTTCACTGCTCAGCTGATGACCACTTCCTGCTGTGCATAAATGAGAAGTGCTATCTCATGTGTGAATTCTTGGATTATTTCCCATGCCCCATGGAGTACTTCCCTGAGCCTATTTAGAAGTGTTTTAGATTTGTCTCTATCAGTTTCAAGGTTCCGGGTCTTACAGTAAAGTCTTCAACCCATTTAAATTGATCTGTCTGCATTATAAGAAATGTGAATCCATTCATTCTCCTACACGCAGATATCCATTTTCCCCTGTGTCATTTGTCAAATATGCTGTCTTTTCTCCAATGTATATTTTTGACATCTTTGTCAAAAATCATGGGCCTGTGACTATGTAGGTTAATATCTGGAGCTCCTATTGCATTCCGCTGGTCTATATGACTGTTTTGGAGTCATAGAGGTTTTGTCATCATGCCTCTGTAGTGTAGTTTGAGATCAACTATTGTGACACCTCCAGCATGGCTCTTTCTGATAAGTGCTACTTGGGCTCTTCTGGGTTTCTTACGTTGTAGGCATAAGGTTATTGTGTAATTCAAATGCTGATGCCTGTATCCCCCAAATCTGGTTTCAGTCCTTGTTCTGAGGCTCATGTCTCAATGTTATATAAAGACTGTTCCCCAATTGCCCCTTGATATGCCAATAGGCAGCTTACAGCCAGCCAATCACTGAGCAGGGGAGAGAATAGGGCTGGACTTCCTGCCCTCCAGGGGAGGAGGAGTTAAGGAGAGAAGTAGAGGGATTCAGCGAGAGATAGAGGCTGGAGAATCAAGGATAGATTCAGCTGAAGCAGGAAAGCCGCAAAGTGCAAGTACTTCTGGGATTCTTGCTGGGGGAAAGCCAGATTAGTTTAGTGGGTTAAGAATAGAGTAATAACTGCTCAGATTTTGTGTTGTGAAGCCTGTTTAACAAATGATATAATAGAGTTTCAATTATTTGGATGATAGCCAGGTTAAGAGGTGAACTGTGAAACTTAACACATTATAGAGTTACACTAAATTATATTTTCATAAAAATCTCAGGATTGTTTTTTTCTAGTTCTGTGAAGAATGTCATTGGAATTTTGATGGGGATTGTGCTCAGTATACATGTTGCTTTTGAAGTATGGATGTTTTCACATTATTGATTATGCCAATCCAAGAGCATAGGACCTCTTTCCATCTTCTCGTGCTTTCTGCAGCTTCATTCCTCAGGGTCTTTTAAAGTTTTCATTCTAGAAGTCTTTTGCTTCACAGGTTATATTTATTCCTAGATTTAAAAAAATGACTGTAAATGGGATTCATTTCATTCCCATTTCTTTCTTAACCAGTTTAATATTGGCATACAGAAACGCTAATGATTTCTGGATGTTGATTTTCAATCCTGCTAGTTTTTGAGAGTGCTTGTCGGTTTGAAGAGTTTTTTCTTTGAAGTATTTAGGACCTTTTAAATAAAAGATTAAGCTATCCACCAACAGGGACAGTATGGCTTTTCCTGTTTGTTCATTTCTTTCTCTTGTTCTAGTTAAGACTTTGTGTACTGTTGAATCCGAGAAGTCACTGTAGACGTCTATGTCCTACTCTTGACTTCAGCGGAAGTGATTTTAGTTTTTCTCCACTTAGAAATGTCGGCTAGAGCCTTGTTGCATGTACCCTTAATTCTGTTAAGGTATACAGTCTTTTTCCCCTAAGTTCTTCAGGGCTTTTACCATGAAGGAATGTTGAACCTTTTCAGATGCCTTTTCTCCAGCAATAGGAATGGTTGTGCTACTTATTTACTATTACACTACATCCAGGCACAGAGTCTAGTCTTCTTTTGTTCTTGAAATCAGGCTAGAAGAATTTTTGGGTATATGCTCATCACTGAAATCGGTCTATAGTTTTCTTTTATGGTTGTATCCTTATCTAGCTTTAAATTAGGGTAACACTGGCTTCACAGAGTGAGTTTGGCAGTGTCCCCTTCATTTCTGTTTTACAGAAAGATTTTCTGTTTACTAAAGATTCTGTAGAATTTGACGGTGAGTTGGCCTGGTTCTGGCTTTTCTATCATTGTTCATTTAATACAAAAAGAGTATGAGCCCAGATTTAGGTAACAAAATTATATAATAAGAACCAATACTTGGGGATGTGTGGAAAACGTCAGACTTCATTTGCTACTACGCTAAAGTTCACCTGCAGCTTGTGGGTAGCATGAGCTGGAGGAAGGATGCTAATTAAATACAGATATCAGGAGAAGGGTGTCACATAAAGATGATAGCAGTGGCCTACCCAGTTTATTTTAGCCTCAAAGATGAGAGATAAACAGGATTGTATTTGGCAAAAGTGAAAAAGGACCATTATTAAGATGACGTGGAAAATGAAACACAGAATGCGGGACACTCAGTGGACACACAAGGGAAGGATGTCCTGCCCCCAGGGTGGCTCTTCCTGAGTGCTAGGCTACACGACAGTATAGGTATAGGCTTTACTTGGTGCTCCTTGGACCTGAAGGGTCTGTTTCTCTCTTTTGTGTTCTCCACAAGGGACATCCACTCACCCGAGCCTGCATAACTCAAGGGCCATGAGCTCATCACTGGCACAGACCATCACAGCCCAGCTGGCATGCCTTCGTACCTCATCGTTCTTGGAGTGCAGGAGCTCAACCAGGGGCTCTAGACCGCCACAGTTCCTCAACTACAAGCAGAACCCAAATTTTAAACGTTAAGAGTGTAGAAATGAGCCTGGTAGTCCACAGCTTTCATCTCAGTACTCAGTGGGCTGGAGTAGGAGTGTCCCAAGTTCAAGGCCAACCTGTATTACAGAGCAAGATCCTATTCCAAAATCCCAGGGCTGTCCTTTCAATATGGTTCAAGGGTAGTGCAATGCATGCCATGCCTAGTACCCTGGGCATGGGCCTCAGCAGGGCATGGGAAATAGAAAAATCAATATCCATACATTAGAAAAATCTCATTGACTATGCAAAGGGCTTCACCTGTGCAAAGACAGTTTTAGAATGCGCCAATTTAGAGTTATTGAATTCAGGGGAAGTCTGTCAGTCTTTACAAAAATCCAGTTTTCCATTCTAAGCAGAGAAGCCCAAGACAATCCATTCCAGAGCTCTCCAGCATTTCCCTGGGATAGTGCTGGGAGCCCACATCCTCCCTGCAGTACGGGGAGACACTCTGTGCTTCTTCACCCTGCACCTGAACACTGGAGGTTCATTTGGCCCCCACAGAGCGTCCCCTTACTCCCAGAAGTGACTTTGTACAGGTGATAAAAATGAAGGATGTTGAGGCTGGGAGGTGATATCGCACTCTCAAGCAGTGTCAGTGTGAGTGTAAAGATTCCAACAAAAGGAAGACAGGAGTGCCAGAAACGAAAGGATGTGGTGGATGCCATGTTAGTGTGACAGTCTTTGAAGGTGGAAGAAGGGACTGTAAGCCAAAGAAAGCAGGTGTTTCTAGTACAGAAGCTGGAATGGCCAATGGAACTAAACTCCCCACCGCCACCCCCCCCCAAAAAAAAGCCTTCAGAGAAAGCACGGCACTTGAGACTTTTTAATTTTAGCTCTTACTACCCATTTTGGGGGATCTGGCCTCGGATTCTGTAAGACAATAGATTTTCTTCTTTTAAGCTGTGAAACTCTGCTAACTGGTAACTGGTGGCAGCATTAGGAAACTAACACATGCACACACAGATGCACACACGCATGCACGCACCATGCATGCACTGGGACTAGAGTGAACTGTTTCTCTAAAATGACTGCAGTCCAGATCAGCAGCATAGCCGAAGCTATGCTGGAAAAGATCTGTAGAAAAAGGTTCGTATTTGCTATTTTTATGATGTAGAAGTTGTTTCTTTGGGGAATAGAAAAGGAAAAGAGAGTAAGAGAGAAGCTGGGTAGAGCTATGTCATTAAGTAATTTTTGGGGATAAATTCCAACTAGGAAAAGATCTGAAAAATGCCCTGGTCTTGGGTCTGACATGCAATAATGTATTCTCTAAGTATAGAGATTGAAAAGAACATTTCAGGAAATAGCGTCAGAGGCAATGCTCAAAGACAAGAGCCCACGTGGACAATGATCCGCTTTCCGGCACTGTCAAGCCAAACGCAGGGACTCTCACCCATCCACCAATCAACATATAGAACTCGCTGATTTGAAGCATGACATGCTTAGATATTTCTAACCACATTTATTTCTGGGTATAAAACAAGATAGGAATCTAATGCAGGGTATCCTTTTGGCAGAGAGCTAACTTATTAATTCCTTCATCCATTCGTTTTTTTCATTCATTTAACAGTGACTCATTAAACAGGCATTATGAAAGTCAAGTGTGGAGGAGGCACACATCTGTAATCCCAGCTCTCAGAGGGTGGAGGGAGGAAGACCATCAGCCCCAGGCCAGAGGCCATCCTGGGTTATGCAGTGAGACCCTGTACATAAGTAATACATAAATGAACATTATGTACTAGGTATATAGTAGTAACATGGGCACAGGGCAGAAAACTCCATTCCTTTCCCCAAAGCTTGAAGGAGTTTATAATGTTTCCTTCAAGAACTGTAAAACATGGAGTAGGAAGACAGGGAGCATAGACGGGAGTCCAGCTAAGCGTTGAAGGGTCAGTATGGGGAAGGAGGGCAGGAAAGAGTCCTCTGCAGTGCTCCAAGCTAGACATAACCCTCTGGAAGCGCTGCATAGCATGACCACGGAAAGGAGCTGTCCCAACAGGAATGAGGACAGTCAGAGAAGGTTGGATAGAGTGTCTGAGCAGATGGCACCAGTCCAGCCTCACCTGGGTGCGGGCCTCCACGTCGCAGGCTGTGGCAGCCACAGTGAGCGCCGCTTTGCTCTGCACCACGGTGTTGGTGGAGTGGAGCGGGCCCAGCAGCGCGTGCATTATTTCGTGGTCCTGGATGATGGTCCGCAGAGGCTCCTGGACGGCCATGTTGGTCAGCACCGTGGCAGCATTGGCGATGGCTCCATCCCTCTTGCTCGACAGGATGTTTATCAGCGGGTCGATGGCGTCAGCCTCCGCAGCAGCGCTGTGCAGGGCAGGGAGAAAGGAACACTATCCTCTCAGTTCAAGGCAGCAGCAGAGGAGCTTCACCAACAAGCACAGAGACTTTAGAAACAGGGTGGTTTGTGGTGCAAGGATCCCGGAATGGGGTGCTAAGGGACCTAAGTGCAGGGGAAATGAGTGAAATCAAGCAGTCATTTGGGTTATAGAATGGAAAAAAAAAAAAAAAAAAACAATGACCAAAACGTTTTAGGACTCTTAAGTGCTGGGTGTTTGTTTGGTTATTTTCCTCAGTGAGTTTTAACTGTCAGCTTGAAACAAGCTGGAGTCCCCTGGGAAGAGTCTCAGAGAGCGGTTGTCTAGATTTGGTTGCTTGTCTTTGGAGGGTGTCTTTGGGGGATTATCTTCAGTCTGGTGATTAAGATGGGGGGAAACCTGACCACTATGGTTGGCCCCCTTCCCTGGACATAGGATTCTGAACTATGTGAGTGGAGAAAACCAGTTAAGCACTGGCATTCATGTATGAATTCCTAGCTGTCTGCCCTTGACTGTGAGTGTGATGGGGACGGGCTGCCTCAGGCTCCTGATGCATTGGCTTCCACACAGTTGAGGAGTCATGCATTTTATTTTTCCCAAGATAGACTTATGATGGCTAACGATTTCAAGCATTTGATTCAAGGGGCTGTACTGTATTAAATGCCTGAAAAATAACCCTGTGTGATAAGCTATCTGGACACACTGGTTCTGAAGGACCTGCAGGGGCCAGACCTACCAGGGCTGTCCTCTCAGCAAGGAGTTCAAGACCCATACGGACTATGAAGCGAGTTCAAGTTTAATCTGGCTACTTGATGAGACAATCTCAAAAGAAAAAGCAAAAAGGCAGAAGGGGCCTGGAAATGCAGCTCAGCAGTGAAGTACTTACCTAGCACATGCATGGCTTCAGGCTCAATCCCCGGCAACACAAGATTATAGTAACAATCATAACAACAACCATTTACTGAAACCATCGTGTTAATAGATGTCATCAAGACAGCAAAAATTATTGACACTTTGATAACATGGACATCTTGAATCTGAGCATCTCAAGTTTATATTGGATGTATTCTTTTACATTTAAAACCAGAAGGAGTTAAAAAAAAGAAAGAAAAAGAAAAATGTAAAGCTGCCTGGTGTAGCCACCGGTCTCCCAATTCATTTAATTTGGTAGCATCACCTAAATCTGTAAGGGAGGTCCTCAAAAACAAAAGTCACAACAATTGTCCTGTCTGTCCCAGAGCAGATGACAAATGAAATTGGGGTAGGAAGGCCAGTGGTCCTGGGGGTGGAGGGGCTGTGATGTTCCAGCTCAGAAGGAAAGAGACCAATTGGCCCTGGGATAATGATGGGTCGGCAGTCTGACCCACTTGCCTGCACCATTGGCTTGTTAGACCAGTCCTTCCAATGTACTCACTACCTCCAAGATGAAGGTGATACCCAGTTTGATTCCCATGTTTCCTCTTGCTCTTTGGGCACAGTTAACCCTTCCTGTGACTTCTTCCTTTCTTTAGTAGCTAAGGGTCAGTGTTTTATTTCCTTTCCTGGGGGGATAAAATACTCTTGAGATAATTTCACTTCTAATACTTTCTTATTATTAACTGACATGGTGGGTTTTTTTTAATAAGGAAAAAGAGTTTTCCTTGGTTTTATTAATAAGGACAATTTTACACTTGATCTTAGCCAAAGAGCTGAAAAACAGTCTTATCAGGAACTTCTCATATTTTTGCTTCTGTAATTTTATTGTTCAAATACTGAATTTCAGTGTGTGTGTGTGTGTGTGTGTGTGTGTGTGTGTGTGTGTGTGTGTTCATGTGAATGCACATGCCAGGGGTAGAACCCAGGGCTTTATACATGTTTTACCATGGAGCTACTTGCCACCCCCTGAAAGTTCAAGTTCAATGTGTTTTTTCTAGCTCAAACACACTGAAATCTTTTCAAAACCCCTCTTCTTTGGAGTCACTGTTCTCAGGTGCTTAATGCAACCCACTCTTCATGGCAAATGCTTCAATTGTTTTTCTCTGTTTTTTTGAGACAGGGTTTCTCTATGTATACCTGGCTGTCCTGGACTCACTTTGTAGACCAGGCTGGCCTCGAACTCACAGAGATTTGCTCGCCTCTGCCTCCCAAGTGCTGGCATTAAAGGCGTGCACCACCACGCCCAGGTATGATTCAAATGTTTAACCACCACAAGCATACCTTGCCTAGGATGCATTCCTTTTTTTTTCTTTTCTTTCTTTTCTTCCTTTTTTTTTAATTAAAAAAGCACATCTCATTTTCCCCCCAGTTTCTCATGAAAAGAAGAAACAAAGGAATAGAGGGCTGGAGAGATGGCTTCCCACTTAGTTAGATTGACTTACTGCTCTTGGGAAAGACCTGGGTTACAAAATACACAATAAAGGAAGAGAAATAAAAATGAAAAAGGTCTCAGCCTGCATTGAAGAAGAAGAAGAAGAAGAAGAAGAAGAAGAAGGAGGAGGGGGGGAGGGGGGAGAGGGAGGGGGAACAAGAATGGAACTAAGAAACAGTGAGTGGGTCAAGACTAGGAATTTCTCAAAGGAATGGCTGAGCCCTGGGCCCTTCTGCACAGTGTTGGCATTATCTGAGACATGCCTTGCCTTGTGGATCACTTCCTTTTGTTCTTTTCTTTGCTCTTTAGGAAGACAATAAAAGAAGTGCATAGAAACCATGCTGTTTAAAAAGTCCTAGCTTCTGGTACACAGCAGAAGACAGCTTTCAGTGCGCTGAGCAGAACAGTCTCCCAGAGAGAAACAGAGCTTTCAGCCCTGGGAAGAAAGGCATTCATTGAGCCTCAATCCTCTACCTCTAGTTTGTGTTCTGGGTCATTCTAAAAACCATTACTAAATGAGCCTGTGGCAGAAAACCAAACCCCCTTTGCCTAAAAACAAACTAATTAGGGTGATAGAAATATAATACAAAATTTATACATTAAAACAATCTTTGTAAGCATCAAGGTGTTTCTTTCAGACCCATGATATTCTGTTTTCCTTTTTCCTGACTCTAATGGGGACATCCAGAAACCAAAGGCAGCCATATTCTAAAACATGTTCCTGTTTCCTTAACAGTACAGCATCATCCCAGCGAACGAGGCAGAAGTCAAACTGCTGTACCGCAAAATCCAGAATTATAGGCCATGTGTCACCACAAATAGTTAGAAAATATTTTTTGATATTTACTATCATTTATCACTATGCAGTTGGAGTTTACTGAAATTGGGGCTAACTATAAAATTTAAAAAGAAGCTAAACACCAAATGGAGACATATAAAAACATCTGTGTATATATATGAAGAGCCCAAGCAGTTTGGCATATCCAACCTAACCAGGTCCTGCGGTTTCTTATCTCTCTCCCTTCTCTTCATGCTCCAATCCAACCTGGCTTCTTCTCCTGTGGATTAACACCATTACAGTGGGCCCACACATACACACGATCCTTGACTTCTAGTCTTAGTTAGGATTTTTCAAAAGTGACAGACATTCGGACAGAAATCATACTACAGATTTTTAATTTGGACATTTTACCAGGTTGGCAATATATTTTTTTTCCATAATCCATTCTTATTCCCAGCCCTCTTCACCCCCTGCTTCCACCTATCCCCTCCCTGATACCCTACAGTGTGCTGTGCCATGAGGCTATGATGTCTGGTAGGTTAGGTGTATTAACTGCATTTAGACTTAATTTCAGTTTTCAATGGATTTGTGGGAATACAAGCCCACTATGAAGTGAGGAATATGTCAGCAAATCCTAATACGTCTCATGCTACAGTTAATGCAATATTTTAAAATAATAATGATGCTGTTTATCCCAAACATTTACAATTTCCCACTGTCAGGATAAAGCCCAGATTACCTGCACAACTTCCATAGCCCTAACATGCCTGATCCTGGTTCCGTCTTGGGCCAGAACCCACTCCTCTCCTGTCCCTGTTGCTGTGTCTCCCCTCGGGACACTCTCTCAAGCTCTTCCTCCTTCCTGGCGCCCTCCTCTTCTGGAAAATCCCTCTCCACAGTTTGGCACAATGGTTGACCTCATGAAAGGGGCTCTACATCCCCAAACTCAGTTCTTTTTAAAAACCTGCACTTGAACCTTTGTTAAAGATCTGCAATTGTTGTTGTTGTTCAGAAAACAGTGTTTTGGCATAGACGTTAGCAATCAAACATAGCAAAATGTAATTATTTCACAACATTTGTCATGGAGCTCAGCAGTTTTCACTTCCAGAGTTCCCGAGACCTATAAACAAACAAGACAGTAGCCAAAAAACAAACAAGAAAACAAACCACCAAAAATCCACCAAAACAAAACAGTACAAAATCAAAATGAATACTAAATTTCACTATGGAAAAATTCAGTTACACATACAGCATTAGCTGGTGTCTGTCTTATGGTGGTATTTCAATTTCTGTGTTTGCACTGATGTGCCCTTTGCCCTAATCACCCTTCCCCATCCCTCCTGTATTTCTTCCTGAAGAACTACATGTCATTCAGTAGCTATCCAGCTGTCTCTGTGCTCTCTGATGTCCTGGTGACCTCCTTGTCAATCACTCTGTCCTCTGCTTTGCCTACTACCTGCTACACACTTCTTTGAGCCAATACTTGCCCCTTATTTGATTTGTATCTCCAGGTTTGGGAAGAACAAAATATTTTAATGCCTTAGATTAACTCAAGGTAGTGAAGGAAACTTTTGGGTGGGTTGAGAAGGGATGGTGAGGGAGCCTGTAAAGCGGGACATCCACTTTCATTGTTCAGGCTGACCTCAACCTCAGGCCATCTCATCTTCACTCCAATATTCTAGTTGCATCGAGACAACTTTTAAATGAAGTTAAATAACAGAATTTTGCACTTTAAAGAAAGGATATTTTAAGAATATGCTCATTTTTTTTTATAGGAGGGGAGTTGCTATCTTTGCCAGAAATGATTCTGAGTGTGCCACCAAGCCACACCATTTGGTCCTGGAATTGGATCTTTCTGCAGGTTTAAGAGTCATGTTCAACAGATCTGTAATGACTGGTTACATGAATCAAGGGTGACCTTGGGCATTCGGGGAATCTGTTTAACAGAGCCCACATACAGAGTAATATGTGGAACCCAGTAGAACAGATGGTGATATTGGCAATAAGAACCTTGTTTGTTTACAGTGACTACAACCATTCCCACCAGCATGACTTTTCATATGTCTGTGAGTTTTGTCACACCAAGAGAGACATATTGGCACAGCCAGGCTACATTGGTTGAGAGAGGCTCACTCAGCACGTTTGGGATGGCACCTGTGGCCGTGCCAGCTGACAGGAGGCTTGCACAGGTGATGCACTGCAGGTCCTGACAGGCAGGCGGTGGGCTAACTCCTGGCTACCACAGCCAGAGCTAGACTGCAGAGAGCAGGAGTCCGCACTCCCTCTTCCTGTTTCTGCCGGTTTCTCAACAAAGGTAATGGTCCCAAAAGTGTTGTGTTGGGCTGGACACATGACTCAGCTGTTAAAGGAGAGGCTTGAAACGAAAAGGGCAAAAAAAAAAAATGAGGTATGTTTGGTAAAGTGGTCAGAACCAGGGCAGAAAGCAGGGGTCGCCTGGCAGCAGCCCTCACCTTCAGAACACCGGCCCTGCGGCTGCACACCATGGCTGACAGTACTGGCCAAGAAGATTGCTTTCTTTCTTTTTTTTAAATAATATTTAAAGAACTTTTGGCTCTAAAGGGGAGATCAAAATTGCAGACGTATGCTTAAAACGAAAGGTTTTAAGGAAGCCAGGTGATTCCTCTGAAATAAAAGCTAGCCAAAAGACGTGACTGTGTTTTTTGTCTCCCACAGAAAGATAAAGATGCAATAAAATACTTGGAGATATGTGAAAGCAAGTTGTTTATATCATAATAATTTTCCCTGGGTATTGTTTTGAGGCTTCCAGAATGTTCTTACAGCTTTCCTGACATGGTTTCTGCAGAACTATGCAATCATAGGCTTTCCTGGGGCCTTTGTCCCCACCCCCACTACACCTCTACAGTGGAGCAGCACCCTACGCAGAACTGACAAAGAAAGATTTGGGGGAAAATGGTGACGTGATTACAAAAGGATCCTAAGCTCAGAGATGAATTCTTAGATAAATGACAAAATGTCATAATGGGGGAAGTCCCTCTAACTCCTAACAGAAGTCATTTCTGGAGAGAAGAAGAGACTATTGGAAGAGCCAGGATGCCTGCCACACTGAGTGGCTCAGTGGTACAAACCAAAGGCCATTCTACATTCCATCTATTATTTCGTAGCTGAGAACAACACAATTCAGATGGATGGAAAGTGTTCATGGAGGAGTTGACTACTGGCAAGGATTAAAATACTGGCACTGTGACCTTTTTTAAAAATGTTTATTACTTCAGGTTACATCTCCATCACAGTGCCCTCTTTCCACCCCTCCCAGCCCCGCCCTCCCACCCTCTACCCCCTAACCCTTCCATCCCACTCCTCTGGAGTGGAGTGTCCCTGTCCCGACATAACAGTCCCCTGCCCCAGTTCAGCAGTCATATGAGGGCCAAGAGCCTCCTCATACACTGGGGGCCTACGAGGCAGTACCACTAGGGCAAAGTGTCTCATTGGCAGGTAACAAAGTCTATGTTCATGTTCCCTTTGGTGCATTGGCTGTAGTGACTTTTAATCCATCCTATTTGTTTCGTTTTTATCCGTTTGCTTGCTTGAAGCCCAGGCAAGCCTCCAACTCACTGCGTAGTCAAAGATTGATCTTGCACTCCTGATACCTCTGTGTCCAACTCTGTGGTGCGCGGATTGCCGCCATGTTCAGATGTCATTGCTTTAAGCATTACAATATTTTTGGAAAACAGTATTTTCGGAGACTGCGTTCCCCTTCCAAGAAAAGCAAATCAAATGTAGACTCTGCTGGCTTCACCTTGTTGTTGTTCAAGGAATGGGAAATGAGGAAAGGCAGAGACTATGAGAGGAAAGGAGAGATGAGAGAGAGGAGTCTGGGATTAACAATACAAATCAACTTCTGCCTACAGAAGACGCCTCCCGCACTTTCTCAGAGCTGCAAGGGTGGAGAAAAGTAGCTCTGGCCGAACACATCCGCAGGACAGGCTGTGGTCTCAGTGTTTGTTGTCTCACTGCCTACCCCTGATAACCTACCTCTACTCATTCATGTGAAAAATGAACAAATGCACACAACAATGACAAGGAATTCCTTCACCCATATGACTGCTGTAGTATCCAAAGATACACTCCACTGGGGCACTTAGCTAAATGCTTGCCCATAACTGCCAGCTACCAACAGTAGCAGAATCTATGCCGGGAAAGCAGGGCCATTTTTCACCATTTGTATGAGTGGATGAAACCTTCATTTTCAGACAACCTTTCAGCCAGCCAGCTAAAATAAACTTGCAGGGCTAGAATGGAGGAGACATGTTTGGAGATCAGATCTGAGTCTTTCCTTGTATGTACAACTAATGAGCAATAAGGGCCTATTCCCAAGGGAAGAAAAACTGTGGGGGAATAATTAATATGAAAAGTCAAGGGTGAATACAAAGTAACGTATAGGTTTAAATAGACTTCAAATTAAAAGAGAAATAATCTAAGGGCATCCAATCATTCTGATAATTTCCCGTGAAAATCAGTAATGCCGGAAAGCAGAGAGTACCAGCAACTTTAAAATGTTATGCAAATATCAGCTCTGCTCTGTAGGTAATAAAAGCAGCACGGATAATTTTCTAATTGAACATTTTATGAGATTCACCAAGCCTCACAAAACTGGTAGCTAATCAAATTCAAAGTGTTTGTCGAGGTCTGGCAAGCGTCAACCGACCCATAGTAGGGATGGGGAATCAAGCGGTTTTATTGAAAATTCAAATTTTCCATTCTAGGTGCTTTTTAGCTTCAGTAAGATCTCTCCCTCCACCCCCCAGCCCAATATAAGCAAAATAATGGCAAGATTCTTCTACACAGACAGGAATAGAGGCGCTAAGGGTGAGTATAAGAAACAGTCATTCAGTAAATTTGGGTGGAAGGAAGGAATAATTCATAAAGATACCATAAAGGTTTTTCCTCTTTTGTCACAGATTCAAAGGATTTTTATTACTTTGTGTGTTTATTTATTGCAAACATGTATGCACCATGGCATGTGTGTGCGGGTCAGAGGGCAACCCTTGAGACTTGGTTCATCCCTTCCACTTTGTGGGTAGGACCTAGGAATCAAACTCCAGACATCAGATTTAGTGCCACTATCTACTGTCCAATCTCAGGGACTTTCGGGGATTTTTAAAGTACCAAGCTCTTTGAAATATTATCCTTAATTTTTAAAAACGATCATTCTTCAAATAAAACCAGCCTCCTAAACCAGCTCACTTTATGTTGCCTGTCACTTATATTGGGAGACTGCCAAGCTTCTAAAATTTTACAACAAATTTACACAAACCAATTTTTAAAAATAATCTTTTCTGTTACAATGGGATTCATCGGTGTCTGTTGCTTAAACGTGCTGCATTTGTCCCAGTGATAACATTGCACGGCAGATATTCAGGCACCGCTAAAAAAAAAAAAATTAAAAAGAAAAGGTGTCAAAACATTTTGAAATGACTGCACCTCAGAAAGGAACAAAGACAGACACAAACATCTGCTAACCGTGTATTTAGCAGTTGAAAACTATCACAATAAAATACTTTCCAGATCGCAATCTTTTAATAATGTTCCAAAAATATTATTTTAGGCTCGCCAGAGTGTTTCAAATTAAATTAGTGTGTGTTTCATTAAACGCAGAGCGTTCGGTCCATTTCTGCCCCTCCCCCAGCTCCCTGCCCTCAGGCGCCACTAGGGGGCAGTACGAAGACGCGGATCCTGCCGCTGTGGGTGTAGGGAAATCGGTCTGGAAACCTATTTCTTAAGAAAAACCCTGCGCGACAAAGACAATAAGTGCGTGGCTTCGGCTTTAGGTTCGACCCATACATCAAGCCTAGGCGCTCAGTTTTCGTCTTCCGTGGGTCATTTCTATGTCCAATGTTTCTTTAAGTGTTTTGAGCCCCGAGATTACTTATCCTAAGTGGATCAGAGCGTTGCGAAGAAGTGGGTCTAGACAGAGCCGTGATTTTTTTCCTCAAAGGACGGCAGCACCCAAGTGCAGCCATCTCTCGGAGGGGTGTGTGGCGCCTCGCCCTGCAAGAGATGCCGAGGGAAAAGCGAAGACATGGCCACTTTTAACAGATGTGTTTCCTTGTATTCTTGTCTTCAAAATAATCTCTCGTCACTCACTCTGTTATAACTGCAAGAAAATATGGCGACTCTAAGGATAATCAGTCCCACATCTCCAACTTAGAAATGGAAAAATAAATAAACACAGCATAGTATATTACCAGCCACAACCCCAGCTTTATTTAATTGGGTGGTGCTTTCTTTGTTTTTAAGCACACACACACACACACACACACACACACACACACACACTTTCTGCACTGACTAGAGATACTACCCACTTCAGCTGGGACCATCCCTGACTATGTGACGGGACTGTTACATAGCTTGCTCACTGAATCCTGGTTTTTCTTGAGGCATGCCGTATGATGTACTGACTTTTGCAACAGTATATAACAGCATTCTATCCTGGGAAGGCATTTGAATTTTTTTCTCCACATAGTATATGGGTTTCTTAGACAAGACACTCAACAAATAATTTTCGTAGACATTAAACTGGTATTACCTGCCTCTCCCTAGCTTTGTTTAATGGGAGAGAATTTTCATTGTTTCTCTATTAGTCAGGAGAAATTGTAATACCAATAATACAAAGTGATCAGTCATTCATATTGACATGGATATACAGTTGAAGATATTCAAAAGTTGGAAAAGCACTCAGGCACACATCCATGTAAAGTGGGGCACTCTATCTCCACATGGACCCCTTGGTACTGTCTCTTACTTATCATCAGTTTTGTGGTCCTGGCTATTGTCCCAGAAAAGGAGAAAAGTCCCTAGCGACTTCTGCTATTTCAAAGGCTTAAGGTGGCCCAACAATTAATTTATTTTTAAGTGGTCAGTTTGTGTTTTACAATTCAGAACTTTCTTGGGTTGCTGCTGTTGTGGGCAGTCGAGAAATCATACAAAACACCTGTAGTTTCCACAGGCGAATAGGGAGAAACAGGTCTTTAAAACTGTCCTCATGGAGTTAAGGTAGAATGGCTATGACCAATCAGGGTCAGTGTGGTTGAACCCTGTTGTCTGCGAAGAGTTTAGCCTTAGTTACCAGTTTCCACTTCCGTGTAGGTATTAAAATGATGGTAGTTATTGTTTTCAATATTTATTTGTTGCTATTTGCTAAATTTCATCTTTAAAAAAAATCCTTTTAAAAATGCCCAATCAACATTTATACTTGTTTTCAGAACTTGCCATGGTTTATCAATGGGTCAGTTTAGTTAACAGTGCAAAGGGAAGTGAAGGATGCTGAACCCTTTCCATTCTTGGGGCAACTTTGAATCTAATTCTGGTCCCATCCAACAGATGGCAGTGATGTTATAAATTGTTTAAACTATTCTCATTACATGTAGGATTAGCTACCTAGAAAGATGTCAACTGAAAATCATTTGAGCTGAGCTCGCATTAATTATTTAAGAATTTGAAATGATTAATTGGGTAGAAAAGTACAGGGTAAATAAAACATGAAATTCAACTGAAGATATTTCCTACATCCAAAAATTAATAGCTTCTCATTTCCAAAAAGCATTACATACAGAGAACTGTCGAGTAGATCACCAGCATACCAGGAAATGAGAGCTGCACCAAGTTAAACAAGGGGGCTACCTGTGTGTGCTTTTCTGTTTTTACTGCTCTTCATCTCATTTTCATATCATCTACAGAGGCTTGTTTTCACTGTCTCCTGTTTTTATTACCCACTTAACACAATTTTTTTTCTCCTTTCATTTCTAACAAATGACCCTGGCAGTCCCTGTCATTCATTTCCCTTCAGAGAAGTACTTCGAATCTCATTCATTGCTTCTCACTCATCAGCCTTTATTTTTCAGAAAACAAGGACCAAACATAAGAACAGAAGGCTTCCACAGGGAAGCCACTCCTGACTTCTGTGGCTTCTGTGGTCCAAATTATGCAGAAGCAAACATCATTCATCCCATCCTGTTTCAAGACACGGACATTGGCAGACATGTTTGCATAGACTCTTTTTTTTTTAAATTTCAGTTTGGCGAAATTCATTGGTGTTTTAATAAAGACATTTATCTCTTCCTATATTGACCCCTGGTTAATAACTCATTTGGATCAAGTAGATGAGTGGTCATCTTGACAAAGAGTAAAATGGGCAGTTAGCCCACATAAATGTAACTTGTTCATATATCTTGATAAAACAAAATTATATAGGAATTAATTATGCTATCTACATTTCTATTGTTTTACTTAAGTGCTATTGTCAGCCACTTGCCCATTTGTGGATGTGGGTTTTGCATCTGAGGATATGCATGATTCATTTAAAAGTTATTACCTGCTTAAAGAGCTCATTACCACCAAGAAAACTGAAACTGCCTCCACACTTAACATTATCCTGTTCAGGATAATCATTTTTATCTATGACTTTGTTTTTAAGGATGTGCTTAACTGTCACACTTTTTAAAACCACCTGTGAACAACACAGAATGACAAAACAAGCTTTACAACATATACATCTATAGACTATATGTAGCAAGGGACTAGAGAAGCTGTGTATGCTTTCCTTCTATTTTAGTTATTAAAGTATGCTTTGGGTGCCACTGGTCACTGCTTGCATGTTTAGAATAAGCCCTGTAATTGTACTACTGAGAAATCTCGCTACGAGTCCCACTCAAATCACATCTAACAACTCAGTAACAACTGCTCTGGTAAAGCCACAGAAAGAACCCATTCTCAGTTTTTAATCTTCATACAATGCTGTTTTCTCATTCCTCCTCCTCCTCCTCCTCCTCCTCCTCCTCCTCCTCCTCCCCCTCCTCCTTCTCTCTCTCTCTCTCTCTCTCTCTATATATATATATATATATATATATATATATATATATAAAACTGTCTCTCAGCCTTGCTTTCTGTCTCTCGCTCTCTCTGTGTGTTTTAATTTAAAACTTTCAAAAATGAAAACTAGCAAAACACTCAAAGCTGTATGCACATTTAGATTTTAGATGGTAGCTTATATTTTAAATCACTTTCCTTAGGATTTGCTTCAGTTGCTGGTGGAATCACAGGAACTGAGGACAAGAACCAGGAGAAGCACATTCAAAATGCCAATTTCCTTTGGTGGCAAATGGTACTCTCAGAAGACTCATGAGGCAGACAGAATCCATTCAAGTGAAGTGGGCTATTTCAAATACTCAATAGTGTACATAACATTTGTTGGGGAAGTGTGTGTGTGTGTGTGTGTGTGTGTGTGTGTGTGTGTGTGTAAGAGCTAAATCTTTTGGGAATGCAATACCAGGTAGAGGGTGTCCATAAGGAAAGGAGGGGAGTGGTTTAACTTTTTAAAAATTTACTATTGGTCAATAATCTAGAATTGTTTTCTTTTCAGTCTAAGGTCTAGGGGATGAAGTCAGGAGAGTAGGTGTTCAGAGTTTAAAACAGGCCATAACTTTAATATATAATTCATGATTTCTTTATCATCTGTTACCT
Source organism: Lophiomys imhausi (assembly GCA_907164525.1). Taxonomy (NCBI): domain Eukaryota; kingdom Metazoa; phylum Chordata; class Mammalia; order Rodentia; family Muridae; genus Lophiomys; species Lophiomys imhausi. Next base: position 28,494 of record CAJQZJ010004783.1, on the reverse strand, counting down.
TTGCAAATGAACCACATGAAACACTACAAAGCTAGTAAATTTCTTTAAATTTGTATATAAGATGAAAATCACCTCTAGTTTCAAAAGCCCATTTATTAGTGTTTCAGTAAATCTTTAAAAAAAAAAAGACAAACAAAAAGGACTTAAAATATAGTCTTAGAATATTCTCTCTTTTTAAGTACTTTTTAAAATTTATTTATTTTTTATTTTTTTATGTTTAGTTATTATTTCAAGTTACATCTTCACCACAGTGCCCTCTTTCCACCCCTCCCGGTTTCACCTTACACCCACATCCCAGTTTTAAAGCCAGTCCCTGACTTGTCTTGGTTGCACACATTTCCAAGGTGTTTTGTACTTCGTTTCCACAGCTTCTGGCTATAAAACCCCCAGGCTCTCCTGTTAAAGGATTGGGGGCTGGCTAAGCACCCCTTCCTATATTCTCCAATCAGCCTCTGGAGTCATTTCTTCTGGTTCACTGCTTTCATCTTCATTAGGAGCTGCTGCTTATCCAAGTTTGGAGAACTAGTGTTGGACAGGTTTCCTTGGGTTACTTGACCCAAGCCTGACGGAAGAGGCAGATGGCTTCTTTAGCGTCCAACCACCCGTGGCAAATACAAACTCGGAGATCTTTGCAGGATTTACTAGAGATCTGCAGACTAGTCTTTAGCCTTTGACCGGAACTTCCTTTCCATTAGTGAAAGAAACAGTTTCACTGGGTTTCCTCCAGCAACCCCCGTTTACTGAGGTCTCCTATGATTCCCCATCACATTAAACTTTTCCATTTTTCACTTTGGGCTCATTTTCTCATTTTCTTTTTTTGTGAATCTCTCACCCCCTCTCCTACCTCCAACCCAGCCCTATCTGTCTGTGGAATAGTGCTGTTCTAGATGCCTGGAATGTGTCAATGAGCAATCAGAGAAAGGTTGCTCCCTCCATGGATCTGGTGGTATTGGGAGACAGAATGTAAATAGCGATCAGCTGAACAGTTTAGGGATACAAAACGGAGGTGGCAGGAGGGCAGGAGGAGCAGGAGGGCAGGAGGGGCAGGAGGGCAGGAGGGGCAGGAGGGGCAG
>CAJQZJ010004783.1:0-27021 GCA_907164525.1 Lophiomys imhausi | reverse complement strand
AGGGGCAGGAGGGCAGGAGGGGCAGGAGGGCAGGCGGGGCAGGAGGGGTTAGAGTTGATAGTGTGTAGCGGAGCGCAGTTTTCAACATTGCAACAATGCTTTCCTTAGGTGATATTTGAACTGTGACTTGGCTTTCCAGAGAAACATTCTAGGCAAGATGATTGTCAGTTCAAAACGGCTTAGGCAAAATTCTTCTGGAACTAGAAAGTACTTCTAGAACGTATTTTATGGCCTATTTTACTCTTGGTTGTTTTTCGCAGCAATGTTAATTTGTAAGTGTGTCGTTAATGAAGTAAGCTACACTGTCATTTGGAGATATTGGCAGTTGGCTAGAAATAGCCTGAGAAACTAGGACACGAATTTGAGAAGCATATCCTTCTTTATGGCTTTCATATACAGTTGAATATGGCTGGTTACCTGGCATCCAGGCTTCTGATTCACAGACAGGAAGGGATTTCATGGGAATTTTGGCAAGGAGGAAGTTATGGAGTCAGCCAGCCAGGTCCATGGAGGTAGAAGATGAATGAATGAGCCAGCCAATAAAAGGTCCAGAGAATCCTTGGAAGCCCCAGGAGATTGTACCCCCAGAATCTGCACTCAGTGAGGGGTGAGTGGCCCCATGCTCCCTAAGGGACACTGATGAGAACTCCACAGTCACAGACTCAACCCGGCCCCTCACTCTCCCCACTCTCTATCCCTTCCCACTCCCCTACCACAGCAGAACGGAAACAGTTCAGAATCTTTCAATTCAAACTCATTGCAAACTGAAGTGCTATTCTGTGAAGAAATAAAGTTTGAAAGGCCCAGAAAGCTTGAGTGTCCGTGAAGCCACATTCACAGGGACCACCTAACAGACAGTACCCTTAGACACTGGTTAAGATGGAGGTCCAACTACTTTGAACCCGAAAACCTTCCACAGAAGGGTCTGGATGGCTTGGATGTTTGCTCACACTGCTGATGCCTACACATTAGTGCTACAGGTGAATATGTTTTCATGTGAGAAACAAGAATCCCGGCAGATATGTTAGGCGAGAAGCTGATTTATAGATAGGTTACACAATTCCAGCTTTAGATCATAAAAACTGGAGTGAAAAAGCATTTGTCCCTTTTGCAAAAAAGAGTCACCTCAAACTATAGTTCTCCTGTTGGTAGAGGTTGTTTCTCTCCCTTCTTCTCCTTCTCCTTCTTTTGTTCTTTTTCCTGTTTAGCTTGGTTCCATTGAGTGGATTCTTTTGTTTTACCCATACATTACTCAGGTTACAAAATAAGTGTCTAACTCCAGAAGATGTCCCGAATGTGAGAACAAACAACCGTGTGATGCTCATCCCTAGACGAGATATCTACCTCTCCTCATCCTCACCCTCCCCTTCATTGAGACTCCAGGAACATCTCATAAGAAGGCACAGGAAGAATGTAAGAGCTGGGAGGTGGGAAGAAGAGATGTGGATTACTGTCTGTCCTCGGGACATAGTACAGCTTCTGCACACAATCATGCAGATTAAGAATTCTAGCATGGAGGGAGATGAGGAGCTATTGGCAGTTCATAGGGAAAATCAATCCCTTTTCTTTGGGGAAGGGTGGCCTTCGGTAGGTTTCCCATGCCCCAGTAGATAACCCAAAACCATTCCCATATGAGCAACACGAATGTGACTCAATGGATAGACAAGCAGACAGACAGACAGGCAGGCAGGCAGATAGATAAGTAGATAGATAGATAGATAGATAGATAGATAGATAGATAGACAGATAGATAGAGATTAGATAGATAGATAGATAGATAGATAGATAGATAGATAGATAGATAGATAGATAGATGATAAATACATAGATGATAGTTGAAGTAGAGAAGGATATGAGATATGAGTGAGGTGCTGTCCGGGAAGGAATTGAGGAGAGTGAGTAGGGGTAGATATGATCAACACATATTGTAGAAAAATTTCAAGAGCAAGTAAAAACTATTATTTAGAAAAAGAATTAGAAATTCGTTTGAAGCACATCAAGATGTGAATATAGGAGACAAGTCCTTGTGGTGGTTATAGCATTGTTACAAGTTAGTTTAGAAAGTAGTAGGTGTTCAAACAACTCTCAAATGCACCTGGATTCAGCTCTGGCTTTGCTTCCTTCCTTCAGTAAGAGCCACAGAAAGAAAGTAGATAAACACAAACTCAGCCACCCCAGCAGCAGCGTGGCTCATGCTGGGAAAGTCTTTGTGAAGTAGCTTGCTTCCAAAAAGGGAATCTGTGAACCCCAGGAAAGCTAGTTTATGCTACCTGACATATAAGTAGTCAGGGGAGCTGCCTGCGACAGCTGACTCTATCTCCTGTGCAGGGGGCTGGGAATTGGAGAGACAAAGAACACAGAGAGGGACACCAAGTCAAGTCAGGTCTGATCAAGGTGTCAAACTTTACTGAAGGTCCAACTGCTAATATAGACTAAGAACAACAGGTAGGCGTGGCGTCAGAATCAGGAAAGCACAGCAAACACCAGCTGCGTGGAATATCCCAGGTAACAGCCAAACTACGTCACTCAGGTGCAGGTTAAGTCCTTGACAACAAATCACTAAATGGCTGCTCTGTAAGGGGCTGCATCAGGGGAGAAAACATTTTTCATTAAGTATAACCAATCGCATTTGCTGTCACTTCCGTTGGATTTGAGTTTATAGTTAATACATTACATGATTCCCATTCTAGAAGAAGTTACAAGTTGGCCTGGCTGTCTTCCCTATTTTTGGTTAACGGTGAGATCTTATTTGACTCCAGTTTTCCCCATCTGGCACAAACAGACCCAGTCTGACTCACTCTAAAAAATATTTACGGTGTGACTGTAGACTTGACTCAGCAGTGAGGACACTTGTTACTCCTGCAGAGGCTATGGTTGGGTTCCCAGCATCCACCTGGTGGCTCACAACCATCAGCAACTCTTTTCTTGGGGGACCCAAAGCCATGTTTTGACCTTTGAGAGCACCATTCATGAATGTGGTTATAATACACACACACCAGCAGGCAAAAACGCTCATACACATACAATGACAGAGTAGATAAATCTAATGTTTTTTAAATATGCTTTCAAAATTTTTCTTCTCTCAAAAATTATCAAAAGTAAAACTATACAGATCTCAAAGAACACCAGAAAACCCCTTACCAAATACAAGTGAGCAAAGGCTCCTAGTAGGTGAGGGAAATCTCACCTCAGATTAAATCACAGAGATGAAGTGGGCTGCAGTAGAGAAAGGAGACATTCTTTTGCCTGATTCTATATTTCTGAATTGGAAATTACAAAGACGATAAAAAGCTGTGAAAGAAATGGCTTCCAGGGCAAATCTGAGGGCAGTGCCTCAGAAGACCTCCTAACTCCTTCAGGTTTATACAAAGCTGAGGTGTCGTAGAGGCCAGACTCATACCAAGACACCTGAACACTCTGGAGGCCTGTGAAAAGTATTTTAGACAATATGTAAATTGGTGTGGATGATGGAGAGGTTTTAATGTTACTGATAAAACCTTTTGAAATGGTATGGTTGCCATTTTCAAATGCTGCTCCCTGTGTCTGAAGTATTCCTAAGGTCAGCATTTTCCTGGGAATAATGGTGACCCTTGACTTGGGAAGTGATCCCGACTGCCTGGGACAGAGGAGTACCCATGGTTTTGCTGCTTCTGCTCTTAGGCTTTCATCGGGGCATTGATAGATTTTAGCCATTCCACTAAGACCTTATAGAATGCCGGTGGGCATAGACGAAAAGCGGGGGTGGGGGAGGTTAAGCAAAAGACTATGTGAGGGGAAGAGGAGGATGTTTCAAGTAAGAAAGGGTAATTTTAGTCAGAACATCACACACACACACACACACACACACACACACACACACACACACTCGCACAGGCACAAAACAAAAAGATAAAAAGTAAATGTTAGTTTACATACCAAGTAAGATGCAGGAAGGGCAAAGGGTTATCTTATTTATGAAAGCCATATTCAGGAAATTCCTGTCTGGCAAGACTATGCTACCTTCTGTGGAGGAAGGAGAGTGCCCTTTGGGGCCTGACAGACCTGAGTTCAGTCTCTGCTCAGCCCTTTACACATGCATGCACCCTGGGAAGTTAGCTAAGTGTGCAGAGTCTTGGTCTCATTAGTGATGGACTACTTCGATAACTAGTTTTAAAAGTGATTACAAAACACAATTCCATGGTGTTCCTAATCAGGAGGAATCCCCACCCCTGAGCCTTTCTTCATGTTCATTGTCTTTAGTTGAATTTTAAAATGTTCCCTTCTCTCTAATACTTACATTCTTTCAAAATGGATCTTTAAACTCTGTAAAATGCATCAACTGTTTTAAATAATGTTGTCAAGTGAAAGTTGTAAGAATTAACCAGAGGGGCTGGGGACATGGTTCTGTTGGTAAGGTGCTTGCGGCAGGAGGTCCTGAGTCTGGATCCCAGCACCCGAGCAAAGTGTCCGGCATGGTAGCACATGCCTGTAATTCTAGTGCTAGGGAACAGAAGACAGGAGGATCTCAGGAGGAAGCTGTCTTGCTGGTATTGCTGAATTGGAGAGTTTCAGGTTCAGTGGGAAACTGACTCAAAAAATAAAGGGAGTGTGAGCTGAAACATGGTTCAGTGATGAAGACCACTGGCTGCTCTTCCGGGGAATCCAGGCTTGAATTCCACCACCTACATGGCTTCTCACATGTATCTGAAACTGCAGTTCTAGGGGAATCCAACACCCTTTCCTGGCCTCTGTGGGTATCACACAGTGCGCAGACATACAAGCAGACAAAATACCAATACACATAAAATAGTAAAAATGGAATACAACAAAGTGGAAAGTTGGATAGTGGTAGAGGCTGATACCTGGGCTCTATATTCATCTGTACACATGGGTATGTAGACACACACACACACACACAGGAGCAGGTATACACACACAAAGACTTAACTTGCCATCTTGGCATAATGGTTTGCAGAGATCCCCAACAAAATTCCATAGTCCAAATTTTTTGGGGGGGTACAGGGAACAAGCAAATCAGATGACTACTTTCACAAGAGACCCTGAAGAATAACAAAAGTCAGATTACCTAAGTAAATATGGAATCATCTTAAAAGCTAAATGCCACACAGTCACACACGCTGGACCCAGTAAGGTCTCTGCACTTACTTGGCGTTTGCAGGGTTGCTGGTAGTCAGGTTTGCCAGGGCCAGTGCAGCAGCTTCCCTGACCTCCTCATTGTCACTTTTGAGCAACTGAACTATCTGTGGAATCCCTGCAGAGAAACAAGTGTAAACCATGACTTCAAACCCATCCGCACAGCCTGAGAGCAGTAAGGTAAGTCTTCAAAAATGGCGATCTCTGGTTTGCTTACCCTGGGTGTTGAAGAAGTCTTTGCTGCTTGAGTTCTCACTCATGGCTGAAATAGCTTGTGACGCCGTGATCTTGGTGCCGTCGTTGTCAGATCCCAGGAGAGTCACCAGGCACTTTTCAACCTCTTGTTCATGAAAAACTTTTCTATTTTCAGCTTTCATAACCCAAAAGAAAAATAAATAAATCAGAATTTGCCTGACAAAAACTGGACTTGCCACCTGACAGGAATACAAGCCATTTGCTAGCTTTAACACCCAAGTCTAAACCAAACAGAATGTGTACCTGGTTAACCTTCAGATCTCAGCGGGGACACGGAAGGAATGATGGGTGTCACGTTTGTCTCCTATTCCCCCCTCCCGCCGTGTATCAGCAGTGTGGTAGGGAGCGTTGGGTGGTAAGATGCACACATTCAGACGTCGTGAGCGCATAACATACGCCATGACCTGATTCAGTTCTCCATGTTCACACAGGCACAGAAGCCCTAGTACCTGATATTATTTTAAATATACAACACAGCATTAAGGTGTGCCTTCAATGTACACATCGGAGAACTGAGCACTCAAGAACAGAGGAGAGGAGGGAGGAGAAATGAATCCTAAAGTTCATCCCTGCCTCTCTGCTCAGCCTTCAAGTGTCTTCCCGCCAAATGATGGCAGGTGCTAGAGTGGCAAAGGCTAGGAAAATTCCTTGAATTGCCATAGATACAATATAAAACGATGTTAGGGTAATGCTGCTTTTTGAAAACACTTATGATTCTACGTCCACATTATGGTCTTCTCCCCTTATAAAATACTAAATTTCAAATCAACTTTTTGTGTGTGTATTTATTAATGCTGAAGGCACAAGTAGGACTCTGAACAGACTGAGGACGTGGAGGCTTGCCATCATGGAGGCTTCCCCAGCCTGAAATCCAAAGTGATTTTTGTTTTTTGTTTGTTTGTTTGTTTTTGTTTTTGCTTTGGGGAGGGTTGTCTGGGTTTTTTTTTGTTTGTTTGTTTGTTTTGGTCTCTGTCCTTTTTAACCATTTTTTTTCTCTTGACCTAAGTTTTTAAAAATAAATGCCAATCTCAGAGTATACTGAAGGAAGTATCTTGTGTCGAAGCAGACATTAAATTAGAATATTAAGATTATTTTTGTGTTCTGTTAATTCTAAACTTAAAAACATTTTTTTAATTCTATTTAACTCTAAATCTTACTACTATTTAAGGAATCTGAGAAACTCAGTGTTAAAAATTGGGGTCAGTGGCACCAGAGGCTGCTGAGGGAAGAAACAGCTGAGAAATAATCCCTAAGTTATTTTTTTTTAATTTGGCTGTAGATTTGATTCTTCATTCATTATCTTTGTAGAGTCCGAAAAAACATAATCTTGACAAAGTCAGTTTTCATGGCCAGTGTACAATGATATATGGCTCGATGGTCTGAAAACATTAACATATGGATGGATCTTCTGCCCCAAACATTGATAATACTTTAGATTACAATCTACCCGTGGATCTAATTAAATACTCAGACATATTTTAATTGAATTATTTTTTCCCAGAAATATTTTCAGAAACAAACACTAACGGGGTTTCCATTGGTAAGATTTGCTTTCTCCTTCCCTCTATCAATGATCCCCTACATTCTCTCCATACAGTAGCATTCAGCCATGTTCGTAAAGACTTTCTGGCTGTGGCTCGTGGCTCATCCATCCCCAGATGTGTTGATGATGCCAAGTGATCTGGCTCAGGCTCAGTAACCAATCAGGAGCCGCGTTCTGGGAGTCTATCACTCTTGTGGTTCTTTTCTAGGACAGGGTTCAGGTTGGTCAGAACCGTGCTTCATAAAAAAGCTGCGGTTGATACTTACATCAAGAGCACGAGGCCTCTAAGATATTTTTAAATTCACAAAGTCTTTATTAGTTTTTAAAAAATGGTGGGTACTTTTCCAGAGACACTGACCAAAAAAAAAAAAAAGTTGTAGTTGGGATCATTAAGCTTTCCCTGATGGTTCTGAATCAAATCGTAAACAGATCACTCAGCATGGATTCTATCAGGAAAATCTGACAAGATACAGTAGCAATTAATGTGAAAAGATTAACCTTCTAGGCAAGTAATTGTTGCATTAAAATAAAAGTGTATATGTAAAGACTGGAAAGATTTTAAAGAAAATAATTTAAGCAAATACTGTGAACAATTAGATTCTTACAAAATAATTTAAATAAATACTGTGGGTAATTAGTTTCTCAACCCTGCTGGGAATATTCTCAAAATCCAGCTGTGTTCACCAAACCTCAAAACTGCTGACTGCAGTGTGGCTATAGTAGATTTAAAAGATGAATTAACATATTAACCAAGTACTTTCACTGAATCATTATGCCAAGAAGTATTTGTGCTTTAATTATGCAGATAATAAAGACGGCTAGACAGTTATGTTACTAATAGAGTAATGCCCTTTGAAAATAACACTCAATGTGCTAACATAAAGAAGGCTGAGGCTTCAGAGCTAAAAGCAAACTCGACTGTAATGCTTGTCCTTGCCCATTCTCTGGAGTGGCCATTGTCCCACCATTGCTCCTGCTGAGATGTTAACACCAGCTCATAAAACTCTCAGCAACGAGGTAATTACCACCTTCCCACCTTCCACTGGTGCCAGGTCAAGCTCATGCTGACTCTGTTTCACACAGTGGGAAATGCAAGTCAAAATTTTTTAAATGAATGTGATTTGCTTACTTATCTCAACTATTTTTGACAAACAATGGAAACACACACACTTATCTAAAAATTTATTGCAATGATGGAAAGTAAAGCCACGTGACAAATTATTACTCCTGATAGTAGCATTGTTCTCACTAACAGAATGAAGACCAACAGTTGTTCAAACTTACTTGTGGCATTTTCTAACTGGGAAAAAAAATAAACTTCAACCTAATTATTCACTTTCAACACAGAAATATTAGGAGGTAACTTTGTTAATCCTTTTTAGTTTGAGGGTTCACCAGGGTAACTAATATAATGTCTAGTGAACCTGGCAGATGCAGGTCAAGACTGTCTACAAATTAATATGAAAAACAGACAGGAAATATAGGTAGGGTATGGAAAGAGAGTGGTCTACTGTCAGGCACACAGGAAGAGATGACTTGGAGTTAGAGGCAGGTAGGCACAGTTAATGACCCAACAGGAAGGGAATAGCCTAGCAAAGGAGGAAGATGCTACCCCGTCCTCCAGCCACTGCCAGGAAGGCTGTCCCTGGCCCACTACAGCTCAGGTTGAACACTTCTGTCAACAAATGTGGCTACAGTGAGAAGTTTGAAGCAAGATGACTTGTAGTAGCCTGGGCTTCCCATCAGAAGTGGGTTCACTGTCAGGGATTTGTTAAGACAGAATGTATTGGTGTTTATGAAGTTGTCTCTTTCTCGAGGCATTGAGAACCAAGAGTGAAGCTTTTGGTCTGATATCTCATATCTGATATCTGATATCAGTCAGATACCTCCTAGCCTAAGAAAATCAAAACACCTAGGTGTCCATTGGATTTGAAGAACCACTTGACAAACATTTCCAACGTCCTTGTAGTCATCAAAGGCAGAATTGACTCAGGGAAAACATGCCAGAAAGGACAAAGGGAAGTTAACAGCCAAATAAATAGAATTGTAAATGAGCTTTAGAGCTGGGTGTGTAGCTGATCTAGAGCGCTGGCCTAGCATGCTCAAGAGATGGGTGTGGTCCTCAGAACTAAAGAAAAAGAGGAGAGAGAGAGAGGAGGGGAGAGAGAGACTCATTTTTTTTAAAAAAAAAAAACTTTAAGACTTTAAGAGTTGAAACCAGAAAGGCAGATGCCAATGGAGTTGTAATACACAGGAGTATGCCACTGAGTGATGTCAGGAAAATGGAAATCCCACCTACCCAGAGATGGACATTTCTGGGCAGTGGAGGTGGATCTTCATTCCAATGCTTGCCCAGTACCCCATAATAGCAGGATCAGATTACTTTAGTTCATGCACAGCTTTTAAAATTTGTCATAATAGATAATTTATAGATATAAAGATGTGATGCAGGAAACTGGAAATATGTTTAAAACAGAATGGGCTCTACTAGCTTAAATCATCGCAAAGCATCTCTGTAAAAGTCTCGGGTTAGAAGATGGCTCAGTGGGTAAAGTGCTTGCCAGCCTGACGGCCTGGGTTCAGACGTCCAGAATCCCCCTAACGGGCAGAGGCAGTAACAGAGATCTCTATAACCTAGCGCACCCCTTTGAGGGGATGGGAAGAGGACATGGGAGAATCCTTAGTCACCTCCAGGCCAGCTAGCTGGGTGCACGCAGCAGCAAACAGCAGGAGAGAGCTTTTCTCAACAAGGGAGAAAGGGAGGACCAACAGCTGTGGCTGTGCTTTTACCTCCACAATGTTCTGTGATGCACATATGCTCTCACACATATGTGCACACATGTGCACAAATACATAAGTATATGTACACATGCATGCACACAGGTGTACACATGCATATGCACATGCGTATGAACACACACACACACACACACACACCAAAGAAAAAAAGACAAAAGCCTAAAGCTAACAAAAGCTGATTCTTCTCCACGCTGTCTTAAATACCCTCCAGCTGAATGTCCCTCCCTTCTGTCTAATCCCCGTCAGCTGGTTTCCTGCTCTGCTTCTTGATCTTTATTTAGTCCTTGTGTACAGAAAGCTCTTGGATTAAAGGTGTGTGCTAGGGCGGATCTGTGTCACAAGCACTTGTTTGCAGTAAACAAAAATCTCTAGCACTAAAGGCTGAACAATCCCACAATTAGAAATGGGTTTTTATAGTTCACAATCTCGGGGTCACAATGGGATCAAATATTCTGCAACAGGCACACACATAGACACACACACATATTTGTACTCACTCACACATGTGTGTGTGTCTGTGTGTGCATACACACATAATCTTATAGATCCAGAAAGAGAAACCGTTCATTTCATTGACACCTTGAAAAGATGGAGGCTCCAACGTTATAGAGAGAAACTGGGGACTGTCCAGGCAGCCGGTTGTCTGTCATTTCTTAGTTTCGGAAGCTACTTGCTCTGTACTTTCCTGTTTATTCAGATATATGTATCCTTCTCAGGTCTCTGATGTGGTTGAAGACTAGATAGTTATAGTCTCACGGTTAAGTTTTAAGTTGTTTAGGAATTAAAAAGATGTTCTAGGTCTAGGAAGATGTTTTTAAGTTGTAATGCAAGTTAGGATGGAAAATGAGTTAGGTATAGAACTTTAAACTCATCAAGATAGATAGATAATAGAATATTCTTATTAGTTACCAAATACATATGGACTGGACATTGGGAATGCATATTATACCTTATCATTTTCATAATTGTTTCCTAATTGTTCTTACTGTTTTGTATTGTATTTATTATTATAAGAAAAAGAGCCTTTTATTGGACTAATAGGGGGAGATGTTGGGGGGAAAAGGAAAAAACCTTAAATTAAAAAAAGAAGAAAAAAAAAGCAATAGAAATAGACATTTTGATTTTTTCCTTCTGAATCTAACCATTTAAAGAACATGGACAGCAATAGGTGGAAATGAGATTTCCCCAAATTTGAAGACTAAGGACCAAAACCAGAACAAATGAATACAAAATCATAGCCTAGCACAAATGGTGTCCTGCAGAACACAAAACAACAGAGACAAGTTCTACTCTAACCAAAGAGTGTGAGCCTCCATTAGATGAATATTTAATGATGAATGTGGATGTGCCAACTTGATCCTGTTTATCCTGTTTATCCAGCTTTCCTCATTTGGAGGCTATAATCTGGGAGACAGACAGCTTCAGAAACCCACACTGTCTCCGAGATTATATGCAGAATAAATGCCCATATATAAATGTTGGCAAGGTTACTCTGATCAGATTCTCAAAGTCAAGAGTCCCCTAAAGCTTGAGTTTGGGCACAGTAGTTGCATGTGCTTGGAAGCCATAAGAAGCAACAGGCCAAGGCATGTCAGAATTAGAAACAGATCCAAGACTTGTAAGCAGAGAAGGAAACGGTGCAGGCATTAGTCAGAAGTGAGATTTCCCTGGAAGATTTTAGAAAGAACTAGACATGAGACCGGAAGGCAAGTTTAGTTTTGAAATGATGGATGAAATGCAAAGGGTTTTGGTGTGACAGCTGGGAGAAGAGCTAAAGGAGAGGTGTGTTCTAGAGATGGAGAGGAAGACAAGCGTAAGGAGGAGGGGATGACTAAAGGATTCAGTTAATATATTGACATCGAATTCTGCAAGGCTATTTTGGAATCAGTGGGTTTACCAACGGAGAGAAACCGAGGAGGTGTGATTACTTAAAAATTAGCTCTGTCTGTCAGATAATTTGACTAAAATGAAAGAGAGGACCATGGGGGCAAGCGCAGAAAAACTTCCATAAATTATTCCCAGTCAAAACTACTGCACTTTTCAGTATTCATCCCACTCCAATTAGCCTCCACATATCTAGCAGTGGCACCAGAAGACAGAACAGAGATGATGGGACGTCACAATGCGAGAACACTCCTGCCACCCTCCAAACCTAGACCAAAGGTTTCCACCGACATATCAGCTGATGGGAAACATGGCCAAAAGCTCTGTGAGAGCCTCATCTGCTAGTTACACCCACACTGAGGCAGAGCCACCTGCAGTCCACAGCCGCATTACAGCTCTACCATGGCATAACAGGAACGGAAGAAAGACAGAGATGCTTTTAAAGACAATAAGTGCTTCCGGGGGAATAGAGATTAAGCAAAGCAAAGACAAGTACACAAAGTACAATGGAATAAAAGTTTGTTGCATTAGGGAAGAAACACCTGCACAGACTGTGGGGGCAGGGAGACATAGACATTTGAGTAGCATTTCAATTAAAAAAATATTTTTATCGGGCAGTGGTGATGCACACCTTTCATCCCAACACTCAGGAAGCAGAGACAGACGGATCTTTATGAGTTTGACACCAATCAGGTCTACAGAGTGATTTCCAGTACATCCAGAACTACAGAGAGAGGCCATGTCATATAATACATACATACATACAATTATATGTAACCATATATATAAATTCCATATATATATATAATTTTATGTGTATGAATGTTATGTATATGCACCACTTACATGCCTAGTGGTTTGCAGGTCAGAAGGCACTAGATCTCTGGGATTAGAATTACAGACTGTTTTGAGCCACCATATATGTGCTGAAAACTGACCCTGTGTCCAATGCAAATGCAGCCAGTGCTCTTAACTGCTGAGCCACCTCTCTAACTCCAGACCTTTCGAATTTAATGAAAAAAAAAAAGAGATTTTACCCAAATATAGGATGAAAACATATATAACATAGTAAAAGTTGGGCAGGGCTTGGACTGGGACTCCACAAAAGCAAGATTCAAAGAGAATTAAGGAGAAATGTTATCCAATATTTCTAGACCCAGATAAACATTCAAACACATTGAAAGACAACAAACCCATTCACAGGCATCTGAACGTATGTTGGTGAAACAACTTGGTAGGTCAGTCTTCAGGACCTACACAGTAGGAGAGAATCAACTCTTAACAATTTGAACTCACACAGGTCCACACATTCTAACAAAATTTGTTAAAGTAGAACTCTTGGGCACCTGCAAATTTTTAATGGAAAAATATACCCTGATTAATGTGAGAAGCAAATAAAAAACAAAATACAATCTTAAGAAGGCCAGCATTAGCTTGGGAAAGTGATCATATATACTGAGAGACTCTATTTGCCTGGATATCTAGATTGGAAATATAGATAAAGTGAAATGTCATAGTAAAGAGAGTGTTTTAAAAAACAGAGGCTCGGGCTGGAGAGATGGCTCAGTCGTTAAAGGCTAGGCTCACAACCAAAAATATAAAAAACAGAGGCTCATGCTATTTGGTGAAGAGACTCTTACATAACCATACCTTTACAGACACACACACACAGAGAGAGAGAGAGAGAGAGAGAGAGAGAGAGAGAGAGAGAGAGACTTGTATAACTTTTAAAAGTTTTAAAGATCTTCTTTTAAAAAGCACAGAAAAGCATAATATGGGAAACTAAGAAGTTGAAAATAAGTTCAGGTAAGTAGTTGTGTGAGTAGATCCCACCCTGTATTTTTGCGTTGCCCTTGGTGGCTATCAGCGGGGGAAACTTTTTAGCACCGCTCAGCAGTGGGCTGCCCACGGTACCTGTTCCCTTCGCCAACTACATTATATCTAAACTGTCTTATGTTTAAGGAATGCTTTGTTGTATTTCCCAAAACCACTTTTGATAATATATAATGATCTTAAAAATCAAATTAGAATTTAAAGCTGGAGTGCATAATTGAGATATTTAATGAACGTGACTGGAAGTGAGTGTAAGACAATATTAAGTAAAGGGAAGTTATGTAGATTACTCAGAAAAGCAACAGATACAATGTAGCAAGAAGCACCTAACCTATACTTCACCTGTGATGCGTCAACTGGATTTAATAGATCATGACTATAAATACCCAACCTGACATCCTGCAGGAGATGCATTTGCTTGCTGTCTACTTCACAATGCTCATTCACTTCCTGTCCCCAGTGTCCGTGTGGACTGCTGCCTCGCATGCTATAGGCATGTGCAGTAAGTGCGTGTTCATTCACAGCAGAGTAGCCCCGTTAGGGTTTGCCAGACCACATGTACACATTGACAACATTCTAGAAATTGCTATGCTCATCCCAAAGCAAAACTTGCATTTTAAAAACTTTGAATCAAAACAATTATTTTTTTAAACCCTGAAACAAATTACAGTTTAAAGTGAAAGATTTTAAGTTCTTGTCCTGACTCAGAAAAGGGCCCAGGGTCACTGTAGTTCACGCTCTTGGGGTCAGACACGTGAGTCCGTGTGCGTAAGAGATTGACTTACAAGCCTTGCTTCCTAAGACTGAAACTTAAAATCAAACCAAGCCAGACTATCTTTATATTATAGAAAGTATCAGTGCCTGGTTTTTTGTTTTTTGTTGTTGTTGTTTTTTTCTTTATTAATCTACACCCTTTCAAGAGGGGAAGGGTCTTAGAATCACAAGAAAGTCTGGAGAGGTATGAAAATGGTCACAGGATGGCCTGAGGGCAGACACAGGGGGAGGGTGTGAACCAAAGCAGGACGTTTTGAGTCTGAGAAAGTCCTGGTTCAAGGGAACGACAGACACAGTGACAAAGCAGAGGCGAAGCCGACACATATTTAATCACTAGATCCTAAAATTAAGACTGAGGAGACACGACTTAAAGCCGAAATGTAGTTATTTTAGAACTAGCATAAGGAAGTAGAATCGGAAAACATCAAGTGCTGCAAAGAGCTCAAAGACTATGTGTTCCCGAATGACTTTCTGTTATGGGGTGGGGGTGGAGGGGATGGATTCCAGCAAATGATGTTAGGAAGACTGGCTATATGCATACAGAAGTGAGAAGTTGTGAAATATCCTTAAATTATATGCCGTCATTAGCTCGAAGTAGGCCAGGAAAGGATCCAAACAGTAAGAGCTGACAGCACAAAACTCGAAAAGGAGAAAGCCTTCAAGACAATGGGTTTCGTAAAAGGCGCTTAGACATGATGCTGAAAACAGATGAACTGGGCCATATAAAAACGGAAAACAGACATGCATCAAAAAACACAACCAACAGAGTAAAAAGGCAGCCGAAAAAGGAAGAGAGTACTGGCTAGTCACAGAGAAGGGGTTGGTATCCACGGTACATGAAGAATCCCAACTTGCCGGGCGGTGGTGGCGCACGCCTTTAATCCCAGCACTTGGGAGGCAGAGGCAGGCGGATCACTGTGAGTTCGAGGCCAGCCTGGTCTACAAAGTGAGTCCAGGACAGCCAAGGATACACAGAGAAACCCTGTCTCGAAAAACCAAAAAAAAAAAAAAAAAAAAAAAAAAAAAAAGAATCCCAACTACTCTATTTCAAAGCACGACGAAGGCGGGCCGGAAGCCCCAGACACTTGGGAGGCTGAGGAAAAGGTCCACAAGTTTAAGGCCTGATTGGTCTGCAGGGTGAGTTCAAGTTCAGTGTGGGCACTTGATGAGACCTTGTCTCAAAATAGGAAATAAAGCATGGGTCCCAGAGAGTCCAGCCAGTAAAGTGCTAAACACAAGGACCTGCGTTTGATGATCAGAACGCATGTTAAAAATAAACTGAGCAGTGTTGACTCAGGTCCCCCACCACTGGGAAGAGGGAGCGCGTGGATCCCTGGAGCCCGCTGGATGGTCAGTCAGTCTAGGCTACTTGGTAGGTTCCAGGCCAGTGAGAGATCTTGCTTAACAACAACGAAAGGTGGACAGTGCGTGGGGAATGATACCGGAAGTTGTTCCCTGGCCTCCACACACATGCACACACACAATTCATACCTGCGCACACACACAAACGACGGAGCCGTTTCTCTGAAAATGATATGCATGTGACTAGTAAGCAGGTGAAGAAATTAGTTACATTGCTAATTAGTAGGGAAATATAAAAACAAAAAAGAGATGTCATTGTGCATCTAGTAGGACAATTACTATCACAAAACAAAGTAACAAACGTTGGCCTCATGGTCCACAGGAATAAAAAAAAAAAAACACTGCAGCTGCTAGAGAAAGCAACATGGAAGCGCCTGGAAACATTAAAAATAGAATTAGCATATGAGTTAGTGAGTCTTCCTGGTACACAGCACAAGTGAAAACGGAGAATCAAAGCAATATTTGTTAATAATACACATTCACAGCAGCTGCAGTCACAATAGCTAAAAGGGAAAAAGTAACTCAACTGCCCATCAGTGACTGAATGGAAAAATCAAAATGCGCCACAAAGAAGTATTATTCAGCTTTGAAAACAAGGAACTCCTGACACATGCTATTATATGAATGAGCATTATGAGGACAGCATGCCAAGTGACACACAGTCCCAAAGGGACAAACACGGTGTGATCCTAAGAGCACAAAGTGGCTATAGCAGTCAGATCCGTAAGGACTAACTAGAAAGGTGGTTGGCAGAGAGAAGAAAGTGGAGTTACCTTCTGAGCCATTCTGAGTGATGTTCTGCAGATGGGAAGGGGTACAGAAAATGAAATTATTTAATGTCACTGAATGGTGCACCTAACGGTGGTTACAGTGATGAATTTTACTTGCTAACATTTTAATCAGATTTTTAAAGTGGGCACTCATTTCCTTTTCTTCAAATGAAACCCACGCCTTCTGAGTTCCTGTTTCTGGCGTTGAATCATCTTATTCTCAGTTGCCCACAGATACCTGGCCTCATCCTAGGCACCAGCTCCGGCCCACCTCAGCTCATGCAACCATTCCACAAGTGCTTGCAGAGCCCTCTCTGTGAGCCAAGAACAGGCCAGAGCATCTACGTGCATAGTGCCTTGAACCTGCGCTCACCACATCTGTGTTATGATACCATGTATCGGTATGCATGTATGTATGTATGTATGTATGTATGCATGCATGTATGTATGTATGTGTCCATCTGTCTACTCTCTCTATAACCAACTTTAAATCATATTTTAAAATGCACAAGACTTGTGTGAGTGTGTGTTTGTGATGTATGCATGCGTGTACAGGGAATGTACATGCCTACACCTATATGTATGGAAGCCAGAGGTCAACAGTGGCTATCTTCCTCTACTGTTCTCTAAGCTATTTTTGAGACTGCATATCTCACTGAACCTGGTGAGATTCTAGCCACATTCACCAATTTGGCTAGACTGACTGGCTAGCAAGTTCCAGGATCCTACTGTCTCTTCCTTCCTGCAGGTGTAATCTATGTGGGTGCTGGGGACGCAAACTCAGGTCTTCATTCTTTTACAGCAACCGTGCTACCCACTGATCCCTTCCAAGCCCTAAGACTTTTGAGGATTTTTTTTTTATGCACACACATTTGTCAAAGTAGGAGAATGGAATATGCTTTTTAATGCATATTTTATTTTTAATTGGCAAATAGTAATTATATACAGAGTCCCATGTGGTGTTTCAGTACATGTATACAATGTGTAATAAACTAGTCAGGGTAACTGAAGTACGTCACCTCAGATGTCCATGATTGTTTGAGTTAGGAACACTCAAAATGTCCTCCATAGATGGCTATGAAATGATTATTGTCAAGTATTTTATCCTGCCCTGCTATAAGAAATTAGAAGGGCTGTCCCTGTTAACCCTTCCCTCTCCACCTCCCTCTCCCAGAATTATTCCAGACACTGCTAACACTGTTCTAGTCTCTACTCCTATGGGATCTATTTCACAGCTTCTACATGTGAGAAAGCATGCTATTTGTCTTTTTGTCAGTTTACTTTCTGGATGTGCACCTGTGCATGTGTGTATATGTGTGTGTGTGTGTGTGTGTGTGTGTGTGTGTGTGTGTGTACGTGTGTGCATGTGTGCATGTGTGTATGTGTGTGCGTGTGTGTGTGCATGTGTGTGTGTGTGTATGTGTTGCTGGGCCTCATGAATGCTAAATCAGCTTTCTCCCTCTCAGCTACACCCCAAATCCTTCCAGGTAACCTTCACACCTCACCTAGGTCACCATGGCAACCTCCTCCTGGTCGTCTGTGTTGGTCGATGCATTTTTTTCCAATCTCTTAACCTTATAGAATGAAAAGTGCAGCGTTCCCTCCTCATGTGCCTCTTCAGGGGCTCTTCCTTTAATGTTCGATATTGCTTCTCCAGCCTTAGCTAACATGCTCAATATTCTGCCTCATTCCAATCACTAGACATTCTGCTAATGTCCAGATCTGGAACCTTCACACACTTTTTCTTTCAGTGAACAGATCCTCTTTTGCCCAGGAAATTTCCACTATTAATTCCACATCTGGGTTTGTAAGCATTGATTGAAACTTAAGACTTCCATACCCTGAGTTTTCATGCAGGCTTCCTGAGTAGATTCTGTGTTTCTACAAGTGTGCCTGCTTGTTTGCCTGCTAATCACCAATGAACAGGTTTGTAGGGGTTGCTGTTCCCTCATGGCCAAGTAAGCAGGTCACCACCATGACAGTATCAGAGCTAGTACTGAGCCTAGTACTGTAGACACTCTGCTCAGTGCCCCGCCCATGAACGATCACTGCCAGGTCCAAAACAAACTTGGGGCAAATGGCTATCCATCACTGGTGCCTGCCTATTAACATACCAAAGCACATGGTGGCCTCCAGGCTCTCTCAGCGTCATGAATACATGTTACAGAGTCTATGCTAGCATCCTGGCTCTTCTCAGCTCTTTTCATCGTGCCCTCTGTCTTAGCTCATGGGCTTCCCTTCCCCCAGCTTCTCCACTCCTATTTAATCCTGCTTCTTTGGCCATGTGCTGCTCTCTTGGCTTTCTCTCTTTGGTTTTCCTCTCTTGGCCTCCTCTGCTCACACTCTTTGTCTTCCTTCTACATTCTCCCCATCTCTCTCTCCTCTCATTATTGGGTTTCAGACCTGGGACAAGCGAATGAGATATATATTTAACATACTAAAGTGGTCCTGATCTCCCGGTTCTCCCAGCACGCCTCAATCTCTACCTGTTTCAGGGCATGCTGGAACACCCACCCTCTATAATGAACTCCCTTCCCCAGGAACCCTTTCCTATATAATATGGATATTTTGGGCACTCTCTGTCTCTCTCTGTCTCCCCGTCTCTCTCTCTTCTCTCTCTCCCTCTCTGCATATGCAAGCTCCTTCTCCTTCTTCCCTCTCCCTCCCCACAAGAGCAGTATCCAATAAACCCACTTTTACATATTTTAGTTTGACCTGGATTGGATCATTTAGCCCTTGGAGAATGCCATTTAACAGAGTAACACACTCATGGCCAAGTCCACTCTGCTGGCTATGTTCAATGTACAACTTTCTATCCCTGCTCCTAGATGTCTCTGGCTATACTCTCCCTCATATCTACAATAAAAACCTTCCCTTCAACCATACCTTGGAGTAATCATGTCTTCCCTCACTTTATACAATCACCGTGGAATACACTCTTTGTCTTCCTTCTCAAAAGATATGAAAAGCGTGTTGGGTGTGACAGTGTTTGTGTCATCTTATTGCACCTCCCTTTTGGTCTCAATTCACCAAGAATCCTGGAATAGAAAGAAAACAGAACTGGCCCAGTGTGTGAACATCTAAGCTCCAATGGGTAGAACTGGGACAAGTCAACATGTACCTGTTATGTCTCAAGCAGTCTATACAGAGAGAAATGAGCTCCAGGTGGACCATAGAGGATTTCTGGTGGATAGATAAAAGCCAACATCTCTGAGAAACTTAGGAAACAGGTTTTCCTTCCCCCAAAGAAGTCACTTTCCTTGCCTCTGGCAGAAGGTATGCACGGCTCCACTAGCGTGTGCCTGTGGTTGCAAATCAAAGCCCATTCTGGCCTCCGGGCTCCTAGAGTCCGTACTCACAAGTACTTACTTATACGTTTCCAACCCTCCTAGCATCCCCACCCTTCCTCACCTACTCCTGCCACACCCCTCCCAGCTAAGCTCACAATTCTCACTATTCTCTCTTTTGCTATCTGGTTATCTTGCAGTCTCCACTATTCTCTCTTTCTCCCTTGCCTCTTGCAGATAGCTCCGGTCATGTCCGATGTGTTTTCTCTCTGCTCTGGGCTCTTTCAGATGCTTCTGGATGTTCTCTCTTAGTCACAATAGAAATCTTTCCTAAATAGAGAGGTCATTTCAGCTTTTTCTTTACTGTACCCCCTCACACACATTTCCTATATTAAAAATTCCTAATTTTACAGCCTGTCTTTATATTTGGTGTCGACAGTGTAATTCATGAAGCCCCACTATGCTGACTATACACTACATAGTGGGTTTGTGTTTGCTGCATTAAAGCTGAGCCTTTAAGAAATACAGTAAGTATGGGCTGAAAAAAATATTCTCCATATACACAGATATATACACAGACCTATATACAGATGTGAGTATTTATGTATAGAATGTAAACCACAGAAACAGTCAAAGCTGCCATCACATTTCTAAGAGGACTGATGCAGCAAGGGGAAAATAGGTCCTATCTTTTATTAACAAAACCCCTCGTATATTAAGGCTATCATTGTATCTTCAGTGCTTGGGATGTAATCAATCGTTCCTATTTTACAGGCTTATAACAACACAGCTTGCTGGAGAAATAAAAACTGTATTATGTACATAGCATGAACATATTGTATTCTGTAGCTGTATGACAAGGCACTGCTTGCTTCCAGCTGACACTTGACAGTCTTTGGATGTCATTCTCAGTGTGATCTCTAAAACCAACACTTTCAGAATCACAGACACCATGTGTGTATTCTGCATCTTTCCAGTTTTAGGAGAGAGAAAGTCTGAAAGCTGAAATTCATAATGAACTGTTTTTTAAAAATGGGATTATAATTAAGTGGCATTACGTTTGTAAATCCCCACCTCTCCCCAAAGCAATCTGTATTTTAACTTGTTGGCAGTGAGATGTTTGGGTTCTATGTGTTACAAATCCTGCTTTCTCAGGGAGGTATTTAAAGCAGGTAGATGCTCTAGTGTCTTTAAGTCTCCATCAAAATTAAGAATACAAGAGGAAAATGTATTTTGAGATCATGTTAAAGGGATACATACCGTCATAAGCCGCTTTAGTAATGGCCTTGGCTGCATTCTTCTGAATGTCAGGATTCGTGGAGGTCTCTGCAAATAAGAGCAGTTTTTTGAGGCTGCCTGTCTGGTGCATTTGGGCCATTGTGTCCTTGTCCTCCAGGCAGTTGGCTATCACCGCAAGTGCCTCTACATGAAGGTCATTCCATTCCTAAGGGCGAAAACAAACACAACTTAAAGTCTTCTATCTAACTCAGCTTCCATCCTGACTTGCATCACAATTTAAAAAATATCTTCTTAGATCCAGAACACCCTCTTGATTCCTAAACAACTCAAGATTTAACTATGAGACTCTAGCTATCTATTCTTCAACTACCTCAGAGACCTGAGAGGGATAAATATATCTGATTTTATAGGAAGTGCAGGGCCCGCAGCTTCCAAAACTAAGAAATGACATACCAGTGGCTGCCTGGACAGTTCGCATTTTATCTCCATACATTACAGCATCGATCTTCAGTCGTTTGGCCCCGTTTCTCTGACAGACATTGATTGTAGAGCAGGAATTATGAAGGACTTGCCTACCCTGTCTTGGCAGAGCTAGGCTGTCGACTTATCTGCTTCCAGGTTTTGTCCTTTTTGGACAGAAGTGTCTACAGTTGAAGCAAGGGGTTTTTCTTGCCAAGAGATAGGCTTGCCACTAATTCAATCATCTCCCACTGGAGATTCTTCGATGCTCATCTTCTATTTGGAATAGAATAGAATAGGCGTGCTGTGAGGAGCTGACATGTCTCGATATCAAAAAATCTTAAGTTAAGAAAACATCTTTGAATGCCATATTCTGTAGATCTCTTGAGGTTTTTGAAGATGCCCTATCTATCTCTTATATTTAGATAAGCAACTGTTGCTTGTCTCTTAGCAACTTGATTTCTGATTAGCTTAGAAAATAACTGTGTTAGACTATCATAGATAGTAGAATGTTAAAGTCAGGTGCCAAATACATATGGACTGGACATTGGGAATATTGGGAATGTATGCAAAGCCATATAACTCTCATAATTGTGGCCTATTTATTTCTGTTGTTTTGTACTGTATTTATTGTTTTAAGAGAAAGTCAGGGGCCAAATATGTATGAACTGGACATTGGGAAGGTACACCGGGCCTTTTAACTCTCATAAATGTGGCATATTTAATTCTGCTGTTTTGTATAGAATTTACTGTTATAAGAGAAAGAACCATTTGTTGGAATGAAAAGAGAAGCTGTTGGCGGGGGGGAAGAGGGTGGAAGGGTGGGACAAGAAGGGGGAATAGGGAAGGGTTTGCGACTGAGATGTAACTTAAAAAAAATAAAGTACTTATTAAAAAAAAAGAGAAAGAACCATTTGTTGGACTGAAAGGGGGAGCTTTTGGGGGGAAAAAGATATACCTTAAACTAAAAAAAAAAGGGTAGAGGATGAAGGGTTGAGGGGGAAGAAGGTAGAAGGGTGGGACTGGAGGGGGGGAGTAGGGAGGAGATTGTGATTGAGATGTAACTTGAAGAAATAAAAAATAAATTATAAACAAAACAAAAAAACCAAACACAACTTGAAAGTTGTCCTCTTGGTTGCTTCACAAGCTGCTACAACAGAATACTTGGCCAAGGCAATTGAAGGGAGAGGGGCTTGATACCAGATTACAGTTCCAAGAGAACACAATCCACTATGGCCAGGAACTCAGGGCTGGCCTCTCACATTGCAGGGGTGGCGGGAGTCAGAATGAGAGCAGGAAGTGGGGGACTCCTATAAGCTCTCAAAGCCCACCCCCAGTGATGTGATTCCCCCTGTGAGGTTCTGCTCCTAAAGGTTCCATGACCTTCCCAAACAGTACCACCATCTGGGGATCAAGCGTTTAAGCACATTAGCTTATGGAGGGACATTTCACATGAAATGTGAGTTACTCTTTTGAATTACTCTTTTCAGCTTTTACTAGGAAAAGAAGTGGGACTCTTCAGAACATAGTGTGGTTAATCTTGTGCTTACAAGGAAGCAGAGTTCTTATCAATGACTCAACCCTTGCCTCATCTTTTCTCATTTCTCTTAATTTAAAATGTTTTATGGATAAAATAATAAAGAAAACACCCAGTAATTACAGTGAATTGAAATTGCCTGTATTATCTCTCACCAAATACAAATGTAAAATTCCCAGGAAAAAAGTATAGTTTTGTTTTGTTTCTGTTTTCATTTCTCATCACGAGAGCAGGGCCGTGCCCATGCTAGGCACACTGTTTACCCCCTCCAGCTCAAGAAGGTGGCTTTGGGAACAGGAAAGAAGCTGAAGGTAGATACATTCCCTGAAATCTTACAAGTGGTGGAAAAAAGCAGCGTGAGTGCAGCCTTCTTGCTAGAAGAGTCACATGGGTTCCCACAGCAGTGCAAACCTACAGCCTCCCTTACAATGAAAATGAGAGACATACAGCAGAGATAATCCACCATTGTATTCCACTCACATTGCCTCTGACCAAGGACTTCGCTTGGCTTTAGAAAGGTGCAACAGGGAGCCCATGCTCAAGGAATAGCCTGGTCCTATAGTATTTGCTATCACCCACCCTCAAGCCAGAAGATTGTTCGAGTTCTGGAATGGCCTTTGGAAGACTCAGTTATACACCTACAAGGTGGCCACACTTTGCAGGGCTGCATGGACATCCTCCACAAGGCTGAATATGCTTTGTATCAGTGCCTGACATACAGTGATATTTCTCCCTTAGCTCGGATTCACAGGTCCTAAAAGCAAGGCAAGGATTTGGTACAACCCCTCTCATTATCATCTTTAAAGACTCATCAGCATACCCAGAAGTGGTATGGCTGGGTCTTGAGGTAGAGCTATTCCAAGTTTTCTAAGATATGGCCACACTGATTTCCATAGTGGTTGTACAAACTTGCACTCCCACTAGCAATGGAGGAGGGTTCCCCTTTCTTGCAACCTCACCAGCATGTGCTGTCATTTGAGTTTTTGATCTTAGCCATTCTGATACATGTGAGATGGAATCTCATAGTCATCTTGAGTTGCATTTCTCTGATGATTAAGGATGTTGAGCATTTCTTCAAGTGCCTCTCATACATTAGGGATTCCTCCTTTGTGAACTCTCTGTTTAGCTCTGTTCCCCATGTTTAGGTTGGATTATTTGGTTTCTTGTCATCCAAATGATTCCTCACCAAACCACAAGGACATAGCCTCATCTATGTTCATAGCAGCTTTATTTGTAATAGCTAGAAACTGGAAACAACCCAGATGTCCCTCAATTGAGGAATGGATTAAAAAAAAACTGGGGTACATCTACACAATGGAATACTACTCGGCCATCAGAAACAACAAAATCGTGCAATTTGCAGTCAAATGGATGGAACTAGAGAAGCTCATCCTGAGTGAGCTAACCCAGACTCAGAAGGACGCACATGGCATCTATTCACTTATAATCGGATTTTAGCCATATAGCACAGGATAACTGTACTACAATCAGTGCACCAAAGGGAACAGGAACATATACTTTTTTCCTGTCAATGAGACACTTTGCCCTAGTGGTGCTGCCTTTTAGGCCCCCAGTGTATGAGGAGGCTCTTGGCTCCCATATGACTGCTGAAGTGGGGCAGGGGACTGCTATGTAGGGACACTCCACTCTGGAAGAGTGAGATGGAAGGGATAGGGGGTAGAGGGTGGGAGGGTGGGACTGGGAGGGGTGCAAAGAGGGTACTGTGATGGAGATGTAACTTGAAGTAATAAATAAACATTAAAAAAAAAAGACTTGCTAGCAAAGCGTTGGCTTCTTGTGCCTTTAACTTCTGCTTTCCTGGCCCAGAGATCTTATTTCCAAAGGAAGGAATATTTCTACTAGAACACACAACTAATGATTCTATTGAATTAGAAGTTAAGGCCACCTTGGGCTCTCCATGCCCCAAATCAATAAGCAAAGAAGAGACCTGCTATGCAAGGGGAAGTTGGGTTACTAATCAAAAGAAAAAGTATGTCTAAAAAATATGAGCTCTGTTAGGTGTGTCCCTTGGTATTAACACACTTGTGGTTAAAGACACTGGAAAGAACAATGACCTTGTCTGTTCAGAACTTATAATGAACAGCCAAGTGTGGTGGTGCACGCAATTAGAAGGCAGAGACGATGATTGATGCAAGTTCCAGGTCAGTTGGGGCTACCCAGCGATACCCTGGCTCAACTCACACACACAAACACACACCCCAAAACTAAACAAGCAAGCAAACTTGCAACGACTCAGTCCATTCTAGTATCCAGGAATGAAGAGGAATGACAAGTTAAGAGCTCTGATGAGGTGAGGTTCTACCTGAGGGCAAAAGGAACCTAGGCTAATGAAAGGAGGTACTGAATGTCATTCATGACCATGCCACTAGTTATAGCTATGAAAGCCGTAATTGCACGAGTGTTTCTCCTTCACTTTGGTAGGGATGTGTGGTACAAGTTAGGTCTATCTAGTATATTACGCAGTTCAGCTTGGCATCTGGAAACACATAAAGCTTGGTGTCCCTTTAGTTGCTGAAATGGACAGAGCACAGTTGAGACCATAGTTCTAGGAACTGCCCTGTTGAAAGGGTGTGGCTAAGAAACTGGGCAAACTTTGAGAGAAGTCAGTTGGAAAAAAGGAAGAAACAGGACAAGCTGCAAGAGGAAACCTGTTGAAAAGAAGAATAAGCTAGACGAAGTGCAAGAGGAAACCAGTTGAAGAAAAAGAAGAAACCAGACAAGCTGCTAGAGTACGTTGGGTGAAAGAAAGAACAGGAGTGATGGAGAGAAAGTTTGTTAAATGCTCCAGAGCACCAGAAGAGCGAGTGAGGGGAACAGAGTTTGAAAGTCATTCAAGCAGCCCTCAGTTTGACAGTTGGAACAGACTGTCTTTATAAACCGGCCACAATTTGGTGGATAGAATAAGCTGGCCTTGAAAACTGGCAAGATTAGGCCCAATGAACACCAAGCTTAAAAGGAACTGCCTGCTAGGACTGCCATAAGTCAGGTCATCCTGCATGGACCTACATTAAGAATATTAATATCATTTTAAGGAAATCAAAATAGGGTTAGTTAGGTATTAGTTAGGTGTTAGGAGATAGGTGTTTTATAGGCAACAAATAAATACAAATATAAGTTTGTAAATAAAAAATATCTGCCTGCAGGGATGCTTGCGCACATCTGTTTGAATTCATGCATTCTAAATATATAACTTTGTTTTTCACTCTCTTCCCTTATCACACAACTTGAGATGGTTATTATGGCTTAGTGTTTGGTTTTCATTACCTTAGCATCATAGGATTTGAGTTTCTGAAAGTTAAGAAGAGTAAATGTCACCTGAATTTTGCACTCATTCCAGGGTAAGGTGTAGTGTGTTTTCTGATAGAAACAGGATGGTTGTTTTGTATTAGAAGGATGTATGACTTTGTCCTTATTTTTTTCTTTGAAGAGTATAATTTAAACACTAAAAATGATGAAGACAGGGCCTGGTGCAGCAGCACATTCCTTTAATACCAGCTCTCAGGAGGCAAAGGCAGGTGGAGCTCTGTGAATTAGAGGCCAGCCTGGTCTACAGAGAGAGTTCTGGGTTAGTCAGGGTTACAAGTGAGACTCCATCTTTAAAAAGAATTCAGAAGACAGTAGTGAGGAATAAGAAGGGGGGAAGGCAAATCAAAACAGTAGCCCAGACAAATTGAAAAAAAAATTTAATTCCATGCCTAACTACAACCAAACCAATACATCATAGGAAATCTGGTAAACAAACAAAAAAACCTGTCGTATCAAAGTTGTGATATAACCCACAGGGTTGTATATCTCTCTGTGTTAGTCTTCCTTAACTTTGTTTTGCATTTTTCCATAAGTAGATTTTACACACACTTTGATACTTTAATTCTTTGCAGTTCATGCATTAAGAATACAGTACAGGGCTGGAGAGATGGCTCAGCGGTTAAGAGCACTGGCTGCTCTTCCAGAGGTCATGAGTTCAATTCCCAGCAACCACATGGTGGCTCACAACCATCCATAATGAAATCTGGTGCCCTCTTCTAGCCTGCAGATATACCTGCAGACAGAACACTGTATACATAATAAATAAATCTTTAAAAAAAATTAAAAAAAAGAATACAGTACAGGAGTCTAAGGAAATGG
>CAJQZJ010004773.1:1336322-1350014 GCA_907164525.1 Lophiomys imhausi | reverse complement strand
ACCTAGTGTTCAGAGATAGCATTGGTAAAATGGGCACACTACAAAAATGATCAGATCCGAGGCAGTCCCCACCTCATTCCACCAACATTCATCACAGAATTAGAAAACAATACCCTAAAATTCACATAGAAGTCCAAATAACCTGAAACAGTTATTTCTTGCTTTTACTCAAAGCAATCCTGAGTAATAGAGTGATGCTGCTTTCAAAACACATCATGAAGCCAGAGCAACACGAACAACATGCAGTGGCTGTTTCTGGATTGATAGGACCAGGAGACTGTAGCTAGGGCATAAAATATTGGATACTTACATTGAAGAATAGACAGCATTTTTAATGAATGGTGCTGGGAAAACCAGATGCCCCAATATGTATCTCATCCTGTAAAGAAAGCAATTCAAAATAGATCTAAGACATTAATGTGAGACTTGAAACTTGAAAATTTCTAGCAGAAAATGTAGGAAAAACCACTTGAAGATACTGGTATGCAGTGTTTTCCTGAATAGGACTCCACTGACTTGGTAAATGAGAGCAAGAATTGACACATAGGTTAATGTTAAAGGGCTTCTGCACAGCCAAGGAAACAATCAACAGAATGAAGATACAACCTACAGAATGAAAGAAACCATAGGTAGCTATTCGTCTGACAACAGGCCAACATCCATAAAATACAAAGTACTTGAATACTTAACAACAAAAGAATAATTCAGTGCCCCTAGAGGCATTGCAGATGTGTCACATGTGTATCAGTAGGTGGCAGAGAGGAGAGAGGCTATGTCTACATTCAGCTTTCTGACCTATGAACATCTGAATGAATAGTAGCCTAACATTCCCTGAAAAAAGTAAACCCGAGACCACCACCATTTGGGCACCAGGGGGTCTGGACCAGGAGCTAGCCTGTGATGACCCCTAGTCCAGAACCATGGAAGCCTAGATAGGCTCCCAGGACAGGAAGCAAACCAGAAACTAGAAGAATTCTGTCTGGCACCATGGACCTCAGGCAGTTGGTCATTCAGGAAAGCTGGGCAAGGAGCAAGCCCAAGACAATCACCAGACTGGTACCATAGGACCTGGACAGGGAGCTAGCCTGAGAAGAACACCAGTCTGGTGCCATGCAGGCCTGGGGGTCTGACCATGCCGAAGATTATCCCTGCCAGTTGCCATAATGTGCAATGCACAAGTGGGCCATAACATTCCCAAGACCACTCCTGAGACAAGGCCAGACACTCAGAGACCCTGGGCACCACTAAGAGGATCAAGTTAGTGGTAGAGAAATGGAAGAAAAAAAGAAAGAGAAGGATGTGGGCACAATGAAGAGAGGCAGAACTGAATAATTGAGGATAGTGAGGAACAACCTGATGTGAGTAGCTGGTGATGCCACCTAGGACCATGGTGAGGTTCTGGCCTCTGCTGCCAACAGAGGTCATATCTGGGTCCATGTCCATGCAGCAGCAGGGGTCTGTTACCACCAAAAGTCAGGTGGATATCCCTGGTCTGGGCTGCCACCCATAGAACATGTTGATGTCTGAGGGCTATGCAGAACTAGCCTATCCCCAACCTGGGCATCATGGGAGAACTGGCCCTAGAGGCATGAAAGCAGGTGAGCCAGCCCTGTCCTTTACCAGCTGAAGCACTGAGGAGAGCAGGCCATGCACCTCACCTGGGCAGTACAGTACAGCTGGCCCTGGGTGTGGGGGTTGCAGGTCCAAAACCAGGGCTTTGAATTGACTCACTCCAACATCTACCCTGCTGTGTGATCCAGTTACACAGTTCCTGAGTATAAACTCAAGGGAATCAATGTTAGCATATGATAGAGATACCTACATACCATGTTTATCGTGGCGCTGTTTACACTAGGTTATAGATACAATCAGCCTAGGTGTCCAGCAACAGATGAACAGATAAAGACTATGGTATGTACTCACAGTGGAGTGTTATTCAACTACAAAGAAGAACAAAACAAGCATTTCTTTTTTCTTTAGGAAAAGGGGATGCAACTAAAGGTCACCCAACAGGAAATAAGTCAGACTCACACAAACCTGTGTATTGCTTCCTCTCATGCGAAAACTAGAAGAAAAGAGATGACTTCTAGAGGGACAGCTGGGGAAGGATGCAGGGAATCAAAGGGCAGGGAAGGAATGACTGTAAGAAACTGGAAAGAGAGGGTAGATATGAGCAAGCATGATGACACACAAGGAACATCACAGTTTGCATCAAACAACGTGTGTCAGTGATTGCAGTAAGGACTTCTTAAGAGCTGCTTCCCCCAGAGTGTGCTTTGCTCAGCTGGTAAGTGGCCTTCTTGTCTGGACAGCACTTTCAGAATGAAATGGACATGCAAAAAGGATGCATGGGATTCAAATAAACTCCCTCACTGGTAACTAACTGATGGTGTTGTGTTAACTTGACACCAGCTAGAATCATCTGGGAAAAAGAACCTCAATTGAGAAAAGGCCTCCATCTGATTGACCTGTAAGCAGGCCAGAGGTGGTAGTGGGAGGCACATTTTCTTGATTAGTAGTTGATATTGGAGGGCCCATCCCACTGTGAAAAAATTCATCCCTGGACAGGTGGTCCTGGGCGTATAAGAAAGATAGCTGAGCAAGCCATGGAGAACAAGCCAGTGAGCAGCATTCGTCCATGGCCTCTGCTTCATTTCTTGCCTCCAGTTCCTGCCCTGCCTTCATGTCACGATGATTGACAACTGTAAGCTATATAAATAAGCCCCTTCTCTCCAACTTGCTTTTGGTCATGGTACTTATCACAGCAAGAGAAAGCAGACTAAGACACAGAGTGAAATTGGCCAGGATTGACCTCCCTTTACACACTCATTTGCGTGGGTAAAATGTAGATGACTGACTATGCAAAGTATTGGTGAGGCTGTGGAGGGATGGGGGCATGCGTAGTCCCGCTGATGGGAACAGCCAAGGGACAGTTGTGAAAAGCTCTCTGGAGCCTCCTCCAAACATTAAATGTGGCATTCCTGAATGATGCAGGGAAGGTGAACCTCAGTGTTCGCCCAGGAGGAATGAAAGGCTATGTTCATACAGAGGCTTCTCTGTAAATGTCCACAGTAACCTTGTTTGTCAAACCAAAACCAGGAAATGACTCCTTTATCTAGTAATGGATAACTAATTACAGCCTACCCCTGCAATGAGATACTATTTGGTCCCATGAAGAACCGAAGCACTGAAGCCCAGAACAGTCACAGTGAAGGAAACTGAACTAAAAATCACAGTCTTTAATTCCATTTATACCACACCTAATAACACTCAAACCTTGTCTATAGTAACTGAAAGCAGAGCAGAGATTGGAGAAGAAGGAGTAGGGAGGAATGGGAAAGAAAGATTACAAACAGAACATTACAGTGGAATGATTTAGGGTGGTCCCGCTGACGCATATAACAGTATTCACTGCCTCATCTAATGCCCACTCCTAGAGAAATTTGTAAGCAACACATTACCTCAATGTTGGGGGTAGGGTTGCATCTCCATTGCTAGATTAGGTAAGACTTTACCTTCTGTGGTGCTAGCCCACACTATCTCTTGATGGATTTTTTTTTCTTTTCTTCCCTTTTAGATTTTGGTGGTCCTGGGGATCAGTTCCAGTGACTGAAGTATGCTATGTACATGCTCTCTCTACCACTTGGATGCTGCCCTACTCTTTCTTGTTAGCTCTGATGAGCCCATGGCTATGCTGTGAAGGCCATGTGTGAAGAAAGGTGAAGCAGCCTAGGCCAACAGCCTGCAAAGAACGGAATCCTGCAACAACCAGCTGAGCTTGTAAGCAGAGCAGAGTCCCCAGGTCCAGACTTTAGGACAGAATCCAGTCCCAGTCGACACCTTCAGTCTCCCAGGTCCTGAACCAATGCCCCAGGTGAAAACCACATCTGGACCTCTGGTTCTTAGAAGCCCTTGTGTTTTTAAATCACAAAGTCTGTGGCCGGCTATTTGTTTCCCAGTGACCGACAACAAACACAAGACACAGAAAACAAACACACATGCAGACTGCATGCCTGTGGTGCAGGGCGTCCCAGCCACCATCATGGCGAAAGTTAAATACTGGAAATGCCCAACGCTCATATGTAGAGGACCTGGCTCCTCCCACGCTGGAATGTAAAACGGTGCTGCCTCTTGAGAAGTTCTATGGACTGACAGCCTCTCTCCTAATTTAGACCCAGCAAAAATTTATCCACATGTGCACCAAAAGGATATGGAAAATATATACAATGATGTCCAAAGACAGGAGTCATGTCAGCTTGGCCCAGTGCCAGTCAACAAGATCAGACTTCATGTGGGGAATTTCTGCTGGTAAGGTTGAAGTCAGGGATTTCCAGAGAGCCTCTGAGCTCGGTGCTGAAATGATGGACTCCCTTTTCAACAGAACCCCTTCCTCCATCTGATCTAGGCAAGTCCCAGATCCTCTAAGTAAGGAGTATCATGTAACCCAACTGTTAGAAACCTGCCCAATGAAAGTGGAGTTATTTCCCCACCCCCACTGCCTGTGAGATAATTAGGTACTGGGTTTCCTTTTTCTGATAGGATGATACCCAGCAAATCAAACACAATCACCTGTAAAACCCCTCCCCACTGCCCAAAGGTTTATAATGTCCCCGACTCATGAAATAAACTCTCTTTCTCCATGCCCCACCATGGCTGCCTGAGACTCAGCTGTTTATTTTGGGCTTGGAAAGGAAGCATTCTTCCTTCTATGAAGAATTCACCACTACTGCTGCCTGGGTGGCCAGGCTTGCATGAGACCCAGTCTCCTGCCTGGCCACTGCCTAGCTAGGTCTCCTATCACCATCAGCCAGGACTCATCTCTGAGTACATGGGCTACATGCCCCCTCCACTCTGCCACCATGACTGCCTAGCTGAAACCTGCTGACAGGCACTGAGCTTCCACCGTCTCTCCTGTTCCACCTACCCTACCCAGCTGTCCAGCCCAGCTTCCAGAGCCTTAGGCTCCTTGAAACTGCCTGGTCCAGTGCTGGCAGCTTAGCTAAGAGAGGTGTAACACTTGGCCGTGAAAATAAACTTTTCCCTTGCCTCTCTGGCCTAGCCCAGACACAGAATGGCAGCTTCAGATACCAACACCAGGTTGAGTTTAACCTCACAGCTACAACTGAGAGAAAACAAGACACAGCATGCAGTCATTTGCATAAAAACAGAACCAGGCCACACTAACATGAGGTCATGTTTGGGGGTCCAGTGTGAAGGGACCTCAGTCATTTTGTACTTCGCCAATTTTTCTGGGAGTCACTCTCTACTTTGCAGACACCATGCTGTAAAGTTGTGCCTTGTGCACTAGCGTGTATGTTAGTTACACTTCATAAAAGCTTGACTCAAAGACTAATCCGTGTCAATCAAATGGAGCCAATTTTAAAATCACTATATTCCTATGGCTATATGGGGTTTTAGGTGGGCATGCTCTGTTGTCTTTGATCACCGTGACTATTATGATGAACTGCCATAGGCTGGGTGGCTTATAAACCATAGGAGTTTATTTTCACAGAGCTGGATGGGGGAAGTCCAATAACAAACATTTGCAAATTTGAGGGTGAAGGCTTGCTCACTGGATCTTTTCTGAGGTCATCCTGTTAGGAAGAATGAGTTTCCTGGAATCTACTGGATATTAATTCCACTCAGGAGAACTCTGTTGTCATGATCTAATCACCTTGGAAGGCCCCGACCTAATACCATTTCATTCTATTCCATCTCATTGGGTTAGGATATTTTTTTAAAAGATTTATGCTTTTTTTTAGGAGCATACAAATTCTAGTAAGTTTTTTTCTTAATATATAAAGTACAAGTTAGCCGGGCGGTGGTGGCGCACGCCTTTAATCCCAGCACTTGGGAGGCAGAGGCAGGCAGATCTTTGTGAGTTCGAGGCCAGTCCGGTCTACAAAGTGAGTCCAGGACAGCCAAGGATACACAGAGAAACCCTGTCTTGAAAAAAAAAAAAATAAAGTACAAGTTACAATTATACAGCGGTATGTACACAAAATCTACTACTTACATTCTACTCATGTAGTGTTAGATAACAGCAATAACACATGATACTTGATGCATATAAGAGTGTTCTTATTTTGTTTCCGACCTAAGTTTCACCACGATTTCACTGACAACTGATGCAATCACAGATTTATCAGCCCATTTCATGAACGGGAGTCTGATATGAAGTTACAGTATTTTTTTCGGCATTTATTAAACCCGCACTGGCAGAGGATTTCCTTCCAGCCATCGTCCCAGCTTCAGAGCCATAATCCTATGTTGGTTCTGTCTTGCTTTCCCATGCCCTAGATGGGGTGCCATATCGAGCCCCAGTACAAGAGGAAGCTCTCGGCCCTCACAGGACTGATGAACTGAGGGAGTATGATATGTGAGGGCCCATCTCATCTGAGGAGTAGGGGAGTACCGAGAAGAGGAATCCATTTATGTTATTTTTAATTGTGTTGTGTCTCTTGTGTGGATATGTGTACAAGAATGCCAGTGCTGGTGGAGGCTACACCCTTCAGACCTCCTGCCCCCTAGAGCTCAAATTATAAGTGGTTGTGAGTCAACTCACATGAGTGCTGGGAGCCAAACTGAAGCTCTGCACTGTTTTGACAGCTAAGCCGTCTCTCCAGCTCCTGTGAATTTGGGTAGCAGGGAGGATGGAACAACATTTCATCCCTGGCAACAATCCTTTGTTAAAAATAGGTACAAGAAGCAAGGCATGGCAACGGTCGCCTTTAATTCCTGCACTCAGGAGGCAGAAGCAGGTGGATCTTTGTGAGTCTGAGGCCAGCTGGATCTGCATAGCAAGTTCCAGGACAGCCAGGGTTCCATAGTGAGATATTGCCTCAAAAAAAGCAAGCAAGCAAGCAAACAGCAGGAATATGAGAAAATGGGGATAGGTGGGCATTAAGTGGTGGGAGGGCATCTGGGATACAGTTGGGATGCTTTTTTTCTAGTCCAATAGACAAAATACTGTGGAGACTTTAAAATTCAGCAATACAGAACCAGGTCAGGTGCACGGACGTCTGCTTACATAGTACGGCAGGCCACTTTGAAACCAAGAATCCTGAATATATTTTTCTTTAAAAATGCAATCTATCTAGAAAGCTAGCAGATGCCCAGGGCCAGTACACTGTAGCATAGTGTGGGGCGGAAGAGACAAAGGTTGTCACGGCCTTGCTTTAGCAATTAATTTCTGTAGGAGCTTCTAGGGATACAAGGGGGGCACTGGCTCTTCAGTCTCCAAACCACACATCCTTGGGGCAGGGAGTGCTTGGAAATCACGGTCAAGGATTCTCATCTTGGGTTTGTGGAGATCATCTGGCAAGCCTGGAGAGAAACATGTTCGCATTCATTCCAGTGTGTGCTCCTTGAAGCCCAAGTGGCCCTGCCCTGATCCTGGTAAGAGGGACCTTTCTCAGGGACCTGGAATGGCAGATTAGAGAGTGCGCCCTCTGGTGGTCAGAACAGTTGCACACTACCCAGGTGTCACTGGTTGGCATTTCCTCACGCTTGGCTGATGAGTTTTTAGAGCCCACCGTTAACTCTCACTCTGTGCCCCTGTTGAAAACTGTGCCTTTGCTTCACGTCTCTCTTCCCATCCTGAGTTGGCTGAGAGGCCAGGCTTTATATGCTGGGACATCTGAATCTACATAGCTTTATTTCCCGTCACAGTCCTAAATGGAACAAGGCAACTTGTCTGAGGTAAACGGGTTGCACTCAGACTTAGTGTCGGCCAGGCACCTCCCACCCAACAAACCAAACCAGACCAAATCAAACCACAGGGCTCTCAGAGCCAGGTAGACGTGAATGCCCAACACATTTTCAAGTGGAACATCTTGGTCCCCACTCCCGCCCCCGCCCATCCCCATCACACTTCGTGTCCCAAGCAGTGCAGGGCATTTTGCAGATCAGAAAGTCCTGCTGAGCAGATGACAGCCCAGAGGACCCCGCAGTATCTCCAGGAATCAGTAAATGTCTCCTACAAGGTTGGGCTGGTGAAACGGAAGAACTGTTGGTCAGTGGAGACCATTCCTCCAGTTTTAGTAGCATGCACCCTTTATTGAAGATGGCTTCTGGGGACAGTGAGAGCTGGACTCAGCTGAGAGCTATGGCATTCAGAAGGCAATGCTTTGCATTCAAGCATGGACAGTGTATCTGGAACAGGAGGACGTAGAGCTGAATGGGCAGCAAGCAGCAGCAAGCCTTAGGATCCCAGTGAGTTCACTTAAAAGCAAATGGAATGACCTGTTGAGGTGGAGATATGACAGGGATACACTGAAACTTGTCCTCAGATCCCAGATACCAATTGCACACATGATATTAGAGGAGGGATGTAGCATTTGCACATATACGGAAAGCTCAGGGCTTTTGAATGATCTGCCAGCCTGGGCGCTTGTCAGGATCTGATGTGCCATGATACTATGATTTGAATATGAAATGTCCCCCAGAGGTTCATGTTTTGAACACTTGGATTTCAGTTGGTGACACTGCTTTAGGAGGCTGTGGAGACTTTAGGAGGTGGACCTAGGTAGAGGAAGGTATGGGTTCAGTTTTCCCCAATTCCACATTTCATCTTTCTTGCTACCTCCTGACCAACCTTCTCCACTCTCTCCTGTTGCCATGATGTACTGCCTCACCCTGGAACACAGAAGCAGTGGGAGGCAGGGACCATGAGACCTCTGAAACTGTGAGTCAAAACAAAGTTCTCCCGCTAGGTCTTGTGAGGTATGTGTGACAGCTACAGCAGTCTAAAGTCTCAGATGCTCAGGCTAAGAGAATCAGCTGGACTCTGCTGAGGCTTAGCTCCAAATTCAGGTAGATCCAGTCACTGTCTGCTTACTGGCTAGCTTTTCTGAGTAAAATCATTGCTTTGCTTAGCTCTCCTGAGTCATGGCCCCTCAGTTCCTATGGCATATTTGTGCATGGGGGAGGGGAGAACGGGAGAGGGGAAAAGGGGGAGAGGAGGGGAAGGGAGGAAGAGAAGAGGGGAGGAGAGATACTGAGGATGAAGACAGGCAAATGCTCTATCATTGAGTTTTATCTCTAACTTCTGTATACTTTTGTTATTGTTTTTAAACCTAGGCCTTTACAAACTTCTAGCTCCTCCTTCCAATGAGCAACAAACCCTCTGGAAATCCCACAGGTATGCGTAAGAGAGCATCACGCTCATGATGAACAGAGTTAACTGTTCTTTGGGTGGAGGACCTGGGTCAAACTCCGGTTCCTGTCCAAGAAGGAATTGTGTTTCAGGGGATTCCACCTTGCAGCTGACCTCTGACCCTCAGGATTTCATTATTGGACATTTCACCTTTTAGTTAAGTGTTGTCCTGTGCCTGAAGGCCTAAAGGACTTGGAGGGAACATTAATTTTCTGTGTTTTACTCCTCCCCAATAGGAATGAGGACAAAAGCAATTTGATTGCAACTGTTGCAAATGATGTGTTTGCTCTGGAACCTTGTCCTCAGGGCATTCCTTTCCAGGTGAGTTAACACTTTCTTGTAGAGTGGGTCCCTCAAGCTGGTATCAGGGGCAAACGCAAACTTTTCAGGAGGAGAGCTTGCAAGGAAAGGAGTCTAGCATCATGGAGGAAACAGATGTTGGAACCCCAAGACTACCTGGGCATAAAGCGGACACGAGAGGTTATTAGCCTATCAAAGACACACTTTGCTTCTTCATAGCTCTAAGCAAGTTTCTGGCTCTAATCCACCTGTCAATCT
Organism: Lophiomys imhausi; assembly: GCA_907164525.1. Taxonomy (NCBI): domain Eukaryota; kingdom Metazoa; phylum Chordata; class Mammalia; order Rodentia; family Muridae; genus Lophiomys; species Lophiomys imhausi. Next base: position 1,340,299 of record CAJQZJ010004773.1, on the reverse strand, counting down.
AACACACACTCTTACGTCCAGTCTGTTGAACAGACAGCATTGGATGGTACTTTAAATACTGGCTCAGAACAAAAGCAATCAAAACAAAGCAAGCCCAAACAAGAATAACCAGCTAAGTAGATGGTACTCCTGAAAACTATGCAAAGTCTGTGGCAGAGAGAATGTCCTGCACTCGCAATTAGCGTCCCTTCATCCTGCAGAGGCATGCCGACTGTAAGACTGGAAAACTGTTTGCCACTGCCCTGTGTCAATACAAAAAGGGCTTCTGTTCTGGGGGGCCTTCTGTCCCGGGGGGCCTTCTATCCTGGGTGAGCTTCTGTTCTATTTAACCCAGAACAGTCGCTGGCAAGGGCTTTAAATGAAACCAAAGATGGCAGCTGAAGAAAACAAGACTACAGTGACTACAGTGACAAGACAGTGCCATTCATTATCTTCAGAAGCCCGGTGAGCATGGCCAAGGAGCCAGGGGTGGGGGCTGAGTGTGCAGACAGAAAGAAGCGGAAGGAGAATGGGAGCTGGTAAAATGGCCTGAAGCCACCAGCCCAAACTTCGATGGGCCCAGCCTGCAGTAGGTGATGTTGAAGACAAAAGAAACAGGCTGGTGAAAGGAGCCAGCCATTTGTCAAGCAAGGGATAGACCGGGGATTTGGTTTTTGGCCTCAAGTCACTTGCATGTTTGACCTAATGACCAGAGGAACTGTGTGTCACCCTCCTTGCAGGAGCCACACAGCTGCAGCTGGGACAGGCTCTTGCTGCTTTCTCCCACCTTCTGCACCACAGGAGCCCCTCCACATTAGGGTCACAATGGCTTTTTGTTCTACGCATTTATACCATGTTGTATAGAAACAGGAAGGGACCATGTAGGACAATCATCATGATGCTGCGTACCACACCATGCAGCCTTTGGTGCCAACACATTTGAAATGTCTCACTTAACTATTAGAAACATTTTGTTGTCGTTTTTCAGGAAATGGTTTCTCTGTGCAACAGCCCTGGCTGTCCTGGAACTCACTCTGTAGACCAGGCTGGCCTCGGACTCACAGAGATCCACCTGCACCTGCCTCCCAAGTGCTGGGATTAAAGGCGTGCGCCACTGCCTCATAAAGCCAGATCTTAATTCCATCTGCAAAGGCACCTGAATGTTATGACCTAGCATCCCAAAGAAAGCGCCAGGCGTAGGAAAACCCAAATCAAACTCTAAAGGCTCCAAGAGGACAATAAACAAGGTGCTTATGAATTCGGACTTTCTGAAGTTGAATGGGACACGGTGGCACACAGCTGCAGTCGAAGCACTCTGGAGGCTGGGAGATTTGAGTTTGACGACGGCTTGGCCACATAGGGAGTCCCTACTTCTAAGTAAATAAGTAGGTGAAATAACACAGTTGAGAAGCTGGGGGTGGGGTGGAAACAATTACCCCCAAATGATGGCTGAGCCAAGTTCTTCCTGTGGAAACCAGTTTTTGTGGCCTCGATGACCTCTATCTCCTGACAATGGTATTGATGGCAGGTACTATTGTGGTTCCAACTCACCTTCCTGGCTTTCTGACTCACAGCTGCGGACAGGTTGTCTTTCGTTGCTGACTTCTCTGCCAGGCATAGAGGACAAGCGCATACAAGGATGTAGGCTTACTGAAGGATGCCTAGGAGTGGAGCAGGACTGCCACATGGGGAAACTTGGAGGAATTGTGGAGAGTGTTTTCTTGTCAGCAGTGAAGGCAAAAGTGATATTTAGTGCGTCAGGGATGCTAGAGGCCTACTTTAACAATGGTCCCTGCCTGGTAGGGCCATGGTGCGATCCACTGGAAATTTATGAAAATGAAAACTGTTTATAATTACCAGACATCAGGGGCCAAATCCATCTCACCTTGAAGCAAACTAGTCTCCAGTGATGTGTGAAACCAGGAAGAATGGCGTTTGTTTTGACCATTAAAACGAGTGGTCCTCAGCCTTCCTAATGCTGTGATCCTTTCTTTAATACAGTTCCTCATGTTGTGGTAATCCCCAACTTCATAACTGTAATTTTGTTACTATTATGTACCCGGCTGCACCTTCCCTTGTAACAACTAACAGCTGAGGACATCGTCAGGGGACAATTCAGTTTGCTCCTTCCAGCTTTACATCTGTATTTTACATACTTTACATCTGGGTATTGAACTCAGGGCATCAGGCTTTTCTGGAGCTTTAACGGCTCCAGAACAATCTCGCTGGCTTTATGAGGCTTATTTCTAAGAATCTTAGATTTCAGAGATTTATTAGACTAATGGCAGCCATAAAAGATTCTTAAACAAATATCTAGTTATAATTTAACAAAACCTGAGAAACCAGCCGCTCTTGCTACCCACCATCCACTTGAGATGCTAAAATCACCAAGGTGTGGTTACGGTCTTCATTGTGTGGGTTCTAATTTCACCTTGAGATCTTTGAACTGGAATGTCCTTAAACCAAACAGCCACTGTCTAGGAGGCCCCGATAGGTTTCGGTGTGTAGTCCTGTGCAATGCAACAGAACCTTAAAACACAAACTACAGGAAAGAGAAGCAATTTACTATTTAAGGAGCTTTGTGTGCAGGTGGAGGTAGGGCAAGGTAACGGTGGGTGGGGACAGAACAAGCCTCGGCCAGTAGATTAGGAGCAAGTACAAGAGGACCTGGGTATCATGCCTTTATTATGGTCTCCTGCATGCTCCTCGGCTGGCAGGGAGACTGATTGGTTTAAAGAAAACTCATAGGAAGTAGAAACCATTTAGAGGTGCTAACCATGAGGTTTGATTGTGGTTAGATGTGTTGGGTTTTCAGTCAGTGAGATGAGGAACCAACCAAAAGAGGGAGGGAATCTTTAAGTGGCTAAAGGTGATGGAGTAAAACTTGGTCTCAAAGAAATGGGTGTCAGACTTAGAAATGAGCGTTGAGCTTTTCTGTGTTGACATTTCGGCCTGCTCCCTTCCTGCTAAGCATGGTTACAGGCAGCCTGGGCTCTGTTTCTCACAGGAAGTGGAACATTCCCTCTGATGTTTGGAAGAAGCAGGCAAGCAAACTGCTAGGTTTGGGTCAGCCTTGAGAGGTCTCTAGCCCAGGGACTCTGCTCCTGTCTGCCTTAACTGGCTCAAAGGGACCATTAGCTGCAGGACTCTGACAGAGCTCTGGGAAGTCTGATGTCAAAATGAGCCCTGGCCTGCTGCTTAGGTGCTTATGCAAAATTTCCAGCATGGCCAAAAACAGGAGCAAGTCCACCAGCATGAATTAGCTAGCCATTAATCATGCAGAACAATTTTCATTCTAGTAGCTGGTACTGTCTATGAATTCTTGCTGTCGGGATTTTGGGACCTGATGGGAATGCTGAGATCATGTAATACTGAAATACTTTCCTAAATGCTACTGAACGTGTGGCTGCCATGGCTGCTGGGAGCAGAGGTCTCGGAAAATATTTGTGATGAAGGCGCAATGTTCAGGAAGCCTGGAGTCTGGAGACACACAGCTGGGTCTTCTAACGCATGACACTAGTAGGTCTTCACATGTAATCACCAAGCTAAATCTATTTTTGGATGTGAAAAAGTAGTGATGAGCAGGCTCGTAAGGTGGTTTTGGAATCTGGGAAATTTCATTGTTAATAACTCTGCTAGTTCGTGTGTGTGTGTGTCTGTCTGTCTGTCTGTATGTGCACACATGCATGCAACAGACAGAGGTCAATTTTGGATGCTGTTCACTGCCCTTGAACTCAGTGGTTAGGCCAGCTAGGCAGGCCAGCCAATCTCTAAGGATCTGCTTGTCTGCCCCCAGTGGAGGAATACAAGGGCATACCACTCTGCTCAGCAGTTTCTGTGGATTCTGGGAGTCAAACTCAGGTTTGCTGACTGAGCCCTCTCCTTAGTCTTCTTCCTACTCTTTGGAAGTGAGGCCATAAGCCGTGCTGCGTGTACCTTTCCTATGGACCGTGTGTGTGTGTGTGTGTGTGTGTGTGTGTGTGTGTGTGTGTGTGTGT
>CAJQZJ010004773.1:1316269-1336312 GCA_907164525.1 Lophiomys imhausi | reverse complement strand
TGTGTGTGTGTGTGTGTGTGTGTGTGTGTGTGTGTGTGTGTGTGTGTATGTGTGTGTGTGTTAACGGAGAACTCCAACCTGGAGAGATGGCTTAGTGGTTGAGAACACTGGCTGTTCTCTTCCAGAGGACCAAGATTTCATTCCCAGCACCCACATGGATGCTTACAACCATATGTAACTCCAATCCCAGGGCATCTGACACACTCTTCAGGCCTCTGCAGGCACCAGGAATCAATGTAGCACAGAGACGTACATCCAAGCAGAATAGCAATATACATAAAATAATAGTTTTAAAAATTGGGCACTGAAGGAAAAACGAAACCAAACAAACCCAGTGATAAAGACATTTTCTTTTTACTTTTACTAGAAATTAAAAAAAAAAAAAATTAAAAAAGCAGCCAAAGCCCCTTCAATGAATGAGTATGCAAACTTGTATGCAGGTTTATTTACTGTTAGCCAAACCCCTAGATGTCCTAGAGAAGAGTCAGGCAAGAAAATAAGTTCAGACGACCACATTGTCAATTAGTTTATTAGGAACTCATCCTTAGCTACCCCGAGCTTTTGGAGAGGCAACACTGTAGAAGTGGCTGTAGTTACACATTACTTAGAATGCCCTCAAAGTGGAAACCCCATGGCATTAGTTACATGTTCATTGACTAGGAAGTAGTTAGTTATAGTGACAAGGTACAAAAAATAATAAGCATGCAGCCCTTTTTCAGTCTCTGCTCACAGTTCTGTATGTTACATGGCCATCTTATACAAATACAGTTATTTACAAAAGCACTCTATCTGTGCAAACTTGTTGCTTTTTAAAAATGTATGGATAGTCTCATTTCTGCCCACCCCAATATAGACTCTTAAAGCATGCATAAAAATTAACTTTGGTGTGGGGAAACTACTCTATGTGCTCTCACATACAGTATTTTGAGGTCTATTTATATTTGTATATTTACAAAAGTTCCTCAGTGTACAGAACGTACAGAAGTGTACATTTTAAAATCCACAATGCAATAGTGTAGGTTACCAGGTCTAAGAAAACATAAAAAGGGGTTAGATACTGTAAAGAAAACAGCTACAGAACACCAATATGTTTTGTCTTAAAAAAAAAAAAGAAGAAGAAAATAAAAAGAAAGCAAAGAAAAAGAAAACTAGCTTGCTTTGGCTAGCAAATTATCATACATACTTTTGACCTCAGTGAAAGAGTTTTACTGAATTTCTTTCTACGGAGAAGCTCATTGACTTAGAGTCTAGCACGCTACTTTCAAATGTACAATGCTGTAGTATCAAAATGTTTTGGCAAAAAAGATCTTGAAAGGAACCATGAAGTTTTGACAAAAATAGAAATCTGTAATAAAGCTAAATAACATGAAAATAAAAGAAAATATCATAATATATGCTTTACAATTTATATAGTCACGCTTGTGTATTTCTCTGTTCACCTCTAGTCTCCGTAATGAAAAATAGTTTATACAAAACATACTAAAATTCAGGAATCATACATGTTTTACATGCATAGTACAGTCGGCTTGTCTCACACACCTTTTCACTCTCAGCATACTCTCTCTTTTTATCGGACATGCTTTCTTCATTTAATAGGTATCGAATCTAGACAGTAAACACTATGTAATTACAACAGCAACAGAGTAGGAAAAGTAGCTACCGCAATGTATCAACTCAGTATGTAGCACATACTCTGCATGAAGCCTTTAACAGTACAGCAATATGGTACATTCTCCTGCGAAAACAGTTGTTCCAGACTGCTAAAAATCAAAGAAGACGAGAAGGTAATTCCCTTGTGCCTAATAGGATCTGGCCTTTAAGAAGTTTCCTTTGCTGTGGATGGGGTGGCTTTGCTTGAACTTCCATTCTGTGCTTTGTAGCTGGCGAGGCTAGGAGTATGGATGGTCCTGATGCCCCTGGCACCTTGATTCAGGGAGGTGGGGGAGGCAGGGGAAGGCGGGGATGAGGAGGAAGTGGAGGAAGGGGCAGCTCGGCCATTTTGAGTCTGGAGTGCGAATGAAAGGTGGTGGCCTTTACCTGCGTGAGGCGGGCTCTGAAACTTTAAGGAGCCATTAGAGACAGAAGGGATGAGAGAGGCTGAGTGAGTAGACCGTCCTGCTTGGGGGCTGAGAGGGGTAGAAGCAATCGATGGTTTAGTAGTGGGCGGAGTGGGGAGGTTAGAGCTGTCACCACTAGCGGAGGGCAGAGAACTGCTTTTCCCAGAGCTGGGAGAAAGGGCTGGGATCTTAGAAGCAGGTAAGGAGGGGGAGGCAGGCTTACAATCCCCACCAGCTTTCTTAGCACTTCCATTAGCCTGCAAACAAAGATGGCGGGAGACACTCTGTCAGAAAGCTGGCAACATGATCAACCCACAGGGCCTGGCAACACAGCCCTTCTGAGAATCATTCAGTAAAAGAAAACAGCATACAATCTGAGGCCTGACCTAAGTTTTGTGCTTCTCTAGACCGGGCTGAAACCACCCCATGCACATAGCCAAGGAGGTGCAGGAACGACAAAAAGAAAAACCAAACGTCACTCATTCCACAGCCATCCCTAGCGACAGCTGGCCATGCATGGGGACTGGGGTGCTCTTAATGTGGGGGAGTTGATGTGACTTAATGTGATGAAATCAACACAGATGTTAGTAGTGACGACTTTAGTAGTTCAGTGACAGGTTGGTTTTGCCTCTGTTTCCCAAAAGGTTTTGATGAAACACTACATTCAATAAAGAAACCACCATTGGCCTGGCACCACATGTTAACAGTTAAAATCTGAAGTCACAAAGTAAAAGATGTTTTCTTGTAAGCATGCAAGAGTGTGGTGAAAAGTTGAACACAGGTTTTTTTAGACTTCCTTCATGCCCCCAGATCCAGGGTGTCTATGCAAACGATCTCTCACAAAGAAAACACAGTATTTGGTATCAACTAAGTCAGCAACTGGCTTCTTAATCGCAATAGTGTCCATCCAAAATTGGGTTTAAGGTAAAACTACCTGGCGGTATTGGCGGGGATCCTGCAGTTTGGACTGCTTGCTGGGCTTATCCAGGCTTCCGGCTCTGTTCTTAGAACTCATGGGGACTGGCATCCGGCTTGTCTGAGGGGTGGTGCTGGAGCCCTATGGGAAGAACCAGTGAGAGAGGGGAGACAAAGAGAAGATGGTGAGTGGATTGTTATGGAGACCGCCCCACTGTGTGCAGAGAAGGTCAAGTGAGAAGCTAGTGCCCTACATGCAGGACAGACCGAGGAGACACCAACTGGGTTAATTGGAAGAATCAAACAGAACCAACAGCTGACTACCGATCAATTGGATTTTAATGTGAGTAACAACAGCACATGGCTGACCCAGCTTGCTTGTATTGACCCAACACCAATCAGCAGCAGAGGCACAAACAGAACTGATTAGCTGTTAGACACCTAGTTGCTGCTGTTTTTGGAAGAGGACGGGGAAGGGAGGAGAGACGGGAACATGACGAATAGACAAAAAACACGCGAGCCACCTGAAAGGAAGCGATTAAATCACAAGACACCTTCTGCTACTGTGATTATGACAGGCTTAAGAAGCAGCTGGACCTTTCCATTTTCCACAGACCAAGATACCTTACGTGAAGCTGATGATATGGACGTGGGGGGCTCTGGGGCAGGGGGTACTTCATCCAGAACTAGCAAGGACCCGGGAGAGACCTCTTGGGCTATGTGGGGCAAGCTTGCACCACAATCTCTGTTGGAAGAACACGGGGTCTCAACTAGGTCCCTGGGGCTCATTTCACTGATTGTATTTTCAAGCTGCTTTATGGTCTGCTCCAGGCTGTCCAGTGTTCTGTAAGTATTTTTTCTAATCTCATCAGTCCTTGATGTTGGAGATGTGCCCTCAGGACTGAGCCGTTCTTGTTTCCTAGTCACAGTTTTGAAGGCATCTTCAGGCTGTGACCTGGTGATTTCAAACCGCTTGGCCTCTTTGTGCTGTTTCAAAGTGCCATCCTCTTCTTCTTCCTCATAGACCACCACCTGCAGGGTTTTCTTTCCCGTTTTGGTTCCTGTACGGATTGCCTGAGTAAGAGCAGCAAGCTGCTTTTTAGGGAATTTGAACTTGAACTTTTTCTTGGGACTTTCGAACTGGTCATCGGGCATGTCATACTTGCTTTCCAAGTTTGGAGAGTCTTCTGAGCTGAGCTTTGTCTGCTCAGCTTTATGAACTTCCTGCCCTCCTGGAATCTGTGACCCTGCTGGCAGGGAGTGGGGATGTCCCTCTGCCGTCTGTCCCATCCGACCACTTCCCCAGTCAACCTGCACATGAGACATTTGGGGTGACGTCTGGACTACAGTGTCTTCATTTTCGTCCTCTTCCTCCTCCTCTATCTTTTCCTCTGTCATCATTCTCTCTAGTTCCTCATCACACTCCTCAAAGATGGTCGAAAGTCTCTTATATGCAGATCGGATGTCCATGGGTTCATCAAAAATGATGATGACCGGCTTCTTGTCTAGACATACCACTGGCTCTTCACCTTCAGCCCCTTCTTGCTGAGCAGTTGCTTCTTTTCTTGCATCAATATTGACTGTCTGAACATCCTGTCCCTTTTGGCTCACGATATCATGGACCTCCCCGCTGGACAGAACCTGGACAGTGGTTTTGGTAATCATAAAGGCGATGTTATCAGGGGCTGCGTGTTCCTCACTGGGAAAACTTGGAGTCAATTCTCCATCCTCATTAGTGTTCATATTAGCATGCCTACCCACCTTGGATCTCAGGACAACTTGGCCATAATCTGTCATGAGAACATCTTGATCTTGGGTTTTGACATCATGAATACTTAATTCTTCTGATTGACTTGGGGGAGGAATGTGACTCTTATCTGCATTTTCTTGTCCTTCTTGGCCTATCTCTTTTGTCTTTCCATAACTCAACTTCTGATTCTCAGTGTCAGGGATAGCACACCGTAATCCCGGGACCTTAGGCCCTTTATTGATTTCACCTTCTAATGAGTTCATGCCAGTGAAATTAGACACATTTTTCTGGGAATAATTTCTACTGTCTTGGAATAAATTCTTATTGAGTGTGGTATCTTCCTTTGTGTAGGTGTCAGCTCTACATTCTGAGGTTCTTGATGTTTTAGACTTAGTATTCACCATTGCTCTTTCCCATTTGGGAGGGCCACTAGGTCTCAGGGCCCCTGCAGTAACCTGAGAGGCAAAGTGGAGAAAGGAAACCACACACATTAATCAGAAAAGGATCTGCCAGGGGGTGTAACTAAATTGCATGGCATCAGTTGGAACTCACATGTGGCAAACTCACCTTCTGAGATTCCATTTGGGGGCCATTTTCACATTCAACATCAGACTTTCGTACATCTTCATGGAAAAATTCCAAATTCTAGTAGAACAGCGTACGACACGTTACTCCACAAAACCACAAGCCCCCCAACTGGACTATAATTATTGTTTAATTACATTTCCAAACATGCGGATGGCCCAAGCACATGTGTTACACACCAACCCGAAGCCTACAGCTCTGTTTACCTGGAACTGCTTTGTTCTCCAACCTCCAAAACTGCCCTGTGTTTGCACAAGATGAAAGTTTCCATTAGCAGAATATTTCAAGTCTTTCAATTTTGTGGGAGAGCAGGTAAAAGAAGAAATGGAGCCATCAACAACTTTCTTTTTGGCACCTGGCTGTCTATGATCTTAATAGAATCTAAGACCAGAACTATAAGAAACACACTAGGAGGTGGTGGGGGGAACAGAGATTTGGATGTGGATACACATCTGCCTCATAACTGTGTGCCTTTGGACAAATCCTTTATTTCATGTAGGTTTTGCATTTGTTTTGCCTATAAACAGAGGAACAAGAGCAAATTTTTAAACTCTCCCTTCTAACTCTTTTATGGAAATCAGGCCATAAGGAGTTAGTTGTCACACTCTGGGATAAAAAGCGTGTTTCTTCTGTGGGCCAGTGACACACTGAAAATGTCTTTGCATATTATCAACGTGTCCAAATAACTTTCAACCTGATGACAACCTTGATGACTGTGTATCTAAATTGGCAGTGACAATACCCCACAGTTTGCAACCATGTGGTCCTCAACAACAGGACTTGTTCTAGAAAGTGTGTAGTGGGGTGATTCTGTTTTGCAAACGTCTTAGAGTGTACCTACATTCACCACACGTCTAGGCTGCCATTGCATGTGGTCTCAGGATGCTCTTGGCAGATTCCACAAACCAGCATATGAAACTGTGCCTGTGTAGCATAGCCCACTGTGCTACAGTGGGCTTTTGGTTCTCACATAACTCTAACACTCTGATGAAAGAATAGAAAATTACATAAACTGGTGACAGCTTTTACTATCTATATCCCATCAGGTGGGACAGGCAACTGTGCTCCTTTCCACACATCAACAGCAAAGTAGACCTCCTTAGACCACCACAAACCAACGCAGCACAGCTGTGTGATGCAGATGATTGGTGTCAGTTAGGATCTCACTGGATCACCACTGTAGACATGGTCCGTTCCCCACCAAAATATTATGTTACTCTGTGCACGGCTATAGTCTAAAAACAAAGTGTGCACCTGAAGCCAAGGAGGTAGCTGTGTTGTCGTAGGCTGCGTTTATTCTCTGCATTTTATGATGTATATTTTAGGATGTAAAGATGTCTATGGGGGGAGTCTTAGTAAGATTTAGGGTTGAAGGGCCTGACAGCAGTGAAGATCCAGGTAATCAGAGAATTTCATCTTAGGGCACACTGTTCTGACTCTATGAAGTAGCCCCAGGCCCTGCATATCCCTCACACTAGGATAATCATCTCCTCTCAGGGTCCTGCTGCCGGCCCTTCTAGCTGCAGAACATCAAGAGGAAGGGCTGCCTGTCACAAGGTGAAATACAATCCCAATGACGGCTGTTTGGTTAAAGCAGTGACAACATCACAAAGCATGGTAACCCAGGCCGTGCTAAAGCTAAGCCTGCCGCCCTGGTTTAGAGCGGAAGGAATAGTCACATGCATTCAAGTAACAACACATAAAAACGAAGTCAGCATTAACCACATGGACCGCCATTAATCACAAAGTCCCAAGGCACACTCGGCATCAGTCACAGGCCGTTCCCCATGAGGTTTCCCCAGATAGGGGCAGTGATGGCTGCTGCAACAGAATGTCAGTTCTTCTGTGGGATTTTAAATTCAGATTATGAAGCAACTCATGTAGCAAGCACATAGAAGATCTGAAGAAGAATGTTAAATGAGGATCCAGCGCAAGGTTTCCATTCCAGACATAGAGTCAGGATAATTCAGTAGGACCCAAGTAAAAGTTTACTCTCTGAATCCAAGAAAGGATTGGACGTGTCCAATCAAACTCAAGTCCCCTGTCAGGCCTATTTACTGGAGTGGGGAGTGTGACTGGCACCTGTGCTGGTTGGTCAGGCCACACCACTGTCCACTGTTAGGTATTTACAGTCTCACTCTGTAATATGCGCGTTCAGAAACAGTCAGCAGCAGCACTACCCCAGCAGAAAGTAACTGAATTGAAGATTAGTTTAGATTTCACATGGATAGTTTTGTTTTTTCTTTTTAGCACTGGGCTAGAAAAAAAAAAAAGGATAAATGCATGAAGGCAAGAGTATAAACTTCAGGGAATCTTAGTCACAGTTGCCCTGGTAATTGCTAGTGACTTCTTAGTCTGGGATGACCACCGTTCTGCATGAAAGGCAAATTTCATTAAAGCCTCTTTAATATTTGCTTAACAGGCCCATGATGTGGATATGTAAACTGTCAGAGAAGCATGCTCCATGTCTATGGGATAATAAACAGAAATTAGAGACACAGTCATGAAAAAAACTATGTAGCTGTGAAGTACCAGACTGGAGCTTCATGAGGGTAGGAGGGAAAACAATGGAGAAAACATTTAAGTTATGGAAGGGCAGATAAACAGACCATAGAGAGGTTAATACGGACAAAAATCAGGGGATAAGCCTGACAGTGTGGTTATTCTGAAGTGATCCATCTACTGAGTTCAATGATACAGACAGACTACCTACCCTATAAACAAACCCAGTGTGGAGCACTCAACATGACCCACTGGCATTCCATGCCAACTCGTTTCCAATCAGTGCTATCAATGGTGTGAGCTTCAAACTGTGAGACAAGGACCCCATGCAACGTCAGAGACAACTAGGAAAAAATCTACAATAAGACAGCGATTGTCACAGGGGACCTCTGGGAGCTACAAAGTTAGTGTTCTAGAATGGTCACATTGGTCTAAAGATCACATACCAGATAGAGGCCTCCCACAAATGAGCAGTAATAAAGCCGTAAGAAAATTCCACACACTGTACAAGCAATATATTTCTGGGGTGATTCTGTGGGTTTAGTTTTCTGCGTGAGACGGACGGCTTTGCCTATCGTTGTCTAACAACCTCCTGATGTATAAAGACACCCTCTGCCTGATGACAGCTTCATCTGTCTACTGGGGACAGTTCACTTCACACTAGGGCTCTCTGATGCTGTGGACCAGAGCTGAGCAGGTCTCTCGAAGACTGCTAGATTTGCCCTTTGTGGTCTGATATATCCACCTCACCGAGTTTGCTTACATAACAGCTAAAAGGTGGAGCAGATGTTACACAACCATGTAGCTTTGTTGTTGTTGTTAAGATTGTTTCTCTTTATTTAAAATAAACTAGTATCCCACAGTTCTGAAATATAAGTTTCCAGTGGGAAATGCTAGGACTTGAGTTGGTTAACTTTCTGCCTCTAAGGTAAGATGGCTCTGAATCCCCAAATCCCAAACACTCTCCATTCATTTTCACACTATAACTCTGACCTTGGCACCAGCAGCTTTCTCCTCAGCATGGATGCTTTGCTATACAGCCTAGACTCCTCTTTGAAGTCACAAGTAAATTATTTCAGCCTTAAAACCATACTTACTATTTTGGAAAATATACTTAAAATTGGCAATAATTTGCAGGGATCCCGTTTTGCATACTTCAGTGTGCCATACTTCTGTGATGCCAAACTTTCATGAGATATGTAGAAAATGGGGAAAACTTGTGTTTACTTAATTGTTATCTCTGTTTTTTTTTTCCACGAGTTGGTCTAGAAACTCTCGAAGGCATACATCCTTTGTCTTGAGAAGTTATTGTCTTCTTTTGCACTCCTCTTGTGGTGTGATTGTGTGCTGCTCACAGGCACGCAGTGCCCATGCTGGAAACCAACCTGAGCCAGCTGTTTCTAATCTCACCCTAAACCTGCCTCTCTGTTAGTGTAAAAAGAAAAGGGAGAGAGTAAAGCAGAAAGGCTCAGTGCGAGAGGTCACGTGCAGGAGAGCTGTGTTAGCAGCGGAGGAGGGGCAGGGCTGTCTGACTGGGGGAAATGCATAACTGCCACTTTGTTACCTTCTTCTCCTTGGGAGGGGCTGTGGCGCCTGGCCTAGTGTCTTTAAGGTGGCTGTCAGCTCGGGACTGCTCAGCATGACTGTTTGGATTTACATCCATAAGGGAACACTTCTGGAATGCCTAAGGAATTAAAATACTGAGGTTAACAGGGATTCAGTTGTATGGGGCAGAAAAAAGTCAGGACTCCAGAGACATGGGGGTCCCCAGCCCTGGACCTGCATGCTGGCTCCTGCTAGAAGGCAGCATCCTGAAATTCTGTACCCCATATGGCCTCAAGTTGGCCCTGGGTTGAGCTCTAAGCAAAAGCTTCCTTATAAAGATGAGATGGACAGAGCCCTTAAAAACTATTAATACTCTTGGGTTGGACATGTGATTCTAAGACAGGCAAATGCTTTGCAGGCATGAAACTCTGGGCTCAATCCCTTGATCTTTTCATGTTGGGAAATACATAAACAAATTGGGATGAAAAGACATCTTTGTATTCTTCATTCCTTATTGGCTTTATTGAAAATATATACAGGAAGGAAACTCACATTTTAAACTTAAAAAGGACTAATGCCACGTGTTCATTCTGTGAAACAGTCACAGATTCCAGCCGGTTCTGTTGCTCGTTTACCAGCAAGGAATTCTCCTGAGCATCACACAGTCCTGAATGGCCGAGGAGTTGCTGAGCTCTGGATAGAACTGTGAGGACAGCAGCTGGCTCATGCGGCTAAGGTTGGGGAGACTAGTTCTTCAACAAACAGAGGAAGTGCAGCTTCTGTCTACCAGCTGACAGGGTTGGGGATGTCAGGAGAGTCTCCTGACTCTGTGATGGTGGAGGACAGCTGACAACTCCAGTGCCGCTGGTCACCAGCAGTCCTCAAGGCTATGCGACAAGCAGCCCACATAACCAACCTCCAGTACTACCCAACCTCCCTCAAGAGAACTAATAAATAAGAATCTCTGAGCCGTGGGAGATTTCCCCACACAAATGCTCCAGTAATTCTAATGTGCAGTTAGTATTAAACAGTACCTCTTGAATTGAAATGAATGATCTTAAGTCATTTCTTAATACTCTCTTCATGTGAAATGTTGATATCTGGAAACAACTTAGTGGGCAGAACGAATTTGTGACTTTGCCAAGATGGACACTGTATCTATCATCTATCTTAACATCTGGACATTAGCTGACAACAGGTCATCCTCTGCCCTCAATGCTTGTCCCTCTCTGCCTTCCAGAGTTAATCCTGGCTTGTCCTAGGTATACTTGGCTTATCTGCAGCCCTGCCCACTGAGACCATCTGCCAGGTCCCTTGGCTGTTACGTGTTGGATTCTCCAGCCTAGATTTTCTTCTGATGTCTGGTCACCTGAACATAGGGCACTGTTTCATGAAAACTGCCCTTAGAGGGGACTGCAGTCTCCTTGTCCTGCTTGGGATCTGGGTCCAGAACACACACAAGGAAACTAGCTGGACCTATAGAGCGGTCTTTCCCAGAGCAGAAGTGTCAACAGAGAACTTCGGTCACTATTATAAATAGTCACTAACCATAGAGCAAGAAGCCAGACACCAGATAGTTCACTACCTGGAAAGGGATCGTCAGAGAAAGCATTGAAGACATAAGACTCTGAATGTGGGAAAATCATCTCAAATGGTAGCTGCAAGTGTTTATGGCAAATATACAGTGCTTTTGGAGTGCTAAGATTGGAACATTCAAAAGTCTAGTGGCTACTAATCTGTTTTTCTATCAATAAATTTTTGATCATCCTAAGAACCTGTGGAGTTTGCTTAATGGAGGGCTTGATTCAGGACAATCTGTAAACTTTGGTGAGTATTCAAAGGGTTCACCTCCAACAGAACACTCACAAGTCCCATTTTCCTCATAAAATGCAAGGAGCTCAGCTTTGGCAGCTATTACCATGGATGCCATGAGAGCCAGAGCAGACTCAGTATCACAAAATTGACAAGGTTTAAAGTTTTCTCCATTTCACGAAGGATTAGATTTACTGGGCTGCACCAAACCACATCGATAGTGGTGAAAAGAGCATGTTTTGGAGTTCCACAAGGAGTGCAGTCCGTCTTAGAAGCAAAAATGCCCCATTAAAAGTAGGAGTCAAAAACTTCCAGACTGGGGCTGGAGAGATGCCTCAGCAGTTAAGAGCACTGACTGTTCTTCCAAAGGACCCGGGTTCAAATCCCAGCACCCACATGGCAGTTCACAGCTGCCTGTAGTTGACGGGCATGGTTTGTGCACACCTTTAATCCCAGCACTAGGGAGGCAGAGGCAGGCAGATCTCTGCGAGTTCAAGGCCAAGCCTGGGCTACAAAGTGAGTCCAGGGCAGACAAGGATACACAGAGAAACCCTGTCTCAAAACAAAACAAAAAAACCCTTCCAGACTTTGGTCCAGGACTTACGGCTATATCTAGTGAGGTGAGTTATCAGGACATTTTTGTAGTGCACAGTCACATTTGACAGGAAAGTGAGATGTGCAATCCATACTCAGTCCTAGCAGAGATCTGTGCCATCAGATAAAAAAACAAAACAAAACACAACAACTAATAAAATCCTTTCTAATAGGCCAAGGAAAATGGAGGCCTGCAACTGTCTTTTTCTATGTAAAACTGAATTGCTTTAAAAATGGTCACTATACACACACTTTTTGGGTGCTTAAGAGAGCTGGCTGGCTCTCATCTTAGAAAAATGGAGGCAGGATTCACAGGCATAACTAACATACGCTAGCTCCAGGGCCCTTCACTAGTAGCTAACAAACCTGTGGGACCCATGGCCCTAGAGGCCCAGGTGAGAAGGCAGAGTCAATGATGGGCGTCGCCTCAGCTACATACCTGCAGTTCTGCCATGATTTTATCTCCTTCTTCTTCTTCCTCCTCCTCCTCCTCATCCTTGGAGGAGGAGGCAGGGACTGGTGGTGGGGATGGGGCCCAGGGTGAGGCCGGCTCCTCTGTGGGACATTTTGTGCTTCTGGCCTGTGGGGTTGGCCCAGAGTCTTCACTGCTCACCTGCAGGGGATTCAAACCACAGACACTAGCATCAGACCTTCCGGCTTCTCATTGCCTCTTGGGCTCTGGCTCTTCTAGCCAAAAAGCTGTTTTATTTCCTTGTATTTATTTGGTTTTGTTTGCATAAGTTGTCAAGTTGGTGAATGGTTTAAAGAATCATAGATCCCCCATATTAACAAAAGGCCTTCCTCACACTGCATTGCCAATTGGAAATTGTATTTTTTTCATATTACATAAGGGGCAAGACCTTGCAAGTTAACTGTAAGCTAAGCTCACTTAACACCTTTTCATACAAATGCCAACAGGGTGTGCTATCTGTTACCTTGGTAAGATCGTCTTTCTTTCCCCGCCTCAGTCAAAGATGCTCCACTAGAGAAAGTAGCTGGTGATCTGTGTTTCATATTGTTGTATTAAAGATACAGAAGGCTAGCACCAATTGTGCCCAGGCTAGTCCAATAGCTCTGGCTGTCATTCTGTCATTCTCCATCTTAGGCACTTTCTGGGGATCTAGGTGAGTTGAATCACTACCTTTTTTTTTTTTTAAAAAATGTTTAGACAGACAGAACTGTCTTCACCCAGAAACCAGTTTTCCAGGATTCAACCCATCAGACCTTAGACATGCTCTCCTTTCTGCCAGTGTAGACCACATCGCCAGACCTCGTGGTGGTGAGTCCTGACCCAGGAAGGTAGCTTCTCCGAGGGGGTGGTGGTGGAGGAGGGGGTGACTTTCCCCCTAGCTTGTCCAATTCCTGCTCTGAATTTGGAGAATCTTCTGGAAAAAAGTATGCCATTTCAAAGACAATCTTTTCAAGATACATCTGGTGTATACAAATGTAGCGCAATTTGACTTACAATCTCTATTCTTTCTATAGACCAATGATTAAGGGGACAGCCTTGAAGACAAACTGAACTTTACTCTCAGAAAGTCCCTGCACACATGAGCTACCTTCCTGTTGATTCAATTTTCTCATATCTTACATACTACAGACAACAAATTACAGCAATAGACTTTCCACTGGGGTTCTGGGGGTCAAATGACTCATATACAGCCATTAGGTTATTGTGAATGCAGTGCAAACTATTAGATTCACCATTGAAAGAATTTCTTGATATACAGAAAAACTGAGGGGCACTGGAAAAGTGAAAAAAAAAATGAGGGACTCAAGGTAAAGCCCCAAATCCCTCCCAAGGCTTCCAAAGCCTGCAGTCCCAGCCTGAAACAGAATTATCAGTAGGAATTTATGTAGCTATGGCAACAGACCCTAGCTAAAGAGGGGAGGGGTAGAGAGGATATGGGGACAAAGAACAAAGACACAGAAGAAGTGGGATTCTGGGAAGGGCCATGGTGGAAGGCTGGAACAATGCCTTGCTGGCAATAAGAGTTAGTCCTGGGTAAATGAGAGAATTATAAATTAGAGTTAACAGCAAAGTCAGGGGATCTGGGTATCTCCCGGCTCCACCTCACAAGGAGGAAAAAGCATTTCTCATTAACTCAGAAGGTAACCTACCAGCCTGGCTTCTGCCCTTCTTCTATCAGAGACCTAAAGGCTCGACAAAACCAAACTCACACCCAGGTTCTGGAGTTTTCTTTTGCTTCTCTCTAGGGACTCAGCCTGGATTCCCAGGGTATGTTTTGCTTTTCTGGGAAACTGAGACTTGTTTTGAGGGAACGTGTCAGTTTCTACCTTATGTTGTGGGTAAGTCACTGGGATGAAAAGGACTGGGATGTAGGTCTTCCAAAAAGGATGTAGCTTCAAGGCTGCTAGGATGCAGGTGGACCCAGCCCAACTGGGAGGGCTGCCTTGGCTTTGAGTATCATCTAGGGATGGATGGATTCCCAACACTGATGCTAGAGGCCTCTCTTCTTACTGCTCTGTGAGGGAAAATCTCTTCCTTGACCAAATTTCTGTCAGGCCCTCTTCAGTCTCCTTCTTTACTGGGCCCTTACTTGGTCACTGAGCCTAGTATTAGCAGACAATCTTGCTCTCTGCTTAGTAAGGATCTTTCCACCCCCGAGACTTCTCTCTCATTTACTGTAATACTCTTGAATGAATCTTCCCCTGCTGTTTTAAAGAAATAACTGCCGAATGATTTTTATTTAACAATGACTGAGGCTGAGATGTTCAAAATTTCCATTGAGCATTTCATATCTATCCAGCCTTCCCATTATTTGTTTAGTTTAACATTATACCCTTCAAAGTTTTAGAAGACTGTGTATGTAGACTGTTGCCTTACCAGTAAAAATGCATAGAAACAATGACATTTGTCACACACACACACACAGATAGAAACCATCATTGGCAGTTACAGGTGACTGCTACACATTCTGGGTGGCCTATGCATCAGTGAACTGTTTCTAAGAATGTCTTTTTAAAAAGGAGAAAAGGCAATTTACTGAATAAAAGCATCCACGCTGGTAACTGGATAATTTATGCAGGAAGGTTTTCATTTGAAGGGTAAAAGTGAAAATGAGACATCTTTACAAAATGTGTGGTATCTGTGTGTTACATAAATAAAGAACAATGATGAGAATTAAATGAAACACCCACAGACTATGAAAAGATTACTAACAGGGAGGGCAGGTGTACAAGGCAGAAATGTAGCGAGGTAGGTCAGAAATTCTCTACAGGCTCTCAAGGAGAAAAGACAGCTTTTGGAGAATAGCAACCCCTCCAGTGTTTTGACCTCTTCAGAAAATTTATTTTGTAAAGAGACTGCGTGCGTGCGTGCGTGCATGTGTGTGATCTGTGGCCTGCATGCAGGGATCAGAAGACAACTCACAGGAGTTGGTTTTCTCTTTCTACCTCATCGGTTTGGGGATGAACTTGGTTCACTAGTTTGTGACTTTGTCTACTGTGAGCCAGGGAGATTCCTCAGAAAACGAGACACAGTCTTGTTTTCCCACAGGAGCTTATGTGGTGACAAACTCCGAATTGAGGACAGCGAGCCTGTACCTCTCTGCAGGGCTCGCTGTGGGCTGGCCCTCACCTGACAGCTCCAATCTGCCCACCGCAGTGTCTCCCTTCGGCACTGGGCCAGAGGCTGGCGGCATCTCCAGGTTTGGAATTGACCTCATGATGTCGGCTTGAGCTTCTTCCAGCAGCTTCTCAAACTCTTTCCCGTTATAGTGCCCCAAGTTTTGCCTTTTTTCTTCCCATTTTCTTTCTGCTTTCTGAAGGAAAATAGCAATTTCAGATAGTTTAAAAACCAGAGGGGAGGTTTAGGTTAGAGATTTTATACCAAAGTGCCAAAGGGGTGTAACACAAAGGGTTGATGAGACAATGCCTCTGTCCATCTGAGGCTGCCTGTCACCTCATTTATGTCACACTGCCCAGACCATCAAGCTGCTGCTTCGGCCCAGGTGACATTCATTCACAGAAAAGCTATCTTAGAAGCTCAAACCTGGGCTGGAGAGATGGCTCAGCGGTTAAGAGCACTGGCTGCTCTTCCAGAGGTCATGAGTTCAATTCCCAGCAACCACATGGTGGCTCACAACCATCCACAATGAAATCTGGTGCCCTCTTCTGGCCTGCAGATATACCTGCAGACAGAACACTGTATACAAAATAAATAAATCTTTAAAAAAAAAAAGAAGCTCGAACCTACCCCTTGAAGGCCACTCAGCACTTTCTATATGCTTTGCCAACATTTAATTAAAATGGGTTGGATGTTGCTTTCAAAGGTATTTTCTGCTACAAATCTTTGTTTTCTAAATTCAGCTTTCATTGCAAAAGGAATGTTCAGACAAACAGAAACATAAGCCCAAACACTCACTAAAAACCACAATAAAGACCTATGTCCTGATTTTACAATGTACTCATGTATGGAAATATCACATGGTACTCTATTAATATGTATAATTTTGTGTTTTTATTTATCAGCTGCAGAAATAAATTAAGGCTAAGAAAAATCCTTTTCCTCAATTCTAATTCTGAGCAAGACTTAGAATATGACCTCTGGGTCATCCTTTCTTACTTATAAAATGGGAGGGGTCATTGTCTACATCATCTACAGTGTGAAAAGTTTCATGATAAAGACACATTCAAGTATTTTAAAACACTCTTATATAATTAAAAGCACATTATCCTGTGATTTCTTCTTCTTCTTCTTTTTTTTTTTTTGCAGAAAGCTGAGTGTAATTCATTGTGTAATTTCACTGAGTGTAATTACATGATTGGTGTATGCCCGTGGCATAAGACTACTAAATAAGACTACTGGAAAATACAGTGTCATAGTAGGTCTTGTGGGCCAGTGAGATGGGGCATTTGCTCAAGGTTCACACCATGGAAACATAAGCTCCACTTCAACCACCAGTCTCCTGTGTTCTCCTCCCTAGCACTGACCCCCTGGCAGGTACGTGATGAGCCATAATCAGGTGAGCCTGGCTCACTGCCGACCCAGAGCCTATGAGGGATCATAGAGATCAACCATTGAATAAAACACACCCGATTTATCAATGGCCCAGGTAGGCATCTCCAGGGACAACAACTAAGTATCCTTTCACAACTTGAAATATATACATCTTATTGATAGTCATGCCCACAGGCTCTCCTTCCCTTCCTCAATAAGCAATGTTTAAACAGGTGACATGGATCAGGACACAGACACTGCATGTGGATTGGAAACTGCCCCATGTCTAGAGGCCACACGACTGTGGCCACGGCAGTCTTTTTTTTTTTTTTTTTTTAAAGATTTATTTATTATGTGTACAGTGTTCTGTCTGCAGGTATATCTGCAGGCCAGAAGAGGGCACCAGATTTCATTATGGATGGTTGTGAGCCACCATGTGGTTGCTGGGAATTGAACTCATGACCTCTGGAAGAGCAGCCAGTGCTCTTAACCGCTGAGCCATCTCTCCAGCCCGGCCACGGCAGTCTTAAGAGGTCATCCAAAAATGCTCAGAGTTATCCACTGGTGATACATAAGACATATGACCAGGTTGCTAGGGAGAGAGTGGAGGGAAGGCTCTGGAATTGGGAAAGAGAGAGCTGGGAAAGCAAACTATATTTAAAACAGTATGCTTTTTTTTGTATGTTATTTTGGTTTGTTTTTTTTTCAGTGATGGGGAACTCAGGAACCAGCAAATGCTGGGCAAAGGCTTCGTTGTTCTTCTCCCATACATCTTACTGTGTTGCCCAGGCTGCCTTTCTGCTCATAACATTTCTGCTCTAGCCTCCCAACTACTGCAATGTACACGGTCCCTACCATGCTACTGCTCTGGTTTTTATTCTTAGACTACTATAATAACTTCCCATTCAGCTCCCTGCATCCCAGACCCACTATCTCAGTCGACTTTGTGTATTGTCTCTGGATTATTTCCTGAAGACACCATGCTGAAAACTCACTGGTCAGACCTTCTGTGCTCTCAGATCTCTCTAAAACATTCCTCAGGGTCCTTGAACTGGGTTTCAAGAGCTCCCAGATCAACCTGTTTCCTCAGTCTTTATTCTTTGTTTTCAGTTAAACTGGTTTACTCATATCCTACCTTCTCCGGCATTGCATTCCTCAGCACCTGTCCTGGTTAGTTTTTTTGTCATCTTGACACAAGCTAGAGTTATCTGGGAAGAGGACCCTCAATTGAGAACATTTTCCCATCAGATTGCCTATAGGCAAATCTGTAGGGCATTTTCTTGATTAATGATTTTGTAGGAAGGTCCAGTCCATTGTGGGTAGTGCCATCCCTAGGAAAGAGGTCCTGGGGTATAGAAGAAAGTAAGTTGAGCAAACCGTGTGGAGCAACTCTATACGCCGTGCTCCTCCATAGTCTCTGCTTCAGTTCCTGCGCCAGCTTTTTGCCTTGAGTTCCTGCCTTCGTTTCTCTCAATGGACTGTGACCCTGGATATGTAAGCCAAATGAACCCTTCCCTCCTCAAGTTGCTTTTGGTCATGGCGTTTATCATAGCAACAGAAGGCAAACTAAGACACCACTTTCTCTGCTTATCAGATTCTAGTGACTTTCAGGATGGGAAGGACCTCTCCAAGCATGCCTCTAGTGTCAGTGTGCACTGGCTCAGAAAACTCACTGCCTCATCTCTCTGTGAGCTCACATGCAGCCACCTCAGTGAGCATATTTGTCCCATGGGGGCTGGCAGATACTTCCTACCAGGCCTTTTTTCATGAGAACTGGCTGTTCCATGTTTGCCAGCATACCACTGGACCTATCTTCCTCCAGGGTCTTCTCACACCTGATGACCTTTCCCTCAACTCCACTACTGTATTCTGTTTCTAGAAAAATCTAAAAGCAAACAATAACAAAACCCTAAATATCTATAAAAAGCTATCTTTAGTCCAACTTTACCTTTGATTCATATTGTATTCATATGAATACAGTTCTATTCATATGTATGTTCATATTCAATATATATTCACATATATATACCATACATATTCATAAATATACAAAAATCAGAATATAGACTCCTTGCAATAAAGGGCCATGCTTATGGAGTTGTGAGAATGTACCTCAATGGACACTGCCCAGTTCTTGGCACCCACACTGTGGATTTCCTCGATGAACAAGCTCTGCATGGAGGAACCATTCACTGCGGTCTGAGGGGACTGGAGGGCTGGAGCCGACTGTGGTACAGAGGTGACATCCTGTGGGGTTGCTGTGGAGCTGGCTGTGTGGGAACCAGTTCCCCCAGGCAAGCTCTGGGCGGGGTTAATCAAGGCTGAGGAGTGCTGGGAGGGCTGCATGACCACGGGCGAGCTCTGTACATGGTGAACAGTCATGGTGGATAGGGGCACCACTTCTGACTTCACATCGCCTGGGCTTCCAGTGCTACTGTGGAGGGGCTGCCCAGGCGAGTGGGCCGTCTCCTCCTGATGCTTCAGGACCTCGGCAGCTGTGGCTTTCTCCATGGCAACATACTGCATGGCCTGGGCTGCATCTGTGCCTTTCAGGAGCCCATCAGTGACATGCCTAGGAGAAACCAACACAGCAGGTGTTAAACGGTGACCTGTCTTCCTCCGTGCTCTCTCTGTGGTGTGTTTGACTGCCATGCTTCGGTACCAGTTTAGATGAAAAAATTAAAAACAAAAACAAAAACTCAGAAGCAGTTCAGTTCAGGAGTGAGGGTTACCCTAGCAATGGTCCAGTCTTCTTTTTTCACAAGATGGTAGCGTGTGTGTGTAGCCTTGTTCACGTGTGTGTGAATTCAGACACTGCCTCCTATCTTGCCATGGGTGTACTCATGTTATTGTCCCTGGTACTACACAGGTTCTAGGGATTTGATCTCAGGTACTCATGCTTTGTGGCCAGTGCCCTTACCCACCGAGCCATGGCACCAGCCCCAGGAGACAGTCTCTTTCTTTTATGGTAACACTATTATGCTCAGACTGAGGCTAGTCTCTGACTGTCTGGCGGTGGTAAATGGAAGTGAACACATGTGTACCAATAATCATTCCTCTGCCTTCCTTGGTCTGTGAAGCCCCCCAATACACTCAGTTCTCACTCAGAAGCTTCTAGAAGCCTGCTAACTCCCCCTGGAATGTGAAACATGTCAGCCTGTATCTCATCTTGCTGCTACCTTTCCTTTTATGTGTTTTTCAAGTTCAAGGCCAAATGGGACTCCAAAT
This sequence comes from Lophiomys imhausi, assembly GCA_907164525.1. Taxonomy (NCBI): domain Eukaryota; kingdom Metazoa; phylum Chordata; class Mammalia; order Rodentia; family Muridae; genus Lophiomys; species Lophiomys imhausi. The sequence goes on along the minus strand of CAJQZJ010004773.1, from coordinate 1,316,361 downwards.
TGAGGTGTGTTTTGTCCCTAATCCTCCTTTGTTTTGGTGGTTTCATTCTTCTTCTTCTTCTTCTTCTTCTTCTTCTTCTTCTTCTTCTTCTT
>CAJQZJ010004773.1:1280582-1297575 GCA_907164525.1 Lophiomys imhausi | reverse complement strand
CACACACACACACACACACACACACACACACACACACACACACACACCCCAAACCACCCCACATACACATACAATGAAAAAGAAATTGCAAGGCAAGGAGAAGTCCGTCCAAAATGGACTTTCACAGATGCCGTGACTCAGAGGTGATTTAAATAAATACATAACAGATATCCCAGGTGTCCAGGACACACAGAGAGAGTGGGTGGATGGTGGGTGCCAGAGCATTAAGCAGTTCAGAGTGTTTGGCCAATCCTCACCATGTATTCCGGGACCTCAGAGGGAGTCTTCCGAACCAGCTGCCCTTTTTTTACACCTTAATTTTTTTCAGAAGAGGTGATTTTAAGACAAGATCTCACTATGCTATATAGGCTGGTTTCAAACTCATGATTAGAGACCCATGACACCTGGATCTAGCTGCCCCTCCCCCCTCTAGACACTGTTGGTGGAAAAGCACGTTTTTTAGCTTTAATTATTTACTGAAACATGTTAGGTTTATGGGGCTGCAGAAAGAACTGGGGTTCAAAGTCCTTTCCTGCCTGTACCTCACCACATGGGCATTGCTTCCACTAGCCACAGAGGATCCCCACCCACATGGCTCCCATGGTTCCTGGGTGTGTTACACTTTTAACAACATTTGGATTATGAACTTCTTTTTTTTTTTTTTTTTTCGAGACAGGGTTTCTCTGTGTAGCCCTGGCTGTCCTGGACTCACTTTGTAGACCAGGCTGGCCTCGAACTCACAAAGATCCGCCTGCCTCTGCCTCCCAAGTGCTGGGATTAAAGGCGTGCGCCACCAACGCCCGGCTGATTATGAACTTCTTAAAAGAGGTCACGGAGATGTCTCCATAAAGGCCACGCTAGGACTAGGCCCTCAATGTCCAAGCCCCCGCCAAAGGCAGGGAGGGTGAAGCTTCACCCAAGGCAATCATGTGACCTAATGCCATGCTGTGCCTCCTGAGGACTCAAGTCAGGAGATGGAATATCTTATTTTGTCAGATTGACAGTGTTTGTTGACCAAGATCTGGGACACAAAGGATTATTTTTGCCTTCTCTTTGATTTTCTATGGCTCATATATTCCTCAATAATGAAAGGATAAGGGAAACCTGGAACATACTACCCAAATAAAATGCAGATGTTTTTTTCCTCAACAAATCATACACAGTAGCTTTTTGTTACCCTTGCGCATTCATTTTCTATGCTAAACTCATAGTGCTAACGACACTACAGATGCTTGAGGAGGACAGATGGGCCTTTTCCACACTGAGAGCTGGCAGCCTTGGTTTGTAGGATTCTTGTACTTATTGTTAGCAGAAGTTGTCATACACTGGCTTTAGTTGTGGGGGAAGGTGCTAGACCAGGGTCACAGATAAATAAGGAAGCTGTGCCATTATGATCATATGTGTGGGATCATCCATTAGCTCCTACAGAAACTATAGTAAAGGAGCCTTGGGAAGTTGCAGCAGGGGTGGAGAGATGGGGGGACAGAGAAATCAGACCTAGAGCCACTTAAGGGACAAGGGACACATCTGTGAGAAGTACCTGGAGCTGCCTCATTTGCTGGAGCTGGAGCCTGAGTTCAGCCACGTTCCGCCTCATGTCAAGCAGGCTCATGTGGATGGACGAGGTACCGGCAGGCAGGGGTTGGCTGGGAGGCAGTGGGGACTCCAAAGTGCCCAGACTCTTCCCAGCAGACACGTGGGCTGTTCCTACGAGGGGGAAACAAACAAACTAACAAACAAACCAAAACAAAAAAAATCCCCAACAGAGAGAGGGCTTAGAATGCAGACACCTGAGCTGTGAGACCTAACTCCACACAGATGCCGGCAAACTAATTAAGACAAACACCATGAAAACAATAGGTCACAGGGTGCTAATGGGTGCAGTCTGGAGCCACCATGTTCTAGAAGGTTTCACTGCCTTGAGACAGAGGCAGAGCACTATTTACAGCACGATGCCTTGTCAAGGACGCTAAACATATGGGCTGCTGCTTCCAGCCTCTCAGCACCCATCCTTTTCCCCTCCTGCCCTCCCTCCCCAACCCCCTATGCTGTGATTCCTCCACCTTCTTTTTTCTCTTTCTTTAAACACACAGAGTTTCATAGGCAGAAGTTGAAAAGGATACAGAACAAAGTATTATCAGCATTTCTGCCTGCTGGCAGTCCAATATTCTTTTTGCTTAGTTTTACATTTTTAAAATCTGTATAGTATATATCCATCATTCTGAAGTAGGGGAGAATTTAATTTCTGAGCCTTCACAGAGCACGCATGTGACCGTCCCCTGCTGGCAGCCAGACATGGGACATGCTGGACACGGAGATGGGAAACTAATCAAAAGAGAGTACTCTTGGCTAAAGTCTCACAGGTTTCCAAAACTAAAAGAAGTAAGATTTCTGTATATTATTACCCTTAGTAAGAAAACATGGCTCTACTTAAAAATTCTTTAGGAGATAAAACAAAAAGGCAATGGAAAGAAACTTCTAGGATGGTGATGTAGCTCAGTGGTGGAGCACACTGAGGCCCTAGTACCTCTGGCACTAAAAGGGCTAAGGTATAAAGGAAATATTCCTCAGTTCTCCAGCTGCCATATGGCCTGTCTTCAGTTCACCTTACATAAGCATCATGCATTTTGTGAGCCCACTGGGGAGGGGCCTGAATTGAGGATGACTTACAGGGCTAGCAAGGTTTAAAGAGTGTTAAAGACTGTTTACTCAATGGTTTGGCTTTTTTTTTTTTTTTGGTTTTTCGAGACAGGGTTTCCCTGTGTAACAGCTCTGGCTGTCCTGGACTCGCTTTGTAGACCAGGCTGGCCTCGAACTCACAGAGATCCGCCTGCCTCTGCCTCCCAAGTGCTGGGATTAAAGGTGTGCACCACCACCGCCCGGCAATGGTTTGGCTTTTTAAAGAGAGTGTAGGGGTATGGAACAGGCCCCCAGAATAAATGCTGAATCTGTGCTCTCTCTCTCTCTCTCTCTCACACACACACACATGAGCAAGACACAGACAGATACACACACCTACAAACACACACACATAACAGACAGAAACAAGCAAATACACACACACACACAGACACATATGAGCAAGAGACAGATATACATACACCAAAAACACACATGAAGACAGACACAGACAGACACATATGAGCAAAGAGACAGACAGATGCACACACACACACACACACACACACACACACACACACACACACACACGCACGCGCGCTCGCTCCAGTTCTTTCCTGGGAGACAACCCAGGCTGACCTTGGAGGACAGAGCCTTGTCATTGATTTGCAAACCCTGTAGTGGTCATTAGCATGGACTGTCTTTCTGCTGTGGCTCAGCAGCCTGCAGCCAGCAGGCAGCACTGGTGGCACAGCGGGTTCTTCACACTAGGGTGACTGTCCGAGGACAGCTGTTCTACGTCCTCCAAGGAACCCCAGAAGGTCAGTCCTTCTGGCTATCCTATGAGCCTTAGCGGTGATTCACACAATTACCAATCAAGACTTGAGAAACTTGTACATGTCCCTTGCCTTACACACAAATCAAAGTCACCCTTGGAAAAGTCAGTATGCGCCATCTGTGCAGCTGTTGAAAAGACTGTTTTCCATGGAGCTGGTACAGAAGAGAAGAACCTCCAGTGACATCTCTCGATGCAGCAGCATGTCATAATTAACTTAGTGCCTTCCAAGGTCAGGCATCCTGACGGGGACAACTATTGTTTCCATTGTCATTTTTGAGTCAGCCAATGTCTCCTCCTCTGTAGGTACAGGTGCTCGCACAGAGGTGAACACTGAGACCGCACCGTCTATCACCCACTGAGGATGGAACCACTGAGGTCTCTCTCCAGTAAAAAAAAAAAGGCACTCTGCCAGTTAGCATGCCCTGCCAGCTCTTCAGCCAAGTGAAGGCTCAGTCCTTCTACAAGCCTGGAGATCCTTGCATGTTCTGGGGGTATCAGTTTACATCACGAATATTGTTTATTTAGTGTGTGTATGTACATGTCAGTTTTCTTCTTCCAACTTTTGGTGGGTTCTGGGATCAAACTTGGGTTGCCTGGTTTGTACAATAAGCATGTTTACCTGCTGCACCAACTCTTAGAGAAAACAGGCTCCAGTCTGCATGTTTTTTGGTTACAGCTGAAGGCTGATAATAGGCTTCAAAAAACATTTTCAGAAATCAATTTCAGAAATTAATCTATACTTCTTTAAAAGTACATCTCTGTCAATAACCTCTGGTTCCAGCGCATGTGGTTTTTAGTCCTAGCGATTCACTGGAGTGGATGCTCGTAAGTGGCCAGTGATAAGGGGAATCGATGGGCGATCTCCAGGGAGCATGACTTCATCATTCTTTGGTCCTTGTTGTCTGTCAGTCACTTCTTTTCTTTCTTTTCACACTGGAATGTCTCCTCCTTGCCTTCTTCCCTCTCTGTTGCTCCTTTGTTATCAGTCTCTTCTCTAAATCCTCCTCCCACTAGCCTTTGAGACTCAGGTGCCTTCTCTCCTAGGCCTGCCCTTCTCACTGGCCCATTCTTTCAGGGGCAAGAACATCCTCTTCCTCCACCTGTGCAGCAGCCTCCCCATCGCCCCAAATTTACCTTCAGAGCTGCATACCAACGGCCTCAAGTTACCACCAGCCTTTCCTACAAGCAGATCTAACTCACTATCTCACTAACTTCACCAAACTGCTTTCCGTCCTCCTCCATTTGTCCATTTGATTTCAACCCAGGGCACTACCATCCACTTCATTTTTTAGGCCAGAACCTGGAAGCCATTCTCACGATCCAGTTTTCCATGTATGAGCTTGAGCAAGCAAGTAACTGAACCGTGTCCTCTCTGTACTTGTGTAAATGGGTATTGGTGCTACTCTGCAGGCTAAGGAAGTCCGCCCCTGGATCTCCTTATCCCAACGTCTGGTGAAGACTGAGCCTTGCTGTCCTCGGCTGAATAACTTCTCTGAGCAGAATGGTAGAAAGGACCGTCTTCCCTGTCTCCGTCTAGAGTCTCTGCAAGAATACAGCACTGAGGGGACCCAACAGCTACCAAGGATTTCAGGAAAAGGCCCTGAAATGCAGACTCGGGATGAGAAGATCTAGTTGCTAGGGACTCCAAGTAGGTCCCAGTTCACACTAGAGGCACAAGACCTGGAGTTGGTACACCACTCCCACAGACCGGTAATCACACTCAGTTTCTTGCTGAGCCTAGTAATGAGAGACAGCATATAGTTTGTGCCCAGAATCTTATTCCTTCCTGTGTACTGAGCCTACCCCCAGGTAACTGATCTTGGTTAGCTGCATCTTAAAATCACTATCATCATCATGATCATGATGTATGTGTTGAGGGTATGGGGAATGCACCAGACACAGTTGCAGGTCAGAGCACACTCTGGAGTCTGATCTTTCCGTCTGGCTTTATGTGAGTCCTGGGGATTGATGTTGGCAGGATTGTACATTTACCCATTGAGACCTCCCACTGACCCCTGGTTAGTCCGACCTCAATATGAATCTTAGTAAGTGTACATGCGATGTGTATCTTGTGAAACAGCTAATACTGGTGGGAGATTTGGGAAGACTGACTGTCATTCCCTAGGGGACTCTGAGCATTTCAGCTACTGTCAGTCTGTTTCTCTCCATATAAAATACAGGTAGCAATGTCTTCCTCATAGGGTTAGGTGTGCTAACTGAGACAATAAGGAACATAACATACGCGGCATGCCTCAGAAGTGGGAGATGCCTTCTGCTTCCTCATGTCTACAGTAAATTACACATTTCTAATGTAATCAGGAAGTCTGGATTTCATTTGTGTTGACCTTTGCCCAAATGAGTTCCTTGGCTTCTATATAAGTCTGCTATTTGTCTATAGACAGGGATACCAATGCTTTTCATATAGTTTACTTCCTAGGATTACAGAAGAATTAATGTATTTTGTGCACCATACAGGCTGCTATGGCAACTAAACCCCATGGGCAATATCCAGCCTTGACACATTCATTAGAAGGAGAAAGACCAAACTGGGCAGAGACACAGGAGCGAAAATCACTCATATTGCCAATGGCATTGCCAATCTCCCAGGCTTTTCATGAAGCACATGGCTACTACCACTGTCTGTCCCCTGGAATTATTAATCACACACTTGGAAACACAGTCAAAGAAACCACACTTGCTTCTCCTGCCCTGCCCAATAACAACATCTACAACAATTTCAAAGTGAAGAAATCAAACAATCCATGTATCTTTCAAGGGACTGGTATATCATAACATAAAAGGATGAGATCGTTATAGTAGTTTTGTGAATTGAGTGTCACATGTGTGTGCTGTGTGTTGTTTCCTTATTTGGATCAAGGAAATAAAAGTAAAACCTATCCACTGGGGAGAGACATTACTGGGTTAAAGCGTTCATGAACAGTGCCAGGCACACAGGAAGCACCCCCTAAATGTTTCCTTATTCTACAGAAATCAAGAAAGTGTCAAAGCTTGCAAACCCACATGTGCACACTGATCAGAATGATGTACACTCATCATTCCCAGAGTGGATTTTGGAGTCGTTGAAGGCTTTAGTCTCCAGTAGTTTCATTTTTATCCCCTTAAGTTCTTAATAAATAAGGAAATCAGTGAATAAGTATCTCCAAAGCAAACTGGCAATTGCTCTGAAATCAAGTTTAGTGATTTCTATGAAGTCACTGTCTGGGTTCAGCCCAGGCCACGGATTGATTTCTCCATTGAATGCTGAAGGAACATCCCTTATAACTGAGTGCTAAGCCAGGGGTGCGGGTGGGGGAGAGCTAAACCTACATTTATCCACATCCCCCGTGCTGCACAAGACTAGAAGATGTGGCTGTCCCCAAATTAGGGGTTTCACACAATTGGCTGTTTGCTTCTGCTGAGCCTCTGCATGTGAGCACTCTCCTGCCTCTAACCCAGCAGGTAGGAAGACAGCATCTTCTCCAGAGAGGCCTGCCTGCAGACCACAGCATCGGGTTGTCACCACACAGAAAGTTCTGCTGGTGACAGAGTCAGTCCTCCTTCAGGAGAATGTTAGCATTTAGAGGTAAAGCCCTAAATCATGCTCATTCTCGTTTTCTGTCTAGACTTACATAAGTGGTCACTCACTCCCATTCCCACATGACACCCAGGCTAACCTCCTTCCCCAGAGTGGAATCTCCCAATGGCTTCACTTTACACTTAAGGGACCTTAACCTCTGAGTGCCTTCACCTGGAAGGACCCTCCCCCCTTTCCCTTCCCTAAGTTCTAGGTACCCTTGGTACCCCTCTGTCACTTTTCCAGGGGCTGCTTTCAATACAGGCAAGCAATCTTGGGCAAACTTGCATCCCATAATTCTTGATACTCAATGCACATATATTTTCAACTTTTCTGTAGATTCTAAGTACTAGACAGTGAGCTCCATGTCTTAAAATTTACCATAGTCACACTGCACACCAGTACCAGGAGCAGAAGAGTGAATGAATGACCAATGAAGGTCCTTCATCACCAATGAGGGATGCCTCTGAAATCATACCAACTGACTTGGAGAAACACTGAATACTTGTGAAGCCAGCCAAGGCTGACTGAAACTCGCAGCCTCCAGAGCCTCTGGGAACACTTACCTGCAGCATCTGCTTGGTTCTTGTTGGCCGTGGCTTTCATTATTTTCTCACTGAATAAAAGAAAAAAAAAAAAAGAGTCAACCCTACAGTTTCCAAAGTGCCACTGTCTTTCCTTTGACCCTTCTATTCTTAAAAAATTAGCAGTGATGGATTAAGCAATGAAGGTGCCTTGACATCAGCTCCATGACTGCCTGAGATGGAAAAGGCTTCCCAGGTGTGTGCCGACACAGATGGATGCAGCCAGGCACGCAGTGATTTTCAGATGGTGGTAGATGTGGACAGGCGTGGATGGTAGTGACAGGCACTGCTCCGCAAGTGGTCCATGAAGCCACATGCACTGGGAAGCCGCCCTCTGACCTTCTTGGGCCAAAGTGTTACCTTTGTCCAAGAATTACCCGGAGGAAAACAAAGCCAAAAGACCGACCCCCCGCCCCACACACACCATGATTTATAAAGATGTGAACATGTCAGCCCTAAAATGATCATGAAGAAACGAATCTCACTGAACGAATGGCTCTAATGATTAAAGAGAAGCAGGTTGAATTATTTGTTCGCTGCAGGGCTTGCTGCTTTTTACCTAGACGCCTCTTTGCTACTACTTGTAATGGGCCCTTTAAAAAGCGCAGACTGAACGAGGCCAGTCAGACTGGCAATCTGCTTCTCCATGGCTTGCATCCTCTCTCTGCAAAACAAGAGAATTGTTTGTTAAAGCTCTGTTGACTTTCAGACTGGTTCTTCTAGGGGAATGATCCACCTGAGGGTTGTAAAAGGCGCCACCCAGCAGGCAGCCAAAGTCCACTCAAAACCAGAGAACTGCAGATCCTTGGCTGAGGTCAAGATTCATTGATAAGAGTTGAGAGAGGAGACAGTGACCTCACTGTGGGGGGGGGGGGGGGGGAGACGATGTAGGACCTCCAGAAAAACAGCCTCTCCCTCAGATGTTCATGAAGCATGTGTTTTCCAAACTTCTTGCCCTGGTTTGTTGTTCACCTTGCATGAGAGGAGACCTCACTGGGACTGGTGATACCCTGGGCCAGGCCCTGCATCCATACATGGTTCTAAGGTATTCTTCCCAGCAGGGAAGCGGCAGGCTGGTGTTGGCGTGACTGACGGAGATATATGTTGTACATTTAGTGGTACTTATCTCAGAGCCCACGGGCGGACAAACAAGAGCTTCTTGGCAATAAAATGGAGAATACAATTGAAATCAATATGAGTCTGGGAGAAGACGATGCTTAGTCTAATGGTGTAGAAGCCTTAGAAGGAAGAAAAACATACTCAACAGCCCAGTCATGAGCACAGTAATAAAATAGTTACTGCCTATGGCCAGGTGCTGTCCCTTTCTCTTCAGGGCTCTCTGACGCTGCAGTCAGGTATGTGAAACAGACTCACATTTCTGCATCTTAGACAACGGAGGAATATTACAGGACCATGTGATGGTGATATGTGTTCTAAAAACAACACACTCATGCAGTGCGGCTCTTCAATGCAAGCCAACTGCTTTATTTGGTACTCTTAGAGAAAGAACAGCAATCCATCCTTTAACTACAGAAAAGCGACTGGTGAGGTTGGGCTCATGGAGAGATAGGACATCTGTATTCTGAACTGTGGTAATCAAGAGTCTGCACAAGCTGTGAGGCCTTGAGTCTTGCCTTTGGATTAAAATCTTTAACGCCGTATTAATTACTAAGTTTAACTTTGTAATTTACCAGCTTCTGATTTGATAATTGTATGTGCTTTCTTCAGTCTGAACTGATAGTGCAGTTATGACATCAGGGGTCATGTGTGTATGTCATGAAGTGTGGGTAGATAGTGACTGCAAAAAGCAAGCAACCCCACCAAGTGATGTAAGGCTGAACAGTATGATGTCTGTTCTACTGGGGTAGAAATAATCTCAAGTGATAAGCATGAACACACATCTCCACAGACCGACTATAGATAACGCCAGGCACAGCAGTGGATGCTAATTTCCGAACGGAAGCATTTTCAGGCACTCCTGTGTGCTTGGCCTCCTCTTTACCATAAAAGGGTCAATGGGTCAAGGAAAAAGCTAGTAAACATTCCGAATGAAGAAATCAGGTTAGTAAAAATCTGCCAGAAATCCTACGTTTATTGGTAAGTCACAGTTCCATATCTCAGAGGTGACAAGGGTAGTGGTTGATCACTGTGTCTGCCACATAGGAGACACAGTCGCACACAAACACTTGTAAATGACTTTTTTGGGGTAAAATGCCAGTACTTGAGTGAAAGTTGGTTAGCCCTATCATCCATCCCCTGCACAGAAGATGGTGAGAAATGCAAGTTACAGGCAAGTGTGTGGCTATACGGAATCACTAAGAAGAACCTGCTAAGCGGGAAAGGGCACAGAGAGATCTCTGCACCGTAAACGCTCGCTATGTTTGTAATGCAGACCAGGGCTAAGTCAATATTCTAGCTGGTCTGTTGTTGCTCAAAAGTGCTCATTACCTTGTCTCACAGGAGGGCGTGGCAGAGTATTAAACACCCAAGCTAACACCCTGGATATAGGACCTTAGAACTGAATATCACTGAGAACAGAATTACAGAGCATCACCGCGGAGGCTGGGTTAGACCCAGGGGAGCCCGCGGGGTTTCCCTGCATTTTCTTTGGCTCAGTGGTAGTTGGACCTTTCCACTAAGGTGTCCCCGTGATAATGGTTTTGGGGTGCAGGTGGAGAAAGACAACTCTTCAATTGCACCCCACTGCCTGATTCTTCAGGGCCCATACCAATACAAGTGTAGAACTGCCTGGAACGAAAGTTTAGATGCTTGGAGCAAAAGCCCTATGTGTAATCTAGGTATCTACATGCTTGTTTCTGTACATAGTAACCATGAGTCAGGGTATGAATACTTCCTGGGTGGCCCCTTCCAGGCTATGGTATCAACCGGGCCACTAGAGAGAGAACACCAAGTCAGATAGTGCTGGCATCCTTCCTGCAGCTTAAAGACACTTGAACCTGACAGTAGAGGGGCTGCTCTCATCCCATGTGGGTCAGTGTGGTGAAGGCAGCGATGGACAGGACACTGACCACAAATGTGAGCGTCAATGTCTCAGCCAAAACCACTTCATGAGAATACAGTTCTTTTGACACTCGGCAATGAGAAAACTTTTTCCTTCCTATTTAATCATCAAAGTGTTTCTGGTTTCAGGATTCATTTGAGGGAGATTATCTGATTTATAAATTCATAAATAAGATTGTCTTTCCATTTCATGGTTGGTAGTCTGGAAACAATTTTATGGTTTAACTAAATTACAGCAACTGGAAACTTATGCAGCCTTCTCCCGTGATGAAATGAAGTATGTTTAATGTGAAGAGGGGAAAAAGTAAGAGAAATGCAGTGGAAGAAGAGAAATTAAACACGACCCTGTCACTTCACTGCAGTGACAATTCTGCATGATAACCTTCAGAATATTAAGGATGCTCAGGCTAATTCTTGCCAGTTTTGCTCAGTTTAAGGCATTATGGGTTGGTGTAATCACCGTCAAGAAGATGGCTCAAAAATGATTTCATAAACCGTTTTATATCATTCCATAAACTGTATTTATGTGATGAGAAGGGACGATTAACTCCTCATTTAGTGCTACAAGTCAGCTTGGCTGCACAAATCTTTTTGAGGCCCAAATATAACATGAGTAAAAAATACAAGGAAAACTCAGGAAAGGGCTGTTCCCATCATCGATCAGCTCCTGATTTTACTGGCATCCCTCCCTGGCCTGGTCTGTGTGCGCAGGCGCGGAAGGTGAGGGGGTGAGGGGGAAGCCACGCCCACACTGCTGAAGGGCTGCCCTCTCTGCCTCTGGAGCAGTTTATGTTGGAGGAAATGTTTTTAGCCAGTGAGTTCATTTATGTGGGTTTTGTTTTGTTTTGTTTTTGATTCAGGTTCACTTTTAACCTCTTTTGATTATGGACATGTCTTTGTTCTGAAGGAAGCCCCCTTGAGCCTGGATTAGCTTCTTATCTTTGTATAGTTAAGCACATTTATACCAATTAGGAATCAAGCTAACATCATACCAAGTGAGGACCATTAACTCTGTATAGTGAATCACAAAGGATGTGTGCCCGCACGTGTGATGAACCTGGGCATGCGCACATGTGTGTGCGTCCATACGGAAGCCAGAGGGTGATGCTGAGTGTATTCTAGCGTTATTCTCCACTTTAGTTTTTGAGGTTCTCGACAACCTAGGAGCTCATTAATCTAGTTAGGCTGGGTGGCCAATGAGCTTCAAGGACCCTCCTGTCTCCACATCCCAGTGATAGGGTTACGGAGGCCCAGTCTACGTGTGCTGGGATCTGAACTTAGGTCTGCATGTGTGTGTGGCAGATGAACCCCACTCTCTCCCTAACCCCCAAAGAAAATGTTCTCACAGATACAAGAAAGATACAGAGGAGCTCGTTGAAACCAGTCAGGCAAGCTAATGTGCATCAGAAACTCAGCCCTCGGGGCTGGAGAGATGGCTCAGCGGTTAAAAGCACTGGCTGCTCTTCCAGAGGTCATGAGTTCAATTCCCAGCAACCACATGGTGGCTCACAACCATCCATAATGAAATCTGGTGTCCTCTTCTGGCCTGCAGATATACCTGCAGACAGAACACTGTATACATAATAAATAAATCTTAAAAAAAAAAAAACTCATCCCTCCTTAGCCCATTTGCCATCATTAAAAATAGCTGTATAAGACAGTAACAACTACACAGACCGAGACTGCTATTCTTTTTTTTTTTTTTTTCGAGACAAGGTTTCTCTGTGTGTATCATTGGCTGTCCAGGACTCACTTTGTAGACGACACTAGCCTTGAACTCACAGGGATCCGTCTGCCTCTGTTTCCCGAGTGCTAGGATCAAAGGTGTGTGCCACCACACCCAGCGAGGCTGCTATTCTAAGTCATTCCTGAATTCATTTCTGGTTCTAATCTTTTTGTTTTGTTTGTTTTTCTAGACAGGGCTTCTTTGTGTAAAAGCTCTACTGTCCTGGACCTCTCTTTGTAGAACAGGCTGGTATAACAGCTCCAACTATCCTGGACCTCTCTTTGTAGATCACGCTGGTCCCAAACTCACGTGCCTTCCCAGCAGTGGGATTAAATGCGTGCACCACCACGCCTGGCTCTGCTTCTAATCTTTTATAACTTGCTGCAGTTCCTACTTGCTATCATTGGGGTCTTATATCCTAAAAACTTGGTTCCCAGCCAATGGCGTTGCTGGGAGCAGCTGGGGCCCAGCAGAAGAAAGTCATCATTGTGGAGTGCCTTTGAAATAGAGAGATGGTGGGACCATGGCTCCTCCTCCTCTACCTGAGTTTCCTGCCTGCCACGAAGTAAGCAGCTTCACTCTACCCAAGCAGGCCACGCCACACTGTTCTGCTTCACTACACACACTGTGCAACCCTCCCAAATGACTGCAGACTGAAGTCACCATGCAAATTAAATCATGTTGATTTTGAAGTTGTTGGACTCAGGTATTTAGTTACAGCAATGGAAATCTAAACAACACAGATTATTAGCACCCCTCCCCCCCTCACACCACCAAGAAAGTGAGAAATGGCCAATTGAGCACAGACCGTGAAGACTGCTGACACGAGGGGCCAGCATTTCCACACAGTGGCAGCCACAAGTTCAGTGTCCCCACAGGGAGAACGCTGACAGAATGAAGCCCTTTGGTTTTAGGAGTACTGAAGGCATTTTTCACAATTGGATAGTTGTACAGGTTTCAAGCCCTTGCATGTTCGCTCCCTGTTTCTACAGTATGAGAGGAAAACACACCCTAACTACTTACAGAGGCTGCTTTGGAATGAGGTCAACAGAAAAATGCAGATCCTCTGAGCTATGCTGAAGCCTTGCAGGCAACTAATCAATGACCTTTCTTTCCATTTCTGCCCTAAGTTCGCCTACAGGGGACAAGTTAAACAATGAAGACACCATTCCTGAATCTCTGAATAACCTTAACTTCTCACTGAAGCACCTGGACACACTGACGGGACATGGATGGAGCTGGCAGTTGGAGTCTATTATCCACCTGCCCTCTGCTTCTGGAGTGAGTAGGAAGGCTAGGTGTGCTTTGTCCTCCCTACTGTGGCTTCAACCATCTCAATGTGTCCCCTGCTTCTGAATTTAGAATTATTTGGAAGGATCTGGGAGGCACTGTTGTAGGGGAAACCATATCAGAATACATTGTGTGAAAGAAAAAAAAAAACCTATTTTCAAAAAGAAAGAGATGACAAAATGAATTACTTGTTGTTGGGTGGTGGTGGTAGCACACACCTTTAATTTCAGCACTTGGGAGGCAGAGGCAGGTGGATTTCTGCATTTGAGGCCAACCTGGTCTGCAGAGTGAGTTCCAGGATGGCCAGGGCTACACAGAGAAACCCTGTCTCCCAAAATCAGGAATCCTTCATACTTGTGGCTATTCCACCATGGGAAGCTGCCTTTCTGTCACACAGCCGTGTTAATTTTCACATTGCTGTATGACTAAATACTGGACAAGAAGCAATTTAAAAGAGAAACGATGTATTGTGTTTCATAGTTTGAGAAAATACGTTCATGGTGTGAGAAAGATCCACAGAGCTCATGGGGGCAGGAACATGCCTCTGGGACCCCACACTTCCTGAAGAGAAGTGGGACAGACAGGTGACCAACAAACAGGGCAGGATACAGCCCTTCAGTCCATCCCCTAGCAACTCATTTCCTGCAGCCTGGTCTCATTTCCTAAAGGTTCACAGCTTCCCCAAACAATGGCACCGGTTGGGGACCAAGTAGTCAAACAGACGAGCCTGGGTGAGGGAGGGTCATCATTTCTATTAAAACCATAGACTTATTCCAATCTGCCATCTTTTGTAGCTTTAATTTCCACAACAACAACCCTTGTAGAAGCCTGACATTACATATCCTTAAACACTTCCTGCTACACTGTGACTCCAGGTTCCAACCTAGAATGGTTTTACTGTCTAGACCTGAAACTCCAGAATTGTCTTTAAGTGAATCGGTCTTTCATTTTCATTGTCCTTATTCATACAGACCTCTCTGTATCCTGGCCTGTCCTTCTAGTTCTTAGCCTTCAGTACTGTCTAAACAGGTCCTGGGGGTTTTCTTGTTCCTTCTGTGTTCTGGAGTTAAAAACCAAAGACATTGGCCCTGTGGTTATGGTCTGTAGTGGTACAACATGTCACATATGTCATGGGGGGTACATGTGGTGGCAGACCTCTCAGTGGTGTGATGGCCACGAAGATGGGGTTAGGGCTAGGTGGTGAACCTCAGCTCCTTAAGGCTCCATCACCTCCAACAACACTGCAAGACCAAGTCTTTAACAGTTGTCTTTAGGGAATGTTTCAGATCCAAACTATAATAGTGCCTAGAGTGGATACAACTTCAACCAGTACCTTTCATCCTGTCAAGACTCTCTCGCTTCTAGGCTCTTGGCCAGCCTTCTGGATCCCATGTTAGGTTCGCTTTAAATTTCTGACTGTCTGTGGAGGGCAGTAAATGAGAAGACATGGCCCTCAGGACACTTCTAAATCTTACAATGTCATTTTCTATTGGTTTCCAGTAGACAGGGTGAGTTATCTTCTCACTAGGCAGCCATGTTTTCCCAAGCCAGATAAAAGACAGTGGCTAAACCAGTGGTGTTTACCTGAGATGCCATGCATGTGACATTATGACCATTGTTGTTGCTGTGCTCAGGCTTGAACCGGGGGCCGTTATATTGTCTGCAGGTGCTGAGCCACCAAGCTGCATGTGAGCCCTGCACTGAACTTATGATGTACAAAAATATACACATATGTGGAGAAATCTCATTTGAAAGCAAGACTGACCCCATTTGTGGATGAGGGTAAAAGGCTCTTTATACATGCTCTGAGGTGCTGACAGAACGGCAGTCTATGGTGAACATGAGGAGGAAACACCAGAGCCCAGAGCCGGTAGTGTTCCCTCTAGTCCTTAGCTCTTCATAGACTAGGGTGCTGTTTGTTTTCCTCAAGGCCATGGGAGAGGGCTGATTATCAACTTCAAGTTCACCTTGGCAATGACTTTGGGTGTAGGCACCATGACAGGAAATGGGGAATTGGGACACACAGATGTTCTTTTCTTGACCCCAGCTTCAGATGACCTGAAGGGGGACACACCGAGTTACACCCAAACTGGGATTGTGTGGGATGCTTCTGTCAAGACACTGTCCACAAAGAGCTCCTGGACTAACAGAAAGAAGCCAGCTAGAGAGGCAACTCTTCCCAAGAGCCAGCACATGAACCAACACTAGAGGTCGGGGTGCACAGACTGACAGCTCTAATGTGGGTGCTACAGCAAGTGTGGCGGTAGTAAACCAACTAGAGTGTAATGTCAGCAAAAACACGGACCAGGAATTGATGTAGATTTGTGTTCCAGCTTACAAAGGTGTAACTTCTTTCCTCTACAAATTCAACCAACATTTATGCATTTATGTTCTACACACACACACACACACACACACACACACACACACACACACACGGCCAGAACATGTCTGGATGCCTGTAGGACTAATGAATAGCTGAGGAGCTGTTGGGCCTACAGTGCAGTGAAGGAGGACAGCAACAGGAACCAAAACCAGACAGCAGCAGGGGGTGGTCTCTGGTGGTCTTTTTCAGGTCCCACAGGGAGGGTGAATCCTATCATTTATTTGCAAACCAGTAAGCTTTTCAGAATGAAAGGGAATCACTGGCTACTATGTAAAGACAGCAGGGATAAATGAGACTGGCCCCCATCTAGCTAAAAAGTGCATTCTTTCCAGAGATAGGTCATTTTTAGGGCTTTGGCTCTGACTGTAAAGGTGAGTTCTTTCAGGGACTTGCATTTTAATAGGAGCCCAAGGCTTCTCTACTGAGAACAGTCTGTAGTAGATGGACTCAGAGTAGGGAGGCAGCTTAGAAAACCACAGGATAGTCAAGAACAGCCTCTCTCAACTGATGACATTTGGGTGAAGTCCTGAGGCTGGAGAGGAGCCAGTCAGGCGGCTGTTCAGTGGCAGCAAGCACCAGGCAGGCGCAACCACAAATGCGTAGTCTTGAAAGCAGTAGGAGGCCCTGCCAAGTTCAGACCCAGGGACCAACACACATGCAGCAGAATTCAAGGCAGAGAATGCCCAAGGTCTGCTAGCATTTGGATCTTCGATGTCTTCCAAAGGCGTTCTTTTAAAGGATTCATCCCTAGCCTGTGTTATGACTGGGGAAGTAGAAGTGGAAACTAGGAAGTGCTATCCAATGGAAGAAGGCAAGTTCAGAATGGGTACACCCTTGATGGGGGTACCTGACCTTGGCTTATTTTGCCTTGTTTTGCTTCCTGGTTGCCATGAAGTGCAGGGACCTCTACACACACACACACACACACACACACACACACACACACACACACACA
>CAJQZJ010004773.1:1251179-1280572 GCA_907164525.1 Lophiomys imhausi | reverse complement strand
CACACACACACACACACACACACACACACACACACACACACACACACCCTTTGGTAAAAGTGCAGTCACAGACTTACACTTGAGAGGGGCAAGTGAATAATGGACTGAAATCTCTGAACCCAAGAGCCCTTCCCTTTAGTAAGCCATGTCTTAGGCATTTTTGTTACAGTGATGGAAAGGCTGCCCAGAGCTGAAGTTTCAACACTCAGAGGTCACAGGACCAAAAGGCTCTGCCATTGTTAACAGGGATGCCCTGGGGCTCATCTACTACCTGGAAAGATAATGTCTGAAATCTAGCTGGAATCAGGATTCTAGAATTGCATGGTTTCTCGGTTAGAAAGAATTTATTCAGTCGTCCTAATTCTTTCCATTCTGGTTCAGTAATCCTGACTGAAGGGGAGAAAAGGAAAAAAGGAGGGTGTGCCAAGTCAGGCAAGTGGATGAAAGCTCAGACACACCCAGGCCAGGGCTCCCAAGGTGCGCAGGGGCCTGAGGAGGTTCTCCGCGGCACAGTAAATGCAGCTGGGAAGCACTCCCAGTCACTAATCTATTTCACAATTTACTTTCTGTGCAGGCTGTACTAGTTGGGACCTGAAAATAGCTCCAAGTCAGTAACAAGACAGTTGTCTCTTGGATCTGGATGGCCCGCATAACTAGACAGCCTTATGGTTTTATGTCCACAGACTTCTTATTGATTAGAGAACCTATGGGTCACAAAGTGGGTTTTGTACCTATTTTCATTAGAACGGCACAGAATCCATGAGGAGGGCGATCTCTCCATATTATGGCAGACACTGAGTTTTGGCAAGGGAGGGTTTCTTCAGGAAACATGGTCAATTCTCCTGCAGAGTGCAGCGCCCATGGCTTTCCTGCTATGGTGACACACAGCCTGGGGTGAAGCGCTTCCTTTCTAGCTTCCACACCCCATAGCAAGTCAACATGAAATCATCAATTTTGGGTTTTCTTTCTCTTCCCTGAGGGTACTCTTCAATATTCATGCACTGGGGTGGCATCTCATTTCTTTTTTTTTTTGGTTTTTCGAGACAGAGTTTCTCTGTGTAGCCCTGGCTGTCCTGGGCTCAATTTGTAGACCAGGCTGGCCTCGAACTCGCAAAGATCCGCCTGCCTCTGCCTCCCAAGTGCTGGGATTAAAGGCGTGCGCCACCACTGCCCGGCTGGCATCTCATTTCTTAATACAGGTATGAACTGGTTGAATTAGCCGTTCATTTCTGTTACAGAATAGAATTTATCTCCAACTGACAGTGTCAGAAGCTATGGAGGGATGGCCCTCCACCAGAGGGGAGGGGATCCACCATGCCATCCTTCCCTTTGACAGTATCTCACAACATCGTCTGCATTGTTTTCAACCCCCAATCTTCCTGCTTCAACCTCCCAAGTGTCTGGGAATTACAGGAGTGCCTCCTAAAGGCAGTGCTTACCTACTTTAGTTGTAAAATCTTAGTGTAGACTCCAGAGAAATACAATGATTCAGGGCTGGCTGATGGGGGAACACAACTTTAATCCCAGCACTCAGGAGGCAGAGGCAGGAGGATCACTGAGTTTGAAGCCAGTCTGGTCTACAGAGCGAGTTCTGGGACATCCAGGGCTACACAGAGAAACCCTGTCTCAAAAAAAACTAAACCAAACCAAACCAAAATGGATAATGCAGACAAAGAAGACATTTCTTATCTGTGCCCTCTCTAATGTTCTTTTTTTTTTTTTTTTTTTTTTTGTTTTTTCGAGACGGGTTTTTTTTGTTTTTTTTTGGCTGTCCTGGGCTCAATTTGTAGACCAGGCTGGCCTCGAACTCGCAAAGATCCGCCTGCCTCTGCCTCCCAAGTGCTGGGATTAAAGGCGTGCGCCACCACTGCCCGGCTCTCTAATGTTCTTATTGCCTGTCACCCTTGTAGTCGATTGTGGGTGACAGAGGAGGTAGGGACCTACTACCTTCATTAAGACAAACAGTATCGAGGCAGTGTGGTGTTGAGACCGGGATTTACTCAAATGGCCCCAGTTATCACACTCTGGACTGTGTCTCCTTTTTATTTTCTACTAAGTCAGGCTTCAGGATGGTGGCCTCCAAATTCCCTTTAATTGAGGGTGGGCAAGGAGGACATAACTTGGCTCACAGCAGTATAGTGGACAATACTGATTTTTTTATTTGAAAGACCTACCACTTTTGGAAAGCAGGAATTAATGCTTAGACTTAGTTGTAGTTTGAATTACATTGCTGATGAAAAAGAAAGCCTAGAGTTTATGTAAGGATAAACTGCCATCTACTTGACCATCAATCAGAGACACAATGAATCAGAACCGAAGCCAAGACATGGGCTGGGCATCATGAGAATGTGAGTTACTCAGATGAGCGCTGTTTTCAGACTGGGGCAGTCACACTGACTTCTGTAGCTTTGAAGAGGATGGGTCTCCCCCTAAGCCTGACTCTTCTCTTTGGAGAGGTTCTGGTTGGTAGGAAAAGGAATTATCAGAATTGTTTAGGTGACTCCATTTTCCTTCCTGGTGTCAGACTCAAGGCTTCTGATTGACAGCACCACTTGAGTAATCAGAAGAGACAGAGTCATGGTTTAATTGGACCTAATTAGTGACAGGTGGTACCTTTTCCTGTGGAAAAGTTGGTTTGTTTAAAGTAGCTCAGACTTCCTAGAGGTCATTCCTTGGTATTTTGGACAGAGTATCTTTAGGGTAAATAGAGGGAGGGCCATCTTCATGAATCTGATAGATGGCCAAACATTTATTAGACATCTGCTGCCTGGGTTCAGTAGTCTATTGCATGGCTACCAAATATTCCTTAACCATGAGGTTATTATATTCCTGGGAATGTGGTAATAATTCAATGTATCGGCACCTACTTGACTTTTCAGACCGGCAAAACATCCTATCATGACATCATTTTATAGGTACTGTAATGGTAGAAATATAGCCAGCTTTGGACAAAGACCAGTTGGCTTTCTTTTTACTTCATTATATGCAGACCATAAATACCAGACCATCGGAGGATTATCACGGAGCTCCCAGATGGGCCTGACTTAGGAAAGTGCTCCTGTTTCTGAGTTCTTAGCAATTATAGTCTGTGTCACTGCTTTGGAATTAATTATGTACAAGCATCCCCCCCCCAATTATATTAGGGTTGTAATTGAAAAGTTTACTTGTACTTTCATTGTTTAGGACTTGGAATAAGTGGTGGTTGGATTCCCAGCTGGCCCACAGAAGCCTCTTTACCCTGAAGCGTATTATTAGTCCTCTTGCTCCACATTGTTTTCAAGGAAAAAAACGTGTCCTAACTTCCCAGATGGACTCTGAAACACTGGGAAGAGATCTCCCGCCATGGAGCTCAAGACTCGGAGAGGCACTGGGCTTGGCAGGTCTCCCCCACTCCCTGCTTTGCTAGGAGATTCTGTCACTCCCAAGAAGACAGGAAAACATCTCCCAAGCATCCCCAAAGCCAAAACAAAGCCAAACTCCTATGGCAGGTGTTCTTTGCAGATGGATATGAGTAGGCCCTGGGAACCAGAGGTTTGCTGCACTTAACCAGAGGACGGCTTAGATGCATATATTAAGCTCTGAATGTTTTATGATTGTCTTCAAAGTTTATGGTCCTTGTATGAGAACCACATCTAACCTCCTCTCTGTGTCAGGCAAAGCAACCGGTTCACAGCCAAGTGCGTGAGAGGACCTCAATAAACACCCATTGATCCACAATTAGAGCTTAGGGGAAAGCAATTCAGACAAGAGTCCAGTTAGTCAGGCCTCAGCAAGCATCACAACAGATGGTAATCCAACCACACCTTTGCCATCAAGCACACTGCTCAGGTTAAAGGCAATCTTAAAAGGATACCCTTAGCCTGCCTTGTCTTTCTGTCCCCAGACTTCAGGATGTACAACCTTGAAGACTTTTCTGAAACAGACTTGCTAGAGGCTTTGCTACTTTACACATTCTGATTTGAATCTTTACTCCGATCTAATTCCATGCAGTGTTCTCACTCTACTCACCTCTATTCTACATTTCGGTTTTATTGTCTCACTTGGTGTTTACCACTATTATATTAAGAAATATGTCTGCCTGCCTCTTCAGGCAGCCGTTTCTACCTCTGTCATCTCTCTCTCTCTCTCTCTCTCTCTCTCTCTCTCTCTCTCTCTCTCTGTCCTGTCTCTGTCTCTGTCTCTCTGTCTTTCTCTCTCTTTGTGGTAGAGTGGTTTGTTCAAAGTAGGAACTCTTAGACACTTACTCATGAATCCTGTATGGAATTGTTACTTTTTCCATTTTACAAGTAAGCACATGGAGGCAAGAGTATGACTCCATTCGTGTACCAATGAACCAACTGCTAACAAGTGCGGGACGTAACATTTGAACCTAAGCAGGCTTTAAAGTCCAATAGAATTTAATGCCTCACCATAAGCAGTTTGTGAGCAAAAATCCTACACTGATGGGGGTTGTAGTGAGCTCTATCACAATGCTCTGTTAGTGGGGCACAGTAGCACAAGTGTATAACCCCAACATCTGGAAGCCTAAGGCAAGAGGGTCTGAGTTTGAGGGCAGCTTGGGTACACAGAGAGATCCTGTTTTAGGAATGTATACCCCAAGCCAAACCAACCAACCAAACTACAACATTGCTTTCCCAAGAGGCCAAGAGCAGAACTGAGGTGGTGACGGTTAAAATCTGTATTTTATGCCTGCCACCCAGCTGTCTGTCAGGTTCATTAGGCTTCGGAGAAAGTCTATCTTTCCCTGAGAGCAGACAGTCTCTGTGGAGGTTTCAATCCTGGGGGTGGGGTGGGCACTTGACAATGTGTAGGGACAGCTTGGCTGTCCTCATAAGGCAGCATTAGGGTATAGTGTTTCTAAGGTGGCTCACCTTGACTACCCCAGGGAGATGGAAAAGAATAACCCTACATTTTTGATCATGGTTCACTGTGTTCTAGCAGGAGAAAACACTGTCTAGAGACTCTTCCAAAGGCTGCCAGACAAACGGACACTTTTAAATGGCACAAACCCAGACTTAAACTTTCACGTGATCAACTCCTAACACAGCAACCCACATCATCCCTCAAAGGTACCAACACGCTAACAATCCTTAGATGTTAGACGAGAGAGTGATGGGAAGCCGTCAGAAACAGACCCAAGCTACCAGCTGGCCTGCAGGCTTCCTTCTGCACACACGTGCTTTCTTTGCTCTTCTTCATAACTGGCCAAAAGTGAGGGCTTCTCTTCAAGGCTAGGGTGCCTGAGAAATCCTAACCAGGTGCCATGTGGTTTCTCTTTCTTTACATTCAAGGTTCAGACAGGGCTAGACTCCGGTCCTCAGTGTGAGTCTTTCCTACTCTGATACACTTCCCTGCTCTGGCTACAGAACAATGTTAAAATGGGATCTCAGCTCAAGTTCACTGAGCAGCATGAAGAAGCATACTCTATTTGAAGGGTTCTATTATGCATTTGGGAGCGCAACCATTAGCGGCCCTGCAGTGAGCACCTTTGAATTTTGATGATATTTCTGGAAAGATGCTTTTGATTATGTGACCCAAACTACAAATAGAAAATAGTGAAAACATAAATGCCCTCAAATTTTACAGTTCTTCTGGGCTGTTTTATGTGGCATGGACAAAGATAACGATGCTGTTTAATGAAGTAATTTTATAACCAAGGGAAGGCAGGGCCTTGCGTTCTAACCGTCTGTCCCACACTATCACGCTCACAAGTCTCTTACAGCTTCTTGAACCCTTTTTGGAATCCCAGCAGAAGGGATCCTCTGGGCAAAGCCACCAAAATATGCAAAACGATCTTCCTTCTAGAAGCTCAGATACAAGAAGGCTGCTATGACAAAACTCAAACATCCATAGAATCCTTGGAGGAGAACACTACCATCAGAGAGATTACACCATATAAACTAACATTTATTAGATATTTACGGAAGTGTCTCCAAAAAGAAAAGAGATGCCAGCTAGGGGTGGTGGCACACACTTTTAATCCCAGCACTGGGGAGGCAGACGCAGGTGGATCTCTGTGAGTTCGAGGCTAGCTTGGTCTGCAAAGCACAGGGCAGCCAGTACTGTCACACAGAGAAACTCTGTCTCAAAAAATCAAAAAAGAAAAAGAAAAGAGATGTCAACTCCATGAGAACGAGGCACACGACTGAGTATAGGAAATGGAGATTAAATGACTCAGTGTTTACTACTTCATTTCTATATCAACAGAGCTGTTATAGAATCCTGTTCCTTCAAATGGGCTGCCAATGGACCTCTCCAAGCATACCTACAAAAGGAAAGATTCTTCTCTCTGATTTCTAATGTCCTGGAGCTATTTGGGCTATTTGACTGAAGTGCTCTTAGGGACCCGTGGGCGCTCAGAAGGAAGCATAGCCCCCCTGCAGGTTTAGCCCATGTTTTGTCAGCTCACATTTTAGATGTAAAAATCTCACTTTTAAACTGCGTAGAAAAAGCTCTCTCATTTATTTGCTTTTAATATTATGAAACTGCAACAGAAATTGGTTTGGCATTTTATACCCCATACTCATGAAGTTAGACTTTAAGGGGTTGAACACTTTTTTTTTTTTTTTTTGGTTTTTCGAGACAGGGTTTCTCTGTATAACAGCTCTGGCTGTCCTAGACTCACTTTGTAGACCAGGCTGGCCTCGAACTCACAGAGATCCGCCTACCTCTGCCTCCCAAGTGCTGGGATTAAAGGCGTGCGCCACCAACGCCCGGCTGGGGTTGAACACTTTAAATACTACCCAGATTAAATATTTCCAAAATAACGTCACGTACTAAGTGAGACTACAGCATATAATTTTGCACTTTGGTAGCTGTTCCCGGTGTTTGTCTGCTACATTTTTTTCTTTGACATAGTATTCAGATGCAATTTAAAAAAAAAAAATTCTACCAGGAGTGTTCTTTCCTTTTCTCATTTCTGTGTAATTGTGCTAATATACCAGCTAGGGAAGTTATGTTTTAAATGGCATGCGTATATTTAGCAGTATAATTATGCAAATTCTACCATGTTTATGATTGTGAATGTCCTTTGGGAGCAGTTACTTAGCATCCAGTCCTAAAATGATTTCTGATGGATTCTGGTTGCAACGTTCAGAATTCACTTTTCTCTACTTTTCTGCTATGGGTTGGTAGGTGCACTGCAGTTCGTCACCCACAGTTACGATAGTCATATTATGCTCCCAGGAGATACAGTATTTGTTCCTTCCCCTTTGTTCTTCTTGTGATAGGGACAGAACCCAGAGCTTTGAACATGCTAAGCAGGGGCTCTACGACTGAGCTCTTTCCTCATTACTTAAGACAGGCTCTCACTATGTAGCCTGGGGCGGTCTTGCCCTTGCAATCCTCCTGTCTGAGACTCTCCAGCATAGGGATTACAGCTGTGAACCAAACACGCCTGGCAAAAGGTAGAGACCCTTTATGAGACTGAGCCATTTCATAGCATTGGCGATCTTACAGAATCGGCTTAACCTCCCTGGGGCTCCTCAGTTTCTGCACTCCCAAAACGGGGTAGAGCAAGTGCACATGTTAGTGGTTGTTCTGATAGTCCTATTCCGTGGTATATGGGGGATACCTAATGTAGTGCTTGTTCCAAAGTGGTCCCTGTACATGTCAGACATGCATGCACTGCATTTCAGTCAAGGGATCACTGCTTATGCATGTCTTTCTCCAGGCTCAATCCATGAGGAGAGCGGCTTTTCACTAGCAGAGGCTCAAAATGTAGATGGTCCATGTGTCTGTGAAGGCCTGCGGTCTGTGTATATATTCGTGCATACCCGTACGGTGTTGTGTTGTTATGTGAATGTAGATGTGGATATACGTGCCTATGTGGTATCTAAATAGGATAGTGTGTATACATGAACGTGGGTATTCACAGCATATATTTATGTCTGTGATGGTGTTGTGTGTTTGTCTGTGTATAGGTGAACAGGTGCCTCTGTGGGGTGCCTGTGTTTATATATGTTTCTGTTGCATATATGTATTTGTCTGTAGTGTATACAGGAATGTATATATGTGCATATATGTGTTTATATGTCTGATATGTCCATATGTATGTATGTATGTATGGATGGATGATCTGGGGAAGGAGTGTGTGTGTATACAGCACTAATGAGTTCACAAAAACACAAGCACTCCAACTGTAATCTCTGAAGATATGTTAATTAACAAACAAGGATTCACCAAGCAGGATGTGTGAAAAGAAAATTCTTCCTTTGTTATTTCACATCGGGTAAAGGGAGGAATGTGAACAAGTAAAATTATCATAATCATAATCATCTGTCAAAACACAATGGTGACAATGACACCAACAGAGACACTGGAAAAATGGAGAGTGAATATCCTTTAAGACATCGGTCAGGGAGCCACATAGGGACCACTCCACACATCCTCGAAGGCTGTAGGTTTTGCTGTTGTTTGCTCACTTGACTGGACTTTAAATACAGGGTTTCATAGGCTGACTTTGACCTTGTAGGAATCCTCATGCCTCAGTGTCTTGAGTGCTGGGAGTACAGAGTGCAGCATCATATCCACTACCACATCTCTTGACAAATGGGGCTAAGTAGCTCTGTGGGCCAGGCACCTGTGGCATTTGTATCAATGATACCACACTGGGCGCCAGGAAGGAGGACATGGTGGTTTGAATGAGAAATGCCCCTATGTATTGGAACACTTGGTCCTCAGTTGGCAGCACTGTTTGGGGATGTTAGGGAACCTTTGGGAGGTGGCACTGGGGGCGGGGGCAGGATTTGAGAGTTTATGGCCGGGCCCCACTTGCAGTTCTCACATTGATTCCTGTGTGTGGTTAAGATGTAATCTCTCAGCCACCTGCTCTGGCCTCTGGCCACCACATCTTCCTCAACATTATGGACATCTGTCCATCCCTCTGTAACCGTAAGCAGAGATAAGCTCTTTGTCTTACAAGCTGCTTTTGATCACAGCAACAGAAAAGTAGCCAACACAGAGGATGACTCCTCTTTTGACAAAATGTACCCAGAACCCAGCATGGGAACAATGTCACGTGGTGAGTTAAGCCCTTGATCCCCTGTTCCCTCAGGGCACCCATGGAGCGGCAGCAGTAAGGGGGGGGGAGGGTGGATTCTGGTTCCCAGCCTTACACCCCAAAAGTAGATTCTTTCTTATCGTTTGTTTTCTGCAGTAAATCCTTGTGCTTCCATTTCTCATCCTCCCTGCTTCCCAACCTGTATCTCACAGGCCATTTCAGGGGACGCACTGGCTATTAAATTAAATCTACCAAGTGCTCACCACCAGCTCCAAGCATCTTCTTCTTTCTTAGTTCTATGTCCTCAAGCCAGTCAGCCAGTTGCTGTTTTTCCAACTGTGAGAGTTGGATTCTGTTTTTGCATTAATGACTCCAGGACATTCCTGCTCATCTCCTGACATCTTTGTGCTGTGAGATTTCTTATGATTGAACAAATAGGGACTGTCTCACATGACAAAATTTTGCTAGAGGCGACAGGGCTTTGGACTGATTTGTGTGTGAAAAGAGTAAGTTAGGAAGACAGTTCACATTCCATTCACAAGTTTGGACTTCTTATGAGGTTATATAACAGTATGCAGTGGAACCATTTATAGTGAGGAAGAGTGGTTTCAAGCAGGCTCTGAGTAACTTAATATTTATTTTATCCTTTCTGAACTTGCATGAAACAGGTAAGTTGCTCCTTTCATTTCAATCTCACTGGCAAATTTTATGATTATGATTAATTTTATTCCCTTCAATCAATTCAGGCTAGGAAACATTTCTCTATTTTTTTCAAATATTACTTTGCAGATTTTGAAGGGTTTTAAAGATACACTCAGTATATAAAATTTGAATACTGATACACACACATAACACTCATAACGCACACACACGCCCTACGCAGAGTGTTTATCCAATAGAAAACTCTACCTATTCTAGCACCACTCCTAAATGAATATTAAATCCAAGCAGCCCATGTTCAAGCAAACTCATTCTTTCCATTTCCAAAAACAGATGAGGAAATAAAATCACATTCTATAGGCAGAACACAAATATCTGTGACCAACAGTTAAGCTACCATTCATTTTCTATGGCAGACAATTATTATGATTGAGATTTGCTGTCTGCATGGTTTCTGTTAATCGCCATTTTCTTCCCAATAGGTTCCAAGTTACTTTAATGACAGTGCTGTGAAGACAGAGTCTAGGTGCAGGTAGGGCCGGTGGCCTCTGTGGTGTCTCTGTCTCCTTTCACACGGTCACTGGTAGACCTCAATTGACCTGACCCCACTCAGTCAGGAACTCTGCAGGGAAGGGAACCCTTCCCCGAAGCTCAGGGTTTTGTTCCCTGGCTTGGGATCTAGAAAGCAGTGTTCAGGAACACAGGCACAGACCACCCTCAGCGCCTCTATCTCTTACCTGGTTTCTCTGTCTTTGGGGATCGTCGCAGTGCTGTAAGCAAAAACTTGCTTCTCAACTAGAGGAGGCCCCAGGTCCACAAGGCCAGATAATCCTGGAGTGTTTCGTGGCTTTTCGATATATACCAGGGTGCCGGGCTCCTTTCTGAAGGACTGGCGGCTGGGTGAGGCCCGTTCTGGCTGCAGGGTGTGCGGGGGCCCATGTGTGTTAAGATGCGGGTGTGTGTCTATCATTCTTAGGTCACCCACCCGGTGTGGGGAGGCTGGGGGCGTTTTGGAGCCCAGAGTGGGCAAATGGCTGTCAGGGTATTTCCTTGACTTTTGTCTGTATAATGATTGCTCCATATGCATTTCCGCTTGCAATGACGGGTTACAGTAAGCACTTGCTGACCGGATCGCTGTACGGTGATACGCTATGACATGGTCTGGGACGTCCAAAGGGTGGCCGCCGTGGGACGAGGCTATGCTCATGCGTCCCTCGTGATAGAGGTAAGGGTCAGCATAGAAACCCTCGTTTCTGAACATAACCAGGTTTTTGCCACTCAAGTCTTCATCCGGCTTGACATCTCTTCTTTCCAAAATGGCGCTGGGGCTTGGGGAGATGCATCTGGAGGCTGGCAGGCTCGAGAGTCTGTCCCTAGGGATGGTGGCATTGCCAGGAATAGCCACGGGACGGCTGCCCCCATAAGGAATTCTGGATGGAGAGGGGGGCAAGGAATGGGGCACCGGAGTGGATGGTGGGGAGTTTGGAATTGCATGGGGCGGGTGAGCTGTGGATCCCGGTCGGGGGGTGACAAGGCCATCTCCTCTTGCATAAACAATTTCTCTCTGCATCTGGAAATAAAGCAAGGAATCAGAAAACATACTCAGATATTCATATTTTTAGAGAAGTCTGAATGTGACAAGGTGAATTTCTTAGTAGGGGAGTCTGGCCATGTCTCTTGCCTTCTTACCAGATATTCACACCAAATGAATGGAACCTGAGAATATGTCCCCTTATTGGCAAAAGGGACTTTATAGATGGGACCAAGCCACGGATCCTGAGGTAACAGTTATTTTCCAGGTGGGCTCATTGCAGTCACGGAGGTTTTTATATAGACAACAGGGAAGCAAGGAAGTCAAGCTTGGAGGGTTGCAATGGTAGAAGCAGTCTCGGAGAGAAAGGCTAGAAGTTGCTACGCTGCTGACTTAGAAGATGAAGAAGGTGACGGGGGCCAAGGACTGCAACTGCACAGGGCAAGGAAACAGATGCTCCCTCAGAGCTCCATCCAAAATGTGGTCCTCCCCGCAGGTCGATAATGGCCCAGGAAGCTCATTTTAGAAACCCAACCTCTACACAAGAACGAATTCAAGGCATTTAAAGCCTAAAAGATGTTGTTTGTTTGTTTTGTAATGTTGGCATTCAAACTGTTAGCCACATATCTTAGGCAAACACAGCACTGCACCCCATCTCTAGTAATTTGTTGTAGCAACCTCAAAATAACAAAACAAAACAAAGCAAAGCAAAGCAAACAAACAAAAGACCGGCTATATACCCAATGACAACAGAGTGTTGTGATCTACATATTGAGGTCACAGTCTCTTATGCCACTTAATAAACGCGAGGCTAATGTATACGTGGATCTAAAATTATGTTTTCCAAAACCTGCATCGGGCACATTTTCCTTCAGTTAGCCCTGGCAAATAACTAACAAACACTTTCTCACCTTTCCAGGCTAATGCTATGTAGGGACATGGCTAGAAAGGCAAAGTGGATCCCTGGGAGAAGTGTGGGGAAAAAGTTCAATTCACTTGACTTGAACCTCGGTGGAGACAGCACACCAGGTTAGGGACGTAAGGAGGCAATACTGAGATGACAGGTAAACTCCAAAAGGGAAGGAATCTGAAGCAAGGTGATGGCACAGTGGAAAAACCTAAAGGCACAGCCTGTGGGGCCACTAGAGATGGGACTAAGGCAGCAGGCCTCTATGAGCTGGAACATTGGGCCAAGTAGCTTAGATATCGATGGTCTGAGCATTGCATGTTCCAGGAGAGGTGAAGAACTCATCTTCAAAAGAGAAACGGTCAGGAGAATCAGGTTAATGAGGAAAGAAGGAAGATGAATTTGCACGTTGCAACCACACTACTGTGTTTAGCAAGGGCAGAATCAAAACTGCAAATAAATCCAGGAGGTGATTATTTGATACACTAGTGCTTCCGTCAAGGCCCAAGAGGGACATGGAGACCATGTTCCCTTATCCTGGCTTCTAAGGGATGATAGAGGGGTGTCAATGGTTGGAGGGTAGCTGTGATAGGAACATGGGAGAGAGGATCAAACAGAGAAGACCCAGAATGTGCACCCGAGGGATTCAGGGTGTGTCCGGTGCAGGAGAGTAGGTTCAATATATGAAACAGAGCCCATACGTTGAATGAAAGAAACTGACCCATCACCACATAAATTTGTTTAGTGAACAGCCTTTACCAAGTCCTTTAAGAGCCAGGCATCAGGACATGGCTCCAAACAAACTTTTTAGTTCCTGCCACGGAGAAGGTGAACGAGACCATATGTCCTTGACAGGGATGCAAGGCAAAAGCCAATCAGTCTTCTACAGCTTCTTGTCTGGTCCCTGGCATCCAACGATGCAGACTCCTTGACAGCATCAGGGATGTCTACGTATTATGGTGGATTTTACAAAGAAAGTGACCGATCAAAAAATGGAAAGTGGGTACAAATAGGCAATGACTATGCGGGGCTTTTTGTGGGTGCTTTCTGAGCAATCAGGGAAATGGTCTCTTAATTCCCTAAGGAGTTGAGTGATTCTGGAGACCCCAGAGGGAGCAGGCTCCTGAGTTAGTCACAGTTTGTCTCACTGCCCTCTTTCCTTGTTAACATACACACAGAATTCATACCCCCTCCTAGGCTAGTCTGCTCTCTCTTCTCCAAGTCTGACTGTGGTACAGTCAAACTATCCCTCCCGCGCGCCTTCATACTCTTGTGTTTCATACCTAGCCCTGGATCCCATGTACTCTAACGTTCCTGCCCATATGACTGCTCTCTGCTCACCTGACACATGCATGACTCAGGTGTGCAGGGCAGTAGACCAGAAGGGCTCCGCCCAAGGTCAATGTGAGGTAGTATGCCTGAATAGTTCTCCAGAATGGTTGGATCAAGCATAGAACAGAGGGTTTGCAGAAACCATCACAAATCCATACACACACCTCTCCCACTGCCTTGCACAGTTCAGGGCTCAATAAAAACAAAGGTATGTTCAGCACATGGCTTTGTAGGCCATAAAGTCTGAGAGGGGGCTGACTTATCTGGAAGTGAGTACTTGACCAGGTGCCCCAAACAATCATAACATGCAATACAATAACCAACTAAAGGGAATCTCAAGATAAACTCAGCACATTGAGTCAAACATGCCACTGTGTGCGGAGCATGACACATTGCCCAAGACAAATGAACAAACGGAAAGTTCTGTTGCTGTTATTGTTGGGAATTGTAAAGGTTAACAAGATGGGACCAGCAAGTGCTTTAACCAGGCTCATCTCTGCTTCTGCTTTCTTCTCTACCTCTAGGTAACATCTAGATTTTGAGGATCCAGACAAGTTAGCTACAGGAGAAATATCCATCTTTCTGTTAAAAGAGTAAAAAGAGAACAAGATTCTAAACAGTAGAGAACTGTTATGATAAATTAACATTAATGGAGGGAAAATGCAAAATTAATTTTAATTAATAAAAACACAGACATGTATTTTTAAAACAGCAGAAGTATTCAGACAGTAATTTTAAAAACATGTTTTGTGATATGAAAAGACATAGTTAAAAGTTGTATTTTACAAGTATCTTTTAAAATGAAATACCAAAAAAACTGATTAGAAAAAAAAATTAAAGTTTCTTTTGGCATACAAGAATATACTCTGAGAGAGTAAATCGATTAAGAATAATTCTGGGGGATGGAGAGATAGTTCAGCAGTTAAGAACACTGACTGCTCTCCCAGAGGACTTGGGTTCATTCAGTTCTCAGCACCCACATGATAGCTCACAACTGTCTATAACTCCAAGATCTGACACCTCATGCAAGAGATACTTCCTGGCAAAACACCAATTCACATAAAATAAAAATAAATCCTTAAAAAAAATAATTCTGAGGCATTGAGCTGTACATTCACATAAAGAATGTGGGAATTAGTCAAGATACCAAAGAGCCATCATCCATCTTGGTCCAGATGCTAATCAGCACAGAACCTCCACGAGGAAGGATGGATCCTAGTCTTAGCCATCAGCGTCACATACCTGCTGACCATGCTGGGTAGCATCCCTGCCTTTTCCACTCTAAAATAATCTTTCCATGGTACAATGGGGCCACTGAATGAACCATTGAGTTAGCCACTGAACATTCAACTATAACAGAACAGTTAATCTGAGGTTGAATGAAAGTCTCCATCAGTAACAGTGGCATAGAAGTGAGAAGTCTCTGGCAAACTGCTGGTGTTGATTTGCCAGGGTATGTCTGATTTCCCAAGACCAGGCTTTAAAAAGCACGCTGATCCTTTCACCTTTTGCTCTAAATAGAGCCCCAGAAGAGGATGGCATGATAATCCCATCAAGCCATGGGAAAACATGGCTTTCAAATCTACAAGAGCAAATCCTTAAAATGAGATAACTCCAGTCCATACAGTAAATGCCCGAGCTGGTAGAAAGCTTGGGAGATGAGGAAGGAACCTCATGGTGATTTGTAAAAACTAGACTTTAAAGACCTCACAAGATACTTGTTTGGTTGGCTGGAGAGCAGGTGAGCCTTAATAGTTTGCAATTTAGAACAACCTTTGCTGCTCAAACTAGAGCCCTCCTTATGACTGTAATGTCCTAGTTTTGGCCATCTACAGTTTCATTTGGTTGTGGTTTTTAATTGTCTTGCTGACAAAGACCTGACATTATATATGTACAAGTTTTTCATATAATAATACCCACAGTCAGGCCTAGGAGAAAATTAGACCATCCCTACATGGTAAGACAAGCAAGACACACGTGCACACAGGACTACAATCGACCATTTGAGCCTGAGTTTTCCACCGGTCTCTGAGGCTTCGTCTGTAGCTCATTCCTCTTGGTAAGTTAAAAGTAGCTACGTACATCACAGAAGCTTTCTCTACAGAAAATTTAATGTTGGTATCTTTATGTCAACTTCCGATGTTCATTTTACAGAGATAAAATGAGGACCTACACACACAACAAATATCTTTCTACTCCCTTATCAGAATTCAAGTCAAGTAGTTATTCGTCTGCGTAGGCTCAGGCACCACAAATGTTCAACCATCCAGCAGTATATAAAGCAGGGTACTCTCCCTCACTGGTTTGCTTTGTACAGTATTGTCTTTTTTTTTCCTTTCCACTATTACCCAAATCCCTATTGTGTCTTGGTTGTTTGAATCTTTCTGGTACACAGGGAGGTGTTTTTCAGTTTCATCACCGAGGTGGCCCTGGGTAGCATGTTGCTGGTCTTGTTTACAGTACCCAGTTCAATCAGCTGCCCCATTCTTCCATCAGACCAGACAATACTGAAGGCCGGTATAAATTATATTTGAGTTAGGCAACCTATACATATAACTGTATTTCATCTCCCCCAAGCATTCTGAAACAAGGCAAGTATCATTCAGTTGGACGTTTCTTGAAAGTAAGATAAGAAGGAGGAACATTTTAAAATTGTTTCTGGAAAAGAAAATCTAACACACACAAAAAAAGTTCATTTAACATCTTTTTCGGAAACATTCCCATAATCAAGTCTCTTGCTGAAGCATTTACAGCACAGATATGCTTTGTGGGGAGGGAACATTATGTTCGTCTTACTTTATTTCAAGTCCCACCCTTCCAAGTCTAGAATCTGTATGTGGCCTCCTTCATCAGACCACATAATGAAGTAACCGGAGAAGACAGAAAAGAGTCCTTAGACAGGTTTTCATCCTCAAAGAATTAAAGCCACTTACTTTTTGTCTGCGGGAACCACCTGTGTAACTGACGCAGGCTGTGTAACAGGCCCATTGGCTCTGTGCCGACTTAAGGGACTCCTTTGTTTGAGATCCTCATCTGAATCCACAGGCCCTCACTTGGATAATGCAGACAATTTCCTTCACCTCAGAGTCCAAATCACCTCAAGGACACTCAGATACTGAAATGTTACCCAGCAAAGACCAGTTTGTTTTGCCCGGTCTTCAGAGCAAAGCTGCCACAGGCACGGATAAAATGTAGCTCTCCCAATGATAAGCCAATTTCTCCTCCCCTTGGAAATTAGTCACTGAATAACCTCAGCCCACATCCAACCACAGGCTACTGCGTGGGTGACTCAATCCTTCAACAACTGCTTACAGGGAAACACATAGAGCAAAAAGGCGCTCAATGCTGAGAGTCCTGGGCAAATGGGCTATCAATAAAAGCTATATGACCAAGTAGAGTCTATATAAAGCAAAGAGGATCCTTAAAACAGGCCAACAGCCAGCTACCAAGGAGCAAAACCAACAGAGAGCTCAGTGTGCCAATTACACCCCAGGCCCAAGTCTGGGAGCAGTTTCCTGTTATGGGTGCAGAAAGAAAGAAGGAAGGAAAGGGGGAGAGAGGGAGAGAGAGAGAGAGAGAGAGAGAGAGAGAGAGAGAGAGAGAGAATTTTTCTGCTAGACTTTTTGAAGTCTGGTTATTGGCAAGTAAAGGCAATATATCTCTTCTCCAGGTTTGTGGTACCTGAGGGAATACAAGAGATGGAGAAGAGCGGTTGTCTACTAATTAAACAGCTGTGTTTTGTTTTGCTTTTTTTTTTCCCAAAGCAGGCTGAGCTATCATATCCTCTGCATGCAGCACAGCATTAGCAGCCGCTACCATTCTGGAAAACACAGTGGAAGCGAGGAAGGAAAAAGAGAGGGAGGGCAAGCTGCAGGTCTGAGAGAGCCAAGCAGCTCCTGGCAGCCCCACCCTAGGCAACAAGGAAGAGAAAGCCAGGGGTTCTCCAGAGGCCTCCCCTGGGGAAGGTAAGGTACAGCCCTCTCTTTCAGGGAGATAAGGACAAGAAGGTGCTCACCAGAAGTGGCTCTCTGGAGGACAGGTGCCAACACTTGACTCATACAAGGTGAGTGTGGCAAAAGGCAAAGCTACCCTTGGCTCCCAGAGGCACTGTGTTTAGTCACTGCCCTGGTCTCTGAGCCCTCAGGGACAATACAACACCCAACTGGGAGTCCTGCAACAAGGAACCTCAGACCCTGGCTGGCCTTAAGCCACACCCTACCATCACATTCAAGACTGCCTGAACATTAAACAACAACAACGAAAGGGAAAAAAAAGTTTTCAGACTGTGAGAGGTTGTTCTTGCTGACCAAAAGAATTTTGTGACGTCTCTGAAGTCCAAAGGCAGTTCGCATTGCAACTCACAGAAAGAACTGTTTACTCCCTCCAAATTGCTTGTGGTTATTATGGGAGGGGGAAAGTGTGGCCCATGATACCACCACCCTCCTAAGATGCACTATTAGAAGCAACATTTTGATGAAGTGGTTTTAACAGATGCCACCTAAGAGGTTGGGAAAGAGGAGAAGGGATTTGAAAGCCCTTGCTTGGATTTTTAAAATCTAATCAGCAGGGATTTGCTTTTTCTCACTGGGCTAGGGGAAGCACAGGCCCTCAGCTCCTAGGCATCTGGCACACAGTTGGCAGCTTTTGCTGGGTCACACACAGGAGGGCTTTCCAGGAAGAGGCTGGCCTTCATTGTCTGTGGAAGGCACATCCAGCCCTACCGAACCTCCAGTGACTTTGTTTGATATAGCAAGAGCACAGCAAGGTTCTTTGAGTCATTCCCCAATGTCTTCACGTGCAGGCCTGCTTGTTCCAAGGGGCTGTATGCCTCGGAGTGGCAGGGGCCATATCACTCCCTCCCCCAAAACAGAAGCAATGGACCCCCAGTGCTCTTCGGTTGAGGGAAGCATGCCATAATCAACATATTATTTCATGATAGCCACCTGAGAAAATGATGGCTTACGTTGACCCTGATACCATGTGAGTTGGTACCATGTGGGCAGGCAGTTCCTATCTCTTCCTGTCACTTCAGAAGCAGTTCCTCTCACTTTCAAAGTGCTCCAGGGCACTCTCCTCTCTCTGCACCATGCACGAGTGGTCTCGTCATTACTGGAGCAGCAATTCACTGTCAGCAGTTTGACAGGCAGCCCAGTCCTGTGATGAATCAGGATGAGTTAAATGCTGTCTAGCAAGCCGGAAGCTGATCCCAGACAGGGGAGAGGGGTTTGGTAACCTAGGATCTTGAGAAGCGGCTAGAGGACCATCTATTTCTGAAGAAATGTGCTTGAGTGGACTACCCTCTTCAAGGGACCGTCTAACTCCTTGCCACTAGTCCAAGCACAGCCAACTTATGGCATCTTGTACTCTAGTTTGATCACCACATTGTTCCCAGTCATGTCTACTTTGGGATATACAGCCTTTGTCAGATTGCTATTGGTCTCTCCTCTTTTTTTGATGGAATAAAGCTGCAAGTAAAGTGGATGCAATTCATTCCTTTTGGGCTGGCATTAAGAAAGACCTTGCCAGTAAATAGCCAGTATTACCTCAGTAGGAAATAGTGTTTATTCTCTGGGAAGGGCAATGGTATTGTAAATTTTATTCCTAATTCCTCTTTCTTATTCATTATCAATTTAAGAAGTACATATGTAAAAAGAAACTCCAATGTGCCTATAGACATTAAAGTGGTATCATAAAAAGGAAATGATTATTATCCTGGAAATATTTCAAACTCATCTTGTTTATACTGTTAAAATTGCAAGGATGGTCATTTGTAAGGTCTTATTAATCTATTAATGTTTCATTTGCTCATAAATGGACCATCTCCCAGACATGAGACAGACAGGCTGTTGCCAAAATTATTGGATTCTCAGTAAAGAGATGATCCAGTCAGCGGTTAGCTTATGGCTATATTTAACATGAATGTTATTCCCAGAAATAGTTTGACATGAAGAACTCTAGTTGAGCCCTACACCACCAGATCTGATGGACCAGCCCTATGCCCAACAGTGATTAAAGATGCTTGGGTTGGGGCAGAATAAAGAAGTGATATTAAGTGCATCATCTAACTTCCAAGTCACAATCACAGCAACAGGGAGAGCTGAAGGGTAGATAAAAGAAAAACTCCCCTCTCTCGTGGGTACTTGATCTTCCACTGGGCTTCCCTGTGTCATCACAAGCCAAGGACAACTCTTTTTGTATCTGCAATAGTCACAGTTAGTAACATATCGTATCTTCTTACAGACGTTTGCAACAGATGGAACAAACAACTTCTTCTCCACCTTTGTGCAGCCACCCAGGCTTCTGCTGGGGGTGAAGTTCTCTTGTGCCCCAGTCTCTTTTAGAGCTTCTAGATTCATCACTGGTATATTACCTATGTGCTCAGCTCAGTGGTTTACCCTATTTCCTTTGAATAACAGCTACTGAAATGCCTATTTAATTATTAACATACACCCAACTGTATAAAACATCGCATTATTAACATATAATGCTTTTATTGTGAAAAGAATTTTAAATGTGCCCTGGAGCAAATACATATGAAGATCGTTTAGTAGTTTTGTACTGTACAAAGTGCTTTTAGTTATGATTTTATTTTATAGGCCCCAAAACTCAGTGAGATACATAAGGCAGGTACTACTACTCTGAATGGCTGGGGAATGACATGTAGGAAGTTAAGAACTTTGCCCAACATCATGCAGCAAGTAGATAGATGTAGAAACTAGTAGTTCCTTAGTCACACTCATCAGTAGGGGATAGTTCCAACACCTTAACTAGATGCCTAAAACTGCAGATAGAATAGGATATTATATATACTACACTATCCCTTACACATGCCCCAAAGAGAAGAACAATAATAACACATTTGGGATAATTATAACAATAAACTGTAATAAAAGCAACTTAGAATTTATTAACTGTTTATTTCTTGATTTTCTATTGATTAATTTTACATAAACAAAGACTGACCTTAGGGAGCTAAAATCATTGGAAGGGAAACTGGACATAAATATTATATATGTATACACACATATGTGTATATATAGAGTTACTAGATTACTTATGCACTAAAATATGCTTCTGATTAAAATCTCCAAGTACTATGTTTCTAGTTGTGCTAATGATGCCATTCTGAGGACCATATCTCTTAGTTAACTAGTACATATCTCTCAGAAATTCATTAACCAGTGACAGAGGCACAGGCCCCTTCTCTGGAGCCTCTGTTATGACTGAAGAAATTTAGATACCATAGCAAAATAGCTTCAGGATGGTTGCAACAATAGCTTTAGGAGAACTAAAGACATGTGCATATTTTGGCTTGATGACATGGCAAGACTAAACTTACCAAATGAGCTCATAATGATTTATATAGAATTGTAATCACTGCAACTATAGATCAGAGAGACAGAGTTTTCAGGACCCATTAGAGGAAAAATGATGGTAGTTATATGGATGAATGACAGTACCTGAAACCAAATGGTCACTTAGGAGCCCCACCCCTTATCCTTGGGGGATACATGCATGTTCTATTACTGCTTAGCAGAACAAATACAACACAAGGTGAGCTGCATTCCAGATCCCTTTTAAGCAGTCTGCTGTGGGTGATGAAAGGGACTTTGCTGTGTCACAGTTTTTATCCATAACTGAACACTGGCTAATGTGTCAGGAGAAGAAAGGATTGTAAAAGAGACAGCCCCAGGAGAGAACACTGGAGGACAAAAATTTATAAGTCACCAAAACCAAACCCCTAGCAAATAAATGTGAAACAACAGTAGGGTTTCATATCAAAAGAGCACTTGTGGCAATTATCTTTGATTTAGAAGGGTCTCCTGCTCTGCCCTTAGAAGTAGCTTCCAGTATCAGACACCTCCAAGGGCATCCAAGGCAGGAGGATGCTTATGGGGAAGACTGGGAGTAGGTGCTGTGTTACAACTGAAAGAGTGGTTACTTTCTCAGTTTTTTCAAAGACATTCCAACTCTGTATTTGTAATGAATATGCCCTCGAAACCCCATCTGTGTTCCTTGACTTTAGAGGATCCTGAGACAGAGAATACAAAAACACCTGCGAGTATTTGGACCCGATGACTATTACCTCCAAGTGTATGCAACAAAACAAAAAAACAAAACAAACAAACAAAAAACAATGTAGGGCTGGGGAGATGGCTCAGAGGTTAAGAACACTGGCCATTCTTCCAAAGGTCCTGAGTTCAATTCCCAGCAGCCACATGGTGGCTCACAACCATCTACAATGAGATCTGGTGCCCTCTTCTGTAGTGAATGTATACATGCAGGCAGAACACTGTACACACAATAAATAAATAAATCTTTAAAGAAAAACAAAACAGTGCAGACAGGCTGGCCAGAGGTCTCAGTAAGTAGAAACACTTGTCCCAGCAGCCTGATAACCTGAGTTCAGTCCCTGGAACTTGTGGTAGGAGCAGAGAACCAACTCTTAGAAGTTTTCCTCTGATTGCCACCCATGAACCATGTCATGCACATGCTTGTATGCCAATGCACATGTGTGTGCATGCACACATGTACACAGCCCAATAATAATAAATAAAAAGATTATAAATCAGTGTAGGATAATGGAGAGCAACTAGCATCATTTTTGGACTCATGAGTCACTGAATCTGCATTCTAGTCCAGAAACTAACATGAGTTTGTTAATCTTTAAATAAGATTTCCTGTAACGCCCACTCCAAAAATATGATTCTGTGAATTCATGGAGTGTTTACTGAGTAGTTATGATCTGTGGTAAATCCAGGGTTACAACTAATGACAGAGAAGGGATCTGTTAAGACATAATCCTCACCCAGCTTAGTGGCAGAAGCCACTAAATACTTGGGGGGCAGAGGCAGGCAGATCTCTGTGAGTTCAAGGCCAGCCTGACCTATATAGTGAGTTCTAGGACAGTCAGAGCCAAAAAACCAAAATCAAGCCAAAGCAAACAAACAGGACATAATCCTCATCTTTGAGGAAGGCATACTTTAGAAGGGAAAGATAAACACACACCTATATATTTAAAATAGCAGCCACTCACATGAGTGCAGTAGATAAACATGCTCAGAGTCCACAGAATGGCCGTCCCTTGATGCTAACTAAGCTTTGGGTGGCAATCACAATCACCTATGATATCTCAGTTAGTAAATATGTTCAACTAAATTTGCCAGGAGAATTGGGCATAGGAAAAAGAAAGCAACGTCTTTAGAGATTTCCTATTTATCAGTTGCTTTCCAGACTTTAGGGATCCTGTTGAACCACTAATTATTCTTATCATGTAACTATCACCTCCATTTTCCAAATGAACAAACTGACTGAGAACTTCAAGTGTCAGGCCCAGAATCTATGAGATGCCAGAGGAATCTTAAAGTTCAGGATCTAGAGATCAGTGGAGGGGGTCTGACCTTAGAAGGCTCTGAGGCTGAATATTATTTTGGTGCAAAATCAAGGACAGAGATATCTGAACAAAGGCATCTCTGCTGCTTGTTCCAAGAGCCAGAAGAAAAGGTTAAAACAAACCAGACCGTATCCACACCATCTAAAAAAAATGTAGGGGAAGGTCTTTGAAACAATGACTCCGGGATATCCATGAACCCCACAAAAGTGCTCCATTTCAAAGGAATACCTTTGTGTTTTCAGTTCAAATATCAAGTAAACCAGCCAGTGAGCATGGCTCAGAAATCTGAGCCGGTCAGCAAAACCACTGCCTTGCCTTATTTGGATAAATAACAGCCTCAAAGACAACCAGTTTGGGAGTCATGCATGCCCTGAGGCTGAGCTTGGCAGCATCTATAGCCATGCCCTGCCCTGCTCCGCCCTGCCCTGTTCCAGCAGATGGAAGAGCTGAACCAGCAGCTATCTCCATCCCTCCTCAACCAGGCGACCCTGATAGAAAAAGTCTCCACCTCAGACACTAGATCTGCTTCTCCAAGAGCCCACCCCCAGAACTGTGGCCATTTCGGTCCCAGGTGAAGCCTGGCCTTCCTGCAACCAAGGAAGTCATAAGAAACCAAATGGGAAAAGAGCACACTACAAGAACTGCGGCCATCCGGGTCCCAGGTGAAGCCTTGCATTCCTCCAACCAAGGAAGTCATAAGAAACCAAATGGGGAGTTCGCAGCTCAGCGACTTCCTGGAGTGATGTCATGCTCCATATGAGAAAATGCCTACACAAGGGAAGGAAGGAGATACTCTCTAGTTGTTCTTGACAAATGCTGTCCCCTAAAAAGAAAGCAATTTGACCCCACACATAGAAAGGAACATGAAGAAAAGGCTTTGTGGTCTAGGGGTCATTTTTCAAAGTCCCTAACTAGCACCAAGAGTGTTGTATTCACTTAAAGATAAACCAACTCCAGGTTGAATGAAAACAACGAACTGCCTCCCACTGCTCAGACCAGAATTCTGCTTCTCCCTCTTTTCAGAGAGTATGTGTGTATTTTCACTTAAATTTTGTCCCTTTTCTGAAAAACAACATTAGGCAATTTCTCCCAGGAAAGATAAGAAGTCAACAAATAGAGGGAGCATTCTTAAAATCAGGATACTGAGATACTGGCTCTATGTTGATGACCTCTCCTCTGGTATATTGACATATATAATTAGTTCCCTACCCAACCCCCTTCCAAACTTTTTAAGGGTTTAATCAACTTTAGTGATTGTTGCCTCTCCCCATCATGGTGCACAAGGAAGGAGGCAGAGTGTGGTAGAAGAACACAGAATTATGGCTAAACAGGCTTGGTTTCTCCTAGGAAACTCTCCTCCATCATGGTTTCCCAAACCTCACCGTGGCCTTGACGGTGAGTTTCCCTGAGCCTCTAATTATGCTGCTAAGTAGTTCCAGAAAGGCCTCCTATGCTTACCCTTCTGGGGCCATGAATAGTAAATGAATTAAACCACTGCTACATTATCAATGGTGTAGAAATTTGCATGAAAATTTCACATTATTTTTAATATCACCAACAAATATTCATGGGTGCCTCACTGAG
This sequence comes from Lophiomys imhausi, assembly GCA_907164525.1. Lineage (NCBI taxonomy): Eukaryota > Metazoa > Chordata > Mammalia > Rodentia > Muridae > Lophiomys > Lophiomys imhausi. The sequence continues at coordinate 1,256,163 of CAJQZJ010004773.1, read as the reverse complement.
TTGCGAGGCAAGACAAAGTGAATAAAATGGACAATATCCACTCAGATATATTCACAGGAGGATGAAGATGATACATCCTATTGGTAAAACAGAACTCATGAATGAATGCCAGTTCTGAATGCAGGCAACGTATGCCTTGCATAGTACCGCGGTTCTCAATCTGTTCATCTTGATCCCTTTGGGGTCGTGTATCAGTATTTGTATTATGATTCATAACAGTAGCAAAATTATAGTTATGATGTAGCGGTGAAATAATTTTATGGTTGGGGGTCACTACAACATGAGGAACTGTATTAAAGGTTCTCAGAGTTAGGCAGGTTGAGAACCGCAGCTATCCAAGACTTCAGGAGAAAAGTCCAAGTATATGGTAGGGACTTACACTTGAGAAGATATAAGAAAATACTCTTGCTTCAGGGCTGATAGCCAGGCCTGATAATCTGAGTTCAATCCTGGGGAATCCACATGGTGGAAGCAAAGAACCAACTCCTGAGTTATATTCTGGCCTCCCATGTGTACCATGGCAAGTCAGTCTGTCTGTCTGTCTGTCTGTCTGTCTGTCTGTCTGTCTATCTGTCTCTCTCTCTCTCTCTCTCTCTCTCTCTCTCTCTCTCTCTCTCTCTGTGTGTGTGTGTGTGTGTGCTCAAAGAGAATTTGTTACTTAAAACAAGAGAAGATATTCTACCTTATTCTCATTCTCCAACTATTCTGAATCTAGACAACATCGTATAGAAGAGTCTGTGTTAGTTACTTTCCTGAGGCTGTGATAAAACACCATGGCCAAAGGCAATTTACAGAAGGGAGTTTATTTTGGCTTATGCTTCCAAATGGGTATGAGTCTATGATGGCAGGGAAGCATGGCAGCACATGGCACACATAGCAGCTGGAACAAGAAGAAGCTGAGAGATCTTAACAGCAAGCATGAAACAGAGATAATGAACTAAAAGTATTAAGAGGCTATATATTCTCATAGCCCACCCCCAATAACATACTTCCTTCTGTGTGGCCACACTTCCTGAACCTCCCCAAGCCGTGCCACCAAGTATTCATATGAGCTTATGGGAGACATTTATCATTCAAACCACCAGGCTCAATTCATTTCCAAACGGACAACAAGCAAACTTGAATTACAACCACGTCTAGTAAGTTATTAGTAAACAAGGAACCATCTATGTTTCTGCTTTGGATCCTGCTCTTTCCCTTTCTATCTTATCGGCCAGGAAAATCACCTTTAAATCCGTGAAGGTGCATGTGTCAAAGGCATGGTCAACAGTCAGTGGACAGACTCACTGAGAGGTAACTGGAACACAAAGGTCCTGCCTTCATCACTGGATTAATCCATGGCTGTAAAATCTAATGGCATTATGGGAAGGGGCAGAACTTTGAGAGGTGAGGTCATCTTAGGTGTGTTGCTAGGAGCATGTCCTTGAGGGCTATGCGCTGCCCGAACCCCTTCCTCCATTGTTGCCTGCTTCACAGCTTCCTTCCAGGAAGTGAAAATTTTTCTTCTACCACAACCTCTGCCAGAATGTTGTTTACAAGCCCAGAAACAAGCCGGGCGTGGTGGCGCACGCCTTTAATCCCAGCACATGGGAGGCAGAGGCAGGTGGATCTCTGTGAGTTCAAGACCAGCCTGGTCTACAAAGCCAGTTCCAGGACAGCCATACTGTTACACAGAGAAATGCAGCCCTGAAAAATCAAACATATAAATAAGTAAATAAATAAACAAGCCCAGAAACAGTGGAGTCAGCTGACTATGGACTAAAACCTCTGAACATGTGAGACAGGTTAAATCCTCCCGTTTCTCTGTCACAGTAGTGGAACTAACTGACACACACACACATCATTGGTTATCTGTTTCTCAGTGTTAGTAAGGAGTGCTTAGTTAATTAGTTTGGCCTGACATCCACTCATATTGACAACAGACATCTGGGTACCTCTGCACAATCCTTGAACAACAACAACAACAACAATATATATATATATAGTAAAGATATATATATATAAGATATATGTATATATATATTTTAGTATTGTTCAAAATTAAATTCTGGAGAGTGATCGCAGTGTACATGTGTGATAATGGTATGATGAGGCCCACTGCTTTGTACCGATACAGGCTTGCGTTTTTACATGAATTGTTTTTGTTTTTTGGTTTTTTGAGACAGGGTTTCTCTGTGTAGCCCTGGCTGTCCTGGACTCACTTTGTAGAACAGGCTGGCCTTGAACTCGCAAAGATCTGCCAGCCTCTGCCTCCCAAGTGCTGGGATTAATGGCGTGTGCCACCACCGCCCGGCTGTTTTTGTTTTCATATGTATATCAAAAAATATATAGATCCAAAGAAAATGGACATATTTATTACCAGACACCCATGATTAGTTGGTTTTGCACATATACTCACTGTATGAATACTTAAAACATGAAAATATATTTGGGCTGGGACTGGTGGAGCAGTTTGTGATCCCAGCTACTCAGGAGTATGACTCAGGAAGACTGAAAGTTCAAGGTCTTCCTGTGCTACAGAGTGAGTTAAGCACAGTCTGGGCAGCTTAGTCTCAAGAGAAAATGTGAAAGGAGGACTGGGGACATTGCTAAGTGGAAAATGATGACACAGCATGCATAAGACCCTGGGTTTGGCCCACAGCCCTGTAAAAACCTAAATTCTCATGAGGTCAGTTTTTATATTATGAAGATACATTATCTATATGAGTATGTACCTTTTAATAAATGACTAAAAATTTCATATTTGACTCATTTTTATGCACTAATCACAAGGTGATACAGAACAGAAACTTGCTAGCATTTTTCTAAATTCCTTCAGGTCATTGTTATGAATAATAAGAATACAGAAACATTTTAAAACAACATATTTCAGTCCTAAAATGGCTACATTAACATAATTACAGCCTTGGTTGCCAATACTGCCACATTTCTCATTTTTATGAGAATACAGAGGTTCTCTTAGACCACAAGCTAATAGGCTCCTTGTTCTAAATATGCACAGTGAGATCTTCAGCAGATTTCTGAAGTGATGAGGTCTGACCCTGTAGATACTTGGTTGAGTAAATTACTCTGCAGTGGAGCAGATCCTTTTTCTTTCTTGTTTTGCAGTTAAACAGCTGCTAGGAAATATATTTTTAGATTTGCTTTTAAAGGAAAGCAAAAATGTTACCTACTTTGTAGGGATGCATCTATAATGTTCCTTCACTCACAACTGCACGGTGCCAACCACCTTCAGAAAGTAGTAATCAATGTCTCTCCTCGGAAGTAAGTACAAGACACAGTTCTATGTGTTCCTCTTAAATAAAGGTATCCGGCTCTGATCACATGATGCAGTGTTTCATGAGAAACACACATTGATGTTCAGATACACTACAGATTTTTTTTTTTTCATGGTGGATGTTTTGACTTCTTGCTCTAGGACTGCATTTGGCAATTCTTCCTCTATTAAGGGCAAATGAAAAGTAATGGGTTCAAAGGGTGAAAATGACAAGGCAAACCATGACCTCTGATGTCACAGGAAAGGGAAAGAAAAAAAAAAAGAAATCAAATGCATGTGTGGACCTAGCAAATGAATCAAAAATATTGTTCATGCTTTTGGAATGTGGCATGACTCAGTGCTGCCTGCACTGTGGCTTAAATGAAGCCCTGGATATTCACACCTTTTATTAGGAGAGGTCTCAAGTAAATATATCTGTACAAAACGACTTTATGAATGCCTCCTCTTTTCTGGGGAATAATAAGAGGCTGGAGCCTTGGGAACATCTTGGAATAAGATGGGATTTAGAGAACAAAATCATTCTCTTCAGTTGTATATAATCCATAATAATTATACCTTCCATGACTTCCGGTTTCGACTTTGTCCTAAAGTTGTTTTTTGAGACAGGGTTTCTCTGTGTAGTCCTAAGCTGTCCTGGACTCGCTTTGTAGACCAGGCTGGCTTCGGACTTGCAGCAATCTGCCTGCCTCTGCACCTCGGCGGACTCTAATGTCTTAATCTATGGGATTAACTCTGCATTCACCAAACAGACTCACATTCAGGCTCTAACCCTACTCTAGCTGACCTATCATGCATTTAACAATTTCCTTTAAGTTGGTTTTAAACTGACCTTTAGCTGCTTAACTGTGACCAAAACAACATCGGTCCTTAGTTCCCTGGACATTGATCTTACAAATCTTTTAAAAAGTCATTAAAGACAATATCATGCAATGACTGAAATTTAAGCCAGGTGTACAGAGCGTAATACTAGCTGTTGAGGCCAACATGGGATACACAGTGAGATTCCCCCTCTCAAAACTATAGAGAGAAAAAGGATGCAAATCCCCCTTTCCCATTTGTCACCTCAAAACCAGTGGTGCAAGCAGAAGACAACTTTGCAAGTAGTCTGGGTGTAGAACATTAAACCCGCACACAAAACGACTGCAGGTAAAACCTGCTCCAACAGAGAAGCAGAAAACCAAGGACGCCACTGCAACGGCGTACAACTCTGTTAAGCCAATGTTTCTGTCGTTGTTGTTTTAGTCAAAGTATCTCATAATTTGAAGCAGCTGCTGTTTCTCAATTGACTTGACGACCTATTCCCCTTCCATAAGAATACAGGGTAATCTAAATTTGGTTAGTTCAAAATCTATTTTTGGTGCAGGCCCATGCATTTCCAATTAATGAACCCTAGCTCTGAAAGGATTTCTGGTTCATTTTTAGCAAGATAATCAAGAAGGGAGATGTGGGCTGCTTTCTGGAGGATAAATGAAACCAATCTGTAGCATCTACAGTCATGGATGGCTTCAAGAAGCCAGGTATACAGTCTTCCCAAGAACACCAGGGAACAAGTTGGAAAGCTGGGCATGGTGACTTACTGTCCACATGGAGACCTACACAGAACCCGTTTCTCTGTCTCTCTCTCTCTCTCTCTCTGTCTTGGTCTCTCTCTGTCACACACACACACACACACACACACACACACACACACACACACACACACACACA
>CAJQZJ010004773.1:1176745-1251169 GCA_907164525.1 Lophiomys imhausi | reverse complement strand
ACACACACACACACACACACACACACACACACACACACACACACACATCCCTCTCAGATGAGACCCAGAGGGATGATAACAAAAGCAAAGACCAGCATGCCTTGTCAATAGATGAGGCTAGTGGGCTGGTCTAGGGTAGGCAGCTTGGGCTCCTGCCCTACTTTTCATCCCTTCTTTGATTTGTAAACCTGACCAAATCACTCCAACCATGCTAAAAGCCTCTGGAATCTCAACTTTCAGGTGAACGGTTTACAAGGTTTACAAAAGGTGACATCTAAGACCCTCCTTCCAGCTCTTAAACCCAAAGATTTCAAATTAGTCAGGCTTAGTCACTGAGGGAAGGAACACCAACCATCCAGGTCGGGTATAGTCTCAAGAGTTGTGAATCTAAAGGGGTGTTTCCTCAAAAGCAGATGAAACATTTCTTGCTCCTGCAAATTACATAAAAGCAAAGAAGCTGTTACCCTGTGGGAAAAAGCACAGAGGGAGAAATGCCCCTGTAGGTGACGTGGACCTTAAAAACACATTTTTCACACATTCTTCTCTCTGTACTTACGTTTATATGAAAATAACACACTCACCTGAGATATTTTGGGAAAGGCACAAAAAATGGTCAGCCTGCCTTGGAGCAGGACACCAGACCTAGGAAGCCTGGGCCGATATAGGAAGGAACAATCTGGCACAGTTTGGACTGCCCTGGCAGAAACCCACAAAGAACACAGACTAGTGAAAGAGCAGCCAGGAAACAACCTGTGGGAAGGAGGTTTACAGCTAGAAGACAAGCACCACTTCCGCTAACATCAAAGAAAGGAGGCGTGGCTTCGGTATGAGAAGCAAAGGGGTGTGGCAAAACCGATCCTGCACACCGTGGCTGAGGAGGCTGAGGATAGGTAGGGGATGCTGAGCATCTGCAGAGGCGTGAAGTTGCTTCACGTGATATTTAGGTGGACTGGTTGCTTGGCTCATCTTGGATTTGAAAAAAAAACCCAACAACACAGTCTTTGGTATCTATTAATTTACAGAAGGAGATTCGAAGTTTTCAGTAATTTGCTCTAATGGGGTTGGATGCAGGCTGCCTTGATCCCGCAACCCCAAATCCTGGGTTGTGTGAGCAGCTGCATCTCTGGTAAGAACTTTGCATAACAGACCACCAGGTATTTCCCACTGGCAGAACACTGTGGAAGGTTAAGCACGGTGTGCTCCTCTAACTCCGGAACCTCCCTTTTCAATATTCTTTAGCATTTCTCCAGACTGCCTTCTGAAAAGGCAGTGGGCAGGCACCTGGAGCAGTCTCTTCTAAAACTCCATTTTCAAACTCACAAATACACTCCCTGCTCTGTCCCACAAACACAGTTGGGTTTTGCTTGCTTGCTTGTTTGTTCTCTCCCCACCTCTCTGCAACAACTTAGCATTTGTGGAAAAGTAACAGGAAAAGCCTGCAACAGAAGCAACCGTGCATGCAAGGTGTTTTTATTGTCACTGTTCTATCTGGTGCTGAGGGCCTTTAACTTGCAGCCTGGTCTCGGGGTAAACACAGACCTCAACCTGAGGCAGTGGCAGCATTTGAAGGCTCCCGATTTACAAAGACCAAATAATAAACAAGGGACCCTGCAAGTAACAACAATGAAACCCTTCAAAGTGCATGATAGTATTTTGACACGGAGCCAATATGACATCCTAACTATTCCCAATATAAGTTATCTGCATTGGCTCCAGGCCTGCAACGCTCAGCTCTTGAGAGCAAGACTGGGTTTAAATCTCAACTCTGCTGTGGTCTTGATACTTTATCACTCTCAGCCTCAGTTTTCCAATCTTAAAATGGGTGTCATAGTATTTTGCCCATCGGGTCATCATGATGGCTATATGAAATGGTACATGGAATGAAGATCATGTTGGAAAACAATGTCCCACAGGTTTAAATCGTCTACAAACTGGGATCAAAACACTCTAATGGCCGGGCGGTGGTGGCGCACGCCTTTAATCCCAGCACTTGGGAGGCAGAGGCAGGCGGATCTTTGTGAGTTCGAGGCCAGCCTGGTCTACAAAGTGAGTCCAGGACAGCCAAGGATACACAGAGAAACCCTGTCTCGAAAAACCAAAAAAAAAAACACTCTAATGGGGATGAGTAGAGCCACGCATGTGTTCTGTTCCTTTAAGAGGAAGCTGACAGGCTTAAAAGGGAATGTCCTCATTAAATTCATTTAAAAGCACTTCATAATGTAATGTTACACAGTATGATAGAACCATTATTCCAAATAAACAGGATTTCTGTCAAAGACTTACAAGCAATCATTAAATTCCACACAACAGGCTCTTTTAAATCTGGGCACTTGATCAGTGTTCCTTCCTCAAGCTTAAATTGATATCTTCTTATTTCTTTTCCCAAACTAAAATAATTGAACAAGTTAAGATGAATTTCACAGGAAAAAGAATCCAGTAACTTCCCCAGAATGCTACAAGCCACACACAGATTTTTCTCATTTCTCTTCGGTTCTCTCCACTGATCTCAGAACTGAATGAAGGAACATCTTTAAGAAAATACTGAAGACTGACTGCCACAAACCCACAAATGAACCAGCCCTGTTCAGACAGACTGCACTGACCCTTCAAAACCTTTCCTAAACTACAAGGTTAAACAGAAACAGGCTTACATATCTGTAGATTAAAGATCTGTAAGGGGATCTTTAGAAACAGAGCAATAGCAGCAACAATGTGATCGCTTTCAAAGCAGCCTGCAAGAAATTTATACAAAACGTCCAAGTCCAGTTCCTTCCTGGAGTGAAAACACTAGACGTAATGCAAAGAGGGGAAGGATACAATCCATTCCAGAGCCCGACAGAGGAGTCTCAAAGGACTGCACTCTGTTTTAAAGGCAGATCTTACCTTTCATCTTCTGAAGTCTGTTCTTTTCTAGAAGAAACTTTCTAGACTCACAGAGACCTCAGAACCACCCATCTGTAGAATGCTTCCAGCTCTGTCTGTCTTCGTGGTGACTAAATGCTGGGCTTTGCTTTGTTACAGAAGGAAGCTTTTAGTCAAAACATGTGGTTTAAAGGAGCAATACCCTCCCTTGTTAAAACTATTTCACGGACATTCAGAGGTATTACTTCTCTATGAAAGTTAGAGCTGAGCAGGAATGCATTTCTCCTGTTCCGGAAATCGGCATAACGAAAACCAATGCTGAGCCAACAAGAAATGTTTCTTCCCTGCGTGCTGTCTGGCAGAAGCTGCAGCCAGATCAAGGAAACACGTGATGTTTATAAATACAATATGGCTCATGTTGTCATAACCTCTCAATGACAAAAAAAAAGTGTAAGGAAAAGCAAGCGTCCACCCAGCAGGAAAGATGAGATCTGCACCAGTTGAAAGCTGCCTATCTGATGTGCCTGTTACTCTCTTGCTTCTGAACAAAAATGAAGCCCTTCGAGCATGGAGGGAAGAAGTGCTGGACGGACTGCATTAAAATGTGCTGCCTGGTTAGTCACTGCAGCAGGAGTAATTCCTCATCAGCTGTGACACAGTCATCTTAAAGTCACAGGTAAAAGGGGCACCCTTGAGCTCACTGATCATAACCAAGCCCCACAGTGCTCACTGAGGCAAATGACGATAGACTGAAAGGAAAGCCTCGCACAGCCTGGAGCTGATGAGAGAAATGGCAAATGTTGATGTCAGCGGTGATCAGTGGCTAGTCTGATCTCCTGGTGGGCCAGGCCTGGAAGCAGGGTACAACATCTGTCTTGCTCTCTGTTAACAGCTTCAGGATCTGGAGAAAGAATGAGCTGGCTCCATGGGGTAGGGGTAGAGATCCGGGGCAGTTCACAACAGTGGGGGGATGCTCACTGTTGTAAAACCATAATTCTTAGCTTATTAGTTTGGAGATATTGAAATGGCAATAACCTGCTCCATCTAAAGGCAAATTTTGTCCTCAAGACTTACACACACAGCAATATTCGGTATCTTATTTAGGTTTGTTTCCTAGAGAGCTAGCTTACTTTCTACTGCAGGTGAGTAGAACCTCCTAGAACTCACTCTTTCAACGGGTTAAAAAAAAAAGAAAAAGCCAGGCATTCCCCCTCACTGGTAAACTCATCTTAAACTCCAGGGAACATAACCACTGTCATTTTACAGTGATGGCATGGAGAATTCAGGAAGACAAGTAGGGATTCTTGTTTCTCCTGGGAATGGGCTGTAAACTGACAGCTTCATTTACAGACCATTGTGTTGACCTTAGTAGATAAAGCATTACCAGAAAGTTCGATAGGAAAATGCTGACCTAAGGAGTATTTTCCATGACTGCATTTAGTGAGACTCTTTGCAGAATGGGATACTGAGGGAGCCCCAGGGGGTGTGAAGATGAATAGAATAGGGGCCTGGTTTCTGAGGAATGTAGAGTTCAGAAGAGTGCATCAGTAACTACAGTGTAGGTAAGAGAGGAGAGCATGCTAAGAGAATAGGGTATCCACACAAGTTCTAAGATAAGGCAGTGATGAAGAGAAGGGAGGAGGAATGAAGGTTTCAGGAAGACAGTTGCTCCTGAGCTGAGTCTTTAGGAAGTGAAAGCACATAGATGTGGAGATGTCCCATGGACACCGACGATGGAGACGAAGTAGATGACGAAGACTACAGAAGTGATGAAGAAGCAGCTCTTGAGTTCTGCCCTGCTCTGCATCTAGCTCCACCCCTCACTCACTGTGGTAACTAGATGGTCTGACTAACTCAGCTCAGCCTCAGCCTCTCCTTCTGAGGTGGCCACAGGAATCTCTCCTTGGGTTACAGAAATCAAATAAGAGCAAACACAATCAAAATACTGAACGTGGTGCCAGGCACAGAATAAGTGAATCATGAACATGAGATTCTAATTCCACTGCCACTGAACAGGTAGAGGGGTCAGATGGCTCGGGCAGAGACCACAAACAAATGACAAAAGTAAGGGGTGTGTTTCTGGATACTGCCACCTCTATGGTATTCTCTTCTCTTCCATCCCTACAGGGTTTGTGTGTGATTCCTCCCAAACCCAAAACTTTTACCTCAACCAGAACACAAGAGACACGAGAATTAGGCAGTCTCACCATCTGCTCCTCTTCCTCCTATAACTCTCCCTTCCCTTCCTGTTTCTTTTTGCTGTGGTTATCTTTTGTGTTATCATCAGAGAACAGAATGGGACAAAGTAAAAGACGACGCCATGGAGTGGATATGCAACTGTGTCAAGAAACTGGGCAAACCATAAAATAAACAGTAAAATAAATAAAAAAGTATTTGTGTGTGTTTTGGCGTCTAACCAGGAATAACACTATAACTTGTAACATTTATATGCAGTTATCGAGGAAAGGAAGTTGGGGCTGAATACACAGGAGCTGAAAGAAGTGGGCTCAGATCTGGTATCTGGTACCTGCGAGCTGTGTGAGCTGAGGAAAGGTTTCTTTGGCCTCAGTTTTAGCATCTGAAAAAAAAAACTGGAGTCAGCACACCTATTTTGCAGAGTGGGTGACTTTACATCTAGTTAAAAGCTAACGTCCCTTCCCATGCTGCTTCCTCCACAGACATGAGAAACAATGCCATGCAGAAAAAATACTAGTTATGTCTGGACAGATTCTGTAAAGAAACTAATACGGCTCACATGAATTAGTATAACCTTGAAAAAAAAAAGAAGAAGCCAAGATGAACACGTGACAAGAGGAGGAAGAGAAGCAGTGAAATTGAAGGCCAGGAACAAAGCCAGCACACAAACTACAGCCGGCAAGTGCCTGTACTCTTGCTGTGGGTGGACCACAAATTTAATTCTAAGCTTTAGAGTAGCAAACAAAGGAGGAAAATGATCATGTACAAGACTCCAAGTGTCCATATGATAAAAATAAACCAGGAGAAGGGAGCTATTCTTGGGAATGAGACTGGGGATATTTTTACAGTGGGTCTTCACTAAGGACGGAAAATGAACATCACAACATCTGTAGCATTGTAGTACTCCTTGTTGAGGGCTATGCTGTGGCTGCACTCCACAGTGACTGTCCCTCCAGATGCCACACTGGCTTTCAGAGCAATATGGGCGGTGAACTTATTATCATCTGCGCCTTTAAAAAGACAAACCATCTTTGGGATAAGATGACCATGATCTAAAGGGTCAGAACAAGACAGGAATGTGTGTGCTTGCTCCTCAAAGGGAAGATGAGATCACACAGCATTCAGAAGGTTTGTGCAGGGAGCAGGCCTTCATTTAGGTGCTAAAAGCAGTTTTTAATTTAAATTACTTTTTAAACATTTTACTGTGGAAACTTTAAAACATAAAAAGACAGAAAAAAAAGTGAGGAACCCCTATTACTTTTTTTATGTTTTGCAGTTTTGTTTCCTCTATGACTTTTTGTTTTCTTCCATTGCTGGAGTGTTTTTTTTTTAAAGAAAACTCCGAGTTCGAGGCCAGCCTGGTCTACAAATTGAGTCCAGGACAGCCAGGGCTACACAGAGAAACCCTGTCTCGAAAAACCAAAAAAAAAAAAAAAAGAAAACTCCATTCACCATGTCGTTTAACATGCAAATACTTTCGGTATATTTCAATTTTTAAAAACCACCAACCTATTTTTCTAACCCATAGAGTTGCCAGTTATCCCTTAATATCTTCTGATCCCTAACACCTGTTAAAACTTTCCAAATAGCTTTAAAAATGTCCTTTACAGGGCTGGAAAAAGATATACCAAGCAAATGTACCCAACGGACTCAATTCCCCAATAAAAAGGCACAGGCTAGCAGAATGGATGCGAAAACAGAATCCTACATTCTGCTGCTTACAAGAAACACACCTCAGCAAAAAAGATAGACATTATCTCCAAGTAAAGGGCTGGAAAAAGATATACCAAGCAAACGGACCCAAGAAAAAAGCTGGAGTAGCAATTCTAGTATGCAACAAATTGGACTTTCAACCAACATTAATCAAAAGAGATGGGGAGGACACTATATACTCATCAAAGGAAAAATCCACCAAGATGAAATTTCAATACTAAACATCTATGCCCCAAATGTAAGACAACCCACATTCATTAAAGAAACACTACTGAAGCTCAAATCCCACATTGAACCTCACACATTAATAGTGGGAGACTTCAACACACCACTCTCACCACTGGACAGATCAACAATGCAGAAACCAAACAGAGAAATAATAAACCTCACAGATGTCATGAATCAAATGGACCTAATTGATATCTACCGAACATTTCACCCCAAAACAAAAGAATACACTTTCTTCTTGGCACCTCACGGAACCTTCTCCAAAATCGACCATATAGTCGGTCACAAAGCAAGCCTCAACAGATACAGGAAAATTGAAATTACTCCTTGTAACTTATCAGACCATCATGGAATAAAGCTAGGCTTCAACAATAACAAAAACAACAGAGTGCCTGCAAAAACATGGAAACTGAACAACTCTCTCCTCAATGACCTCTGGGTCAGGGAAGAAATAAAAAAAGAAATTAAAGTCTTCTTAGAACTCAATGAAAATGAAGGCACAACATACCCAAACTTATGGGACGCATTGAAAGTGCTAAGAGGAAAGTTTATAGCACTAAGTGCCTTCAAAAAGAAACTGGAGAATTCCTATACTAGCCACCTAAAAGCACACCTGAAAGAGCTAGAACAAAAAGAAGCAAACACTCCCAAGAGGAGCAGACGAGAGGAAATTATCAAACTCAGGGCTGAAATCAACAACTTAGAAACAAAAAGAACAATACAAAGAATCGACAAAACCAAGAGCTGGTTCTTTGAGAAAATCAACAAAATAGACAAGCCCTTAGCTAAACTAACTAAAAGGCAGAGGGAAAATACCCAAATCAACAAAATCAGAAATGAAAAGGGGGAAATAACAACAGACATTGAGGAAATCCAAAGAATCGTTAGGTCCTACTTCAAAAACTTGTACTCCACAAAATTGGAAAATCTAAATGAAATGGACAATTTTCTTGATAGATTCCACCTACCAAGGTTAAATCAAGAACAGGTAAACAAATTAAACAGTCCTATAACCCTTACGGAAATAGAAGAAGTCATTAGAAGTCTTCCAACCAAAAAAAGCCCAGGCCCAGATGGTTTCAGCACAGAATTCTACCAGACATTCAAAGAAGAGCTAACACCAATATTCTTCAAACTCTTCCACAACATAGAAACAGAAGGAATACTGCCAAACACATTGTATGAGGCCACAGTTACCCTGATACCTAAACCTCACAAAGACCCAACGGAAAAAAGAAAATTTCAGACCAATTTCCCTTATGAACATGGATGCAAAGATACTTAATAAAATACTTGCAAACTGGATCCAAGATCACATCAAAAGTATCATACACCAGGATCAAGTAGGCTTCATCCCAGGGATGCAGGGGTGGTTCAACATTAGAAAATCCATCAATGTAATCCACCACATAAACAAGCTGAAAGAAAAGAACCACATGATCATATCATTGGACGCTGAAAAATCTTTTGACAAAATACAGCACCCTTTCATGATAAAAGTCTTAGAGAGATCAGGCATATAAGGACTATATTTAAACATAATAAAGGCAATTTACAGCAAGCCAATAGCCAACATCAAACTAAATGGAGAGAAACTTAAAGCATTTCCTCTAAAATCAGGGATAAGGCAAGTATGCCCACTCTCTCCATATCTCCTCAACATAGTACTTGAAGTTTTAGCTAGAGCAATAAGATAACTAAAAGAGATCAAGGGGATACAAATTGGAAAGGAAGAAGTCAAAGTATCCCTATTTGCAGATGATATGATAGTATACATCAGTGACCCCAAAAATTCCACCAGAAAACTTCTACAGCTGATAAACTCCTTCAGCAAGGTGGCCGGATACAAAATCAATTCAAAAAAATCAGTAGCCCTTCTTTACACAAAAGATAAATGGGCTGAGAAAGAAATAAGGGAATCAACACCCTTCACAATAGCCACAAATAATATAAAATACCTGGGGGTAACTCTAACCAAGCAAGTGAAAGACCTGTATGATAAGAACTTCAAGTCCCTGAAGAAAGAAATTGAAGAAGATATCAGGAGATGGAAAGATCTCCCTTGTTCATGGATAGGTAGGATCAACATAATAAAAATGGCAATCTTAACAAAAGCAATATACAGAATCAATGCGATTCCTATTCAAATACCAACTCAATTTTTTACAGATATGGAAAAAACAATTCTCAACTTCATATGGAATAACAAAAGACCCAGAATAGCTAAATCACAATCATGTACAATAACAGAACATCTGGAGGTATCACCATCCCGGATTTCAAGCTGTACTACAGGGCAATAGTAATAAAAACAGCATGGTACTGGTATAGAAACAGACCAGTTGACCAATGGAATCGAATTGAAGACCCAGAAATAAATCAAAACACCTATGGTCACTTAATTTTTAATAAAGAAGCCAAAAACATACAATGGAAAAAGGAAAGCATCTTCAATAAATGGTACAATGGAAAAAGGAAAGCATCTTCAATAAATGGTGCTGGTCTAACTGGATGTCAACATGTAGAAGAATGCAAATAGATCCACACTTATCACCCTGTACAAAACTTAAGTCTAAGTGGATCAAGGACCTCAACATAAATCCAGACACACTAACATTAATAGAAGAGAAAGTGGGGAAAAGCCTTGAAATCATTGGCACTGGTAGCAACTTCCTGAATAGAACACCAATAGCTCAGGCACTAAAACAAACAATCAATAAATGGGACCTTATAAAATTGAAAAGCTTCTCTAAGGCAAAGGACACTGTCCTTAGAACAAAACGGCAGCCTACAGACTGGGAAAGGATCTTCACCAACCCAAAATCTGACAGAGGGCTTATATCCAAAATATATAAAGAACTGAAGAAATTAAACACCAAAAAATCAAATAACCCCATCAATAAATGGGGTACAGAGCTAAACCGAGAATTCACAGAAGAGGAATCTCTAAAGGTTGAGAGGCATTTGAGGAAATGTTCAACATCTTTGGTCATCAGGGAAATGCAACTTAAAACAACTCTGAGATTCCATCTCATACATGTCAGAATGGCTAAGATCAAAAACTCAAATGATAGCACATGCTGGTGAGGATGTGGAGAAAGGGGAACACTCCCCCATTGCTGGTGGGACTGCAAACTTGTGCAACCACTTTGGAAATCAATCTGGAGATATCTTAGAAAATTGGGAATAAATCTACCTCAAGACCCAGCCATACCCCTCTTGGGCATATATCTAAAAGATTCAAAACAAAACCACAAGGACATTGCCTCAACAATGTTCATAGCAGCTTTATTTGTAATAGCCAGAAACTGGAAACAACCCAGATGTCCTTCAACTGAAGAATGGATAAAAAAAAACTGTGGTACATTTACACAATGGAATACTACACAGCTATCAGAAATGAGGAAATCATGCAATTCGAAACCAAATGGATGGAACTAGAAAAGCTCATCCTAAGTGAGCTGACGTAGTCCCAGAAAGATAAACATGGTATGTATTCACTATCCTACAACCCACACACCCAAATAGATAGGAACCTAGCACATCTATCCTAGGAAAAATTCTACCCACCAGAGAGTCATGGAATCAGCTGCAGGTTAGTGGAACACCACACCCTAGACGGTGTGCCTTATCAAGCTTCAGTACAAGTGGAAGCTCTTGGCCCTCACATGACGCAAGATCTGGGGGAGTATCATATATGAGGGTCCACCTCATCTGAGGAGAAGGAGAGTACCAAGTAGAGGAACAAGGAGGGAGGGAGGGAAGGAGAGAGGAAGGGAAGGGCCAGGAGGGGAGGAGGGAGGAAACCATATTCTAGAAGTAAATAATACTTTTTTAAGAAAAGAGTTAATAAGCTTAAAAATATAATACAAAATTTTCAAACTATAATTTACCAAAGGTATAATTGCCTTACTGGCATGAAAGGAAAATGGCCTTAATTTCAGATTAGAATGTTAGACTGCAGGTGGCCACAGAGATTACACAAACTTGATAGCAGCTTAAAAGTTTTTTTGTTTTTTTTTTTTTTTTGGTAGAGGTATAGGCTATTTCCATGGTTTGGCATTAAAAAGCAGGTAACAGGTTTAAAACACTGTAAATAAATTAAAGGTGACAGCTGTTCAACCTGGTTTTACAAACCTCCAAGAGTTGAAAAAACTTAGAGTAAAATAATGCATGGTGTTAGCCCATGCCGTTACCTCCAGCAGAGACAGGAGGATCATTATAGAGTTAGTTGTCTTATAAATTCTGGAGTTACAAGAAACAGGGTGCTGATGGTGCACACCCTTAGTCCCATCATTGGGGAAGAATACACCCTTAATCCCAACACACTAGAGACAGAAACAGGCAGATCTCAGAGCTCAAGGTCAGCCTGATACAAAACAAAACAAGCTCTAAACAGAGAAAAACTTTGATACAGGGGTGGAGGAGCACATCTTTAATCCCATCAGTTGGGAGCCACATGTCTTTGATCCCAAAACTTAGAATGCAGAGACAGGCACATAGGATTTGGAAGGATTTAAATTTAAAAGCTACTTACAAAAGACAGGCTGCAATTCAAACAAATTGTCCTTTGAGATCTCAAAATATATACACTAAAGGTTTGTTTAGCTGCAAAATGTCAAAATAATTTCTTCTTTAATCCGGATTGAAAGGTAATACTTTATATATTGTCAAAAAACCAAATTTGCTCCAAAAAAATATTACCTGACACCCCCCCCCCACAAAAAAAGGTAATTGTCCCAGAGTTACGATAAGGACAGGGCTCTGTTCTTATCTTTCCAGGAGATTTAAAACATCCATTCAAGGAATCCAGGGACAACTGGACAACGGAAACCTCAGCAGAAAACAGATCAGACACCAAAGAAGACAAGTGACCCAGATGATGAAGCCTTGCAGACTTCCTCAATAGCAGTTTCCTCAAAAGTCTACAACCACAACAACTCAAAATCGCTAAGATCGTTCAGCCCCACAGACTACTCCAGCCAGATCTTCAGTAAAGCTCTGAAGATCAGCTTCTGTCTATGAACTTCTTAGGACATCTAAATAGCTGAGCACAAAAGGACTGAACATCAAATGTTTTTATTAACATTTTTAACCATTTTTCCATTCTTATTTGGTCCCCAAACAGGTTTACTACGTCCCAAATCAGCAGGAAGTCATTTTAAGAGAACAATGTCCCATCCCCAGAAGGTGGGGAGGGTGTTCCCCCACTATGGTTATTTGATGGATAATAGAAAATTTTGTTATTTAGGGGAAGAGACTACAAGCTGTTAAATGGTCTTGTTAAATGGGTTTTGGAGGTTAGACCCAGGGACTTCTCTCTTTTTCTTTTCTGTATCCTTCTTTCTCTCCTATGTAGGAGTGAACAGACTTAGGAAAAATGGGATATAGACATAGTATAGGAAAGATCAAGAAAAAAGGACAGATTATTGAATATGGCCTTATACCTTTGTATACTGATACAAAATTAATATTATATTTGGCTAAATTGGTATTGATCATTGTATATTAATGCAAAATTAAGATTGTATAGGGCTACATCGGTATTGATCATTGTATATTGATACAAAATTAAGATTATATTTGGCCACAATGGTATTGACCCTTGTATATTGATGTAAAATTAAGATTGTATTGGGCTACATCGGTATTGATCTTTGTATATTGATACAAAATTAAGATTATATTTGGTCACATTGGTATTGATCTTTGTATATTGATACAAAATTAAGGGTAACGCTCCTTAAAGGTATTGTTCCTAGTAATGCTTAAAAATGAAATGTAAGCCGGGCGGTGGTGGCGCACGCCTTTAATCCCAGCACTTGGGAGGCAGAGGCAGGCGGATCTCTGTGAGTTCGAGGCCAGCCTGGTCTACAAAAGCGAGTCCAGGACAGCCAGAGCTGTTATACAGAGAAACCCTGTCTCGAAAAACCAAAAAAAAAAAAAAAAAAAAAATGAAATGTAAAGTTTTGGCCTCTTGCTACCGACCGTCATAAACTGTTTAGGATAATTAAGAAATGGAAACTAATAGTCATGCAAACGTGTCATTTTGTTAGTTACTATGACAGTCTATCACAGTTATTTTCTAAGCTACTCAGAAATCAAGTTGCTAAGAGACAAGCAATATTTGCTAATCTAAATATAAGAGATAGATAGGGCATCTTCAAAAACCTCAAGAGATCTGCAGAATATGGCATTCAAAGATGTTTTCTTTTTTTTTTAAAGATTTATTATATTTATTTTATGCATATGTGTGCTCTATCTGCATGTACACCTGCATTCCAGAAGAGGGCACCAGATCACATTGTGGATGGTTGTGAGCCACCATGTGGTTGCTGGGAATTGAACTCAGGACCTTTGGAAGAGCACTAGGCAGTGCTCTTAACCACTGAGCCATCTCTCCAGCCCCCAAAGATGTTTCCTTAACGTAAGATTTTTTTGATATCGAGACATGTCAGCTCCTGACAGCCCCTATTCTACTCCAAGTAGAAGATGAGCATCGAAGAATCTCCAGTGGGAGATGAATGAATTGGTGGTTAAGCCTTTCTCTTGGCAAGAAAAACCCCTTGCTTCAACTGTAGACAGACTTCTGTCCAAAAAGGACAAAACTTGGAAGCAGGTAAGTCGACAGCCTAGATCTGCCAAGACAGGGTAGGTAAGTCCTTCATATTTCCTGCTCTACAATCAATATCTGTCAGAGAAACGGGGCCAAATGGCTGAAGATTGATGCTGTAATGTATGGAGAGAAAATGGGAACTGTCCAGGCAGCCACTGGTATGTCATTTCTTAGTTTTGGAAGCTGCAGGCCCTGCACTTCCTATATAATCAGATATATTTATCCCTCTCAGGTCTCTGAGGTGGTTGAAGAATAGATAGCTAGAGTCTCATAGTTAAATTTTGAGTTGTTTAGGAATCAAGAGGGTGTTCTGGATCTAAGAAGATATTTTAAAAATTGTGAGGCAAGTTAGTATGAAAGCTGAGTTAGATATAGAACTTTAAACTCATGGAGATGGTTAGACAGTAGAATGTTAAAGTCAGGTGCCAAATACATATGGACTGGACATTGGGAATGTATGCTAGGCCATATAACTCTCATAATTGTGGCCTATTTATTTCTGTTGTTTTGTATTGTATTTATAGTTATATGAAAAAGAACCATTTGTTGGACTGAAAGGGAGAGCTGTTGGGGGGAAAAATACCTTAAACTAAAAAAAAAAAAAAAAAAAAAGAAGGGAAGAAGATGGGGAGTTGAGAGGGAGGAGGGTGGAAGGGTGGGATTGGAGGGGGGAGTAGGGAGGGGATTGTGATTGAGATGTAACTTGAAGAAATAAAAAATAAATTATTTTAAAAAATGTCCTTTACAGTTAGTTGGTTTGTTCTCTGGATCTATGCACAACCCCATAGCAAAGCTTAAAACTGGCAGCGCTCAGCCGGGCGTGGTGGCGCACGCCTTTAATCCCAGCCCTTGGGAGGCAGAGGCAGGCGGATCATTGTGAGTTCGAGGCCAGCCTGGTCTACAAGGCGAGTCCAGGACAGCCAGAGATACACAGAGAAACCCTGTCTCGAAAAACCTAAAAAAAAAAAAAAAAAAAAAAACTGGCAGCGCTCCCTGCCATGCTTTTGTATGCTGGTGGTTTGTTGGAGGAAGGAATGATTGTCCATTAATATGTTAAAGGAGAAGACTTGGTCCGTTTTGTGTTGCTATAACAAAATATATGAGGGTTGGAATTAAAAAGAAGAATTTTGGGCGGTTGTTGCTGTTGACTGATACCCCACTCCCATTCTGTTGGCTGGGACATCCAGATAGCACGGGCCAGGGGAATGGTAAGAGCAAGTCTGTTCAGCAGTATGGCAAAATAGCAGAAAGGGAAAGGGTAGCAAGCATTGGGAGTGGCCTTACTTTATGACAACCGCGGCTGCCATAACTAATCCAGTTTTGGGAACTAAATTAATCCTGCTGGAGTTGGTTCCCTCGGGACCCAACCAATTTTCACTAGTCCCCTAATAATCTACCCCTCACTAGTATGTGACATTGTGGGTCACATTTCTGACGCGTGAGTCTTTGGAGACTACATAGCAGGCAGGCATACATGGACACATAGGTCACTCCAGACACCAGGAACAGGAAGCAATGGACATAGGAAGAGCTGAGAAGACGTGAAATGGTGAGTTTAACTGCCAGTTAAAGCAGCAGCAGTGAGCTATGCTCTTGACTAGGAAGCCGCCCTCCTGCGTGGGATAGCACACCCTTCCTCTATCTAAACAACTGCTCAACACAAGCAAGTGTTCATCAGCTATAAACATGTGGACCTACAGCAATGTCTGACTCAAAGCTTTGTCTTGGTGATTAAATGACATTATACTTGCAAATGCCTAATAAAAGCTCACAAATTAGCACTTACAGGAATATTGATACAGGCAATGGCCAAAAGGGTTGTCTGTGAGAGACTGCGTGAGTCACATAGGGAAGGGCTGGTGAGTGGTTGAACATTGTAAAGGACAGCTGTCAGGGGAGGAGAGTCCCTGACAACTATTTGTAGTTGTGTATGTCCATGTATGGGTTTGGGCACAAAAGTGAAGTGTGGGTTGTAATCTACCAGATGTGGGTGCTGGGAACTGAACTCGGATCCTCTGTGAGAGCAGTACGTGCTCTGAACCACTGAGCTGTCTCTCCAGCCACAAGCTCAGTGTTTGCAAATCTTCTCTGCTCCATTTCTTGAACGTGCATGAGTGAACATGCAGTATGTGTACACACAAACGCAGGCACCCCATCCTTCAAAGACAGAGAATCTAGAAATTTTTTCTTCAATATTACATACTAGATAGAAATACTGCAAGAAAAATCAATGGGAAGATAACTACAGAGAGGCTACACACTTGGGCTTGGAATTATAGGAGAGGGGATCTAGGAATACATTTCAAGGTTCATTTACAGGGATTGTAGTGTTTAAATAGTAGTTAAAGTGGTAAGATTAAAAAAACCACAAGTTCAAGGTCAAACTAAAACAAGAGACAATCCAAAAAGACAAAAAAGATAATCTAAAAAGCTCAAAATGCATAAAGCTTGCCTGAACACACTGAAGCCACTGGAGTGGCAAGGTCTACCGCATAGGGGAAGCTGGGGTGTGTTTGCACGCAGGCAAAGAATGTAGCTATGGTGTGGAATGGAAGCCATTGGTTCCTAAGGAGACCATTCCTCAGTGTCAGACACAAAGCTCAAATAGAAAACAACTGGGAAGCACCAAGTGACTTGGGTATTGGTAGTTAATTTAAGATGCAGGGTTAATTTGGGGGGGAGTGTGTCCTAAATGCAAATCTAGCAGTTGTCTGCATTCAAGTAAAAAAATTAAAGACATATGAGTAAGACCCACAGTAGGCTGAGAGCATTGCACAATGACAGCAGAGAATCCTAGAAAATAATATCAAAATACGCAAGAACTAGAGAAGCCCCAAATGATAAGATAACCATCAGGTTTAGTGAACAGGAAGCCAGAAGTCCCCTTTGAGAGCCACAAAACAGCATGGATGGCCTTTGAGGTACATATTATTTGTGAATAAATACATGTAATTTATTCAGAAGGCCCTGGGAACTGAGTTATCAAATCTACCGGATGCAAGGAACAAAGGTCATGTGGCTAAATTAGACTGGGGTGCTTTACACCCATGTGGAAAGTATCAGCAGTCTCAGGAGTCCAGTTAGGTATGTTCAGGTCCAGCCAAGAAGAACACGCCTTGTTAGACAGGGAGGCCCCAGCAATGCTCAGCTTGATGTTAAGTGAAAAACTAGATGCCTGCTTCTCCACCAACATAAATTCCAAGCACACTCAGAGGCCCATAACCCCAGAGTTAATACTTTGGTCTAACTTGCTTCCTGGGCAACACCATTCTATCATAAAACCACTCTGGGAGAACCGCCTGTAAACTTCAGATCTACAGTCTTACATTTCTTGTGACTCAAAGGCAAGGTATTAAAGTCCTTGTTTAAGGAATATCTCAGAGGTCATTGCAGACTCCAGGCACTGCTGCCACAGCTCCCCTGCTTCTTCCAATTCATGCCATTTTCATATGCTCGTTTATTGGTAAAGAGTGGGTAGCCTGCAGGTCCACTCAGGCTGTCTCGGAGGCTGGTGAGTGACATCAGCGAATGTCTGCTATGACTGAGGCATGCAAATGGTTATCATGGAATTCTCCCATGGCCACAGTCACATTGCTAACACTCAGGAGGACGAAGTGAGCCTTGGCCTACCATGCAGCTTGGTTTAGTCTATGATAAGAACTGATACTTGCTGTGTTCCCTTTCTTTTCTTCAACACAAGCAGTGAAGTTGTACAGCTGAACTACTGGCAGGGATTAGCAAAACTCCCAGCCCTTTCCCAGCAATGCCGCCGTATTCACTGGGAGAGAAGAAACAGCTCCAACTCCTAGATCCCAAGGATGAGGCCCTGAAAAGTTGCCACATCTTCAAAGTTGCTGGAATCTGGGAATAGGATGTAAGTTATAAACTTGATGTTTCTGAAAGAGTTTTTTTTTTTTTGATTTTTTTTTTTTCCGAGACAGGGTTTCTCTGTGTAGCCCTGGCTGTCCTGGACTCACTTTGTAGACCAGGCTGGCCTCAAACTCACAAAGATCCACCTGCCTCTGCCTCCCAAGTGCTGGGATTAAAGGTGCGCGCCACCACGCCCGGCTTTTTTTTTTTTTTTTAATTTCTCACTTCTGAGTAAGCTTTACTAAAATGCAAGGGTTTTTCTGCTTACTACACTGTGAGCATTTTTTGCCCCTCATTGGAGGGAAGTGATAGACTTTTTCTCTCTTTTTCACGCACACACACAACTGGTATCTGAAGTAGGCTGTGACCAATCCAGAAAGGAATCACTTATGTTTTACACACAAGCAAAAGCTGAATGGCTTTGCTAGAGTCCAGAGGAAAGCATCTGGATCTTAATAGGGTCCAGGCATATGATTAATATTTGATGTTCCTGGTACCCACCACAGGTCCTGTGTAGGCACTACATCTGCTTAAAAGTTAAAACAGGTGTCCTCCTCAGCCAAACACAGGGCTCCCAGAAACAAGGGGAAGGGCTGTCTGGGGAAAGTCTCTGCGTAACAGAAACAACTGCAAATATGGCAGAAGTGCCGGCAGAAGGAAGGCTGGCACATCAAAACCAAAGGTATTCAAGACAAGACTTATGAATGTTCCCATGTTCCCCAGAAAGAGCACAGCAGAGTTATATAAGGGACATCATGTATCATGATGTCCACCTAAGTTCCGGTAAGGCAAAGCCCACAGTCTTCATATGGCTCTGGCTTGCATTTGAATTGTAACTGACCAAGAATACGTCTCAAATTTCTAGATTTTTCTGAGGTAGCACTATAACTTTTTGGTTGTAATCATATACCATTTTATAATGGTGGGGGACACACAGTTGAGGACATAATAGGCCTTTCCATCCAAAATGGTGGGTTCGAGTCCCACTGTGCCTTGACTCACATTACAATTCAGAATTTTTCATGTAAGTTCTTCCAGAGCCCTCGGTTGAATCTTCTGACCCCTTTCTTGGTTTTAAACTCATATAACCCATGTGGAAGGCAGAGCTGTGCTCCTCTGTAGATTCTGCACCCTAATGTGCTACATGTGTGATGGTAGGTTACAAGGGAAAGGGGCGTTAAGGTTGTCTAGCCTACACGAAAATTGGGGGATTGTCACAGACTATTAGGTAGGTTCATGTTAATTCAAGCATCTTTAAAAATGGACAGTAGAAGATGGGAAATGTGACAATGGAAGCAGGCCAAAGGGACATCATTTTACTGAGATTGAACATAGGATTGCAAATCACTATGTGGGACTTCCAGAAAACAGGACACACACACACACACACACACACACACACACACACACACACACACAACTCTTTAGAAAAGAATTAAGCTTGATAGGTCAGTCTTTACTTAGACCAGTAAGACTCAAGTCCTCTACAGACTCCAGACACACAAGGCTGTAAATATGTGCTGTTTCAGTACACTAAAGTTGCTATCATTTGTTACAGCAGCAAGAAGAAAGTTATGTGCAGTATGAGGAAGCAGAGAACAACTTGCTCACTGAAAATCCAATAGGAAATGATGCCTAGATTTCATTGACAATAAAAGGTTTTTTTTTTTAAGCTGAACTCCAGTGTCTTGTAGGTGTGTTTGCACACACACTTTTGTATGTATTGAGGAAGGAATGCACTTTGAAAAAATAATTTTTTAAGCCCCCATCTTTATTTTAGCTAGACACATTCCTTCCCAGTGGACTTGCACTAATGATCTCTTCAGACTTAGTTTTCTTATATTTTTTCCTTCCAAACATCCCTGAGTATTATAAAAATTTGGGTACTCTTCTGAGAAGACCTAAATCTAGGGAGTTCAACTTCCAAATCATGTCGGTACTTATATTCTGCCCTGAACGTGGTTCAGAGACGATTTGGTAATATTTCCTACTAAGAGCATACAGCCCTGAGTTACCAAGGACTGAAGATGTTGGCTACTGTGAGAACAAGAACTGCTTTTCCATGCAATTTTTTTGTTTTGTTTTGTTTCTACTGAGTGAAAACATTGCAACAGATTCTCTAGGCAAGCTAATGCACTGTGGCGCAAGGATCTTTGATACTTTTGGAGTGAAGATTTATTTCAACCCTGCTTGGGGTTTAGGTTGTAGAACAGTGCAGTAAAAGGGCACTTGCTAGCATTTGGGAGACCTTGCACTCCATCCTAAGCACCACTCAACTCATAAGTAAAGGAAAACAAAAATAAAAAATGAGATCCATGCTTAGAGAATGAAGGCAGAACCCGCCCATTCTGATACCTTGGCTCCAAATGACCAGGAAATCTTACTGTTTTACCAATGAACAAATAGTGAGTCACCAGACAAGTCAAGCAGTATAAACCCAGGAACCATGGCAGTAGGGTGTGAGAAGAGGGGCTGTGCGAGCAGGGAGTACAATCAGATTTAGAACAGGGGTACTCACCCTCACATCTCCGTTCACAGCTTTCGCCATGTGGTTAAATGCATGTGAAGGATCCTTGTTGTACACTTTGAGGAGGGATCTGTCTTGGATATTCCTGGAATCAAATACATCCATCACTATGGCAGAAGAAAGGAGTTTGACTCTGGCCATTTCCTCTCCCTGTCCTTAAGCATCAGGCAAAAGACACAGGCAGACACTCTGGCGGTTGTCTACCATAAACCAGACAAAAAGTCCTTTCACCACAACATAGGCAAAGATAAATAAGGAAAAGAAGAATGACTCTGGCTTTTTTTCCCTCTTCTTGATCCTAGGGAACGTGTTCTTCTTGCAGTATTAATCATACGTATCAGGTAACAAGAACTCGCTTTCAAGCTGCAGAGTGTGGAAAACTAACACTCTCAAAAGCAGCAAAACTCCAGTATTTACGATACCTTCAAGAGACTTGGTCAATATTTAAATATTTATTTACTTTGCCTAAACACCTGGTTACCTCCTTATCTAATGAATGTACACATAAAAATGATGTCTTTTTTTTTTGCTTTCAAACATGCTCAGCAAGGGAAAGAGAATGTGTACAGAATGTAGAAAAAAAAGATCAAATAGCTCCAACCCAGTATGTTTAACAATGCATTCTTTACCTCCCACAGTGCATTTTAAAAAACTACTTTTTCTCCATACAAATTGAAGCACAAAGGAAAAGTAGCACACAGATAGAGTCTCTCTGCTCTTGATCCCAGTTGTAAGAGCCAAGGAATCAGACTGCAGAAGAGGGCAGGCCTCCTACATCCTGTTCAAAGCCTACCTTCAAATCACACTCCAGTGGGCCGAGAGTGGCCCGTCCAGAGAGCCCTTCTCTCTGCTTAGGTTGCTCTGCAGAGGTTACCTGCAGCCCTCTAGCCCACGTACACTGCAGGTCCATCCAGTGCTGGCTGGAGCTGAGGGGGTGTCAGCAGGCAGAAGACCTTTCCCTGGTAGGTGTACTTGCATTGAGTGGGCTGAGCACAACCACTGGGATCTTTGGGTTATGTTTGTCTTTTAAATGAAGTGGAGGATTCTTAGATGCATCTTGTTTCTCTCTAAATATCCGCCAGTCATTTCTTTGAAGCACTAACTAGCCCTAGCCTGCATGGCCGCTTCATGTTTCAAGCAGCTCATTAGAAGTGAGCTTGGGGGAGCAGGCAGCCCTCCTTACCAACAGGGGCTAGGTAAATATGAGGGGAAGAGAGGGAGGGCCAGCAGTGTGAAGGCGGTGGCTCGTGAGTGAAAGGAGCCCAGCCTCTGGCTAGCAGATGTCACGCGTGACATGGTGTGAAATCGGAAACCTCACTCTCCATGAGAAAGGCTTACTGCAATTGTAAGTCTATTTAAAATATATGAGCTTGGTTTGTGATTAATTTAGAAATGTGTTCATCCGAGATGAGTCAACAGAAAAAGGCCAGACTACATTTATGGTGACATTTACCACACAGCATCCTGGCCTGAAGTTTGTTCAATTCAGGGAAACATATGAAGTCAACACAGTAAAGAACTGGTCAGCAAATGGGCTCTGACTTCTAGAAAGACATAGAAAAACATGAAGAAAAAAAAAAAAAGGAAATTTCATGACTTCAGAAGATCAAAGCCATTGTTTTTAGTTAAAACCTACACAATATTATCTTTTTAAATGTGTTATATAATGTTTGTGGTAAAAATGTACACCATTGAACTTAAATATAATCGAAAGATCTTATGTACAAAAGCTAAAGATCAAATGGTACTCTGAGGAGTATATATATATATATATATATATATATATATATATATATATATATATATAATCATTTAGTGAAAACATTATATTCACCAAACAAAAATATTTTATCTTGAACATTTTAAGGCTCATATTTTCACATTTAAATTCAAGAAATTGAAAGGCAACCTAAGGAGAGAAAGTGGCAGCCTAAGGGCCAAGAAATTATCATTATTGCAATTAAAAACAACTCAGAAATATATTTGAGAAAGAGAGAGAGAGCGAGTGTGTGCGCGAGCGCGTACGGGGTGTCATGGACTAAAACCCAGACCTTGCTGCAGGCAGGCAAATGCCCCTTCTCTTCATCTGTATCCTCAAATTATCAGTGTTTAAAAAGTGTCTCTCCTTCAGTAAGCGTTGCTCTGAGTTGTTATATCAGTTGGATTTCCATTGAGGAGGATCATGACCTTTTTTCCTCCTTGGTTCTTTTCATGGCTCCTCCTGACATTTCCAAAGAACACAAAAGCCCAAGGAGCCATACCTTAAGGCTTGGGAAAGATTCTAGGAAGCCATCAGTCACGGCAATGTGAACATGTTTACACAGGCTGGAACCAAGTGCTGTCCACTCACTCCCCACTGCCTCCTTACAGCCTGTAATCAGTGTTTTTGCTTACTTCCACACTAAATCACTATTGCTGTTCCTCAATGCCTCTACTTGTAAATGCAGAAGTACAAGACGATTGCCTTGAAGTGGTCTGTCCATGTAAAAATACCACATGGCTTGATATTATTACAAGTATATGTTTCAAATAGAATGTGATCACCTCAGGTTTAAGTTTACATTTTGTGATTTTTTTTTGTTTTTTTTTTGTTTTTTTCGAGACAGGGTTTCTCTGTTTAACAGCTCTGGCTGTCCTGGACTCGCTTTGTAGACCAGGCTGGCCTTGAACTCGCAAAGATCTGCCTGCCTCTGCCTCCCAAGTGCTGGGATTAAAGGCGTGCGCCACCACCGCCCAGCTGATTTTTTTTTTTTAATAGTGACAGCTCGGTTAATAATTTATCCAAAAACAAAATGAGGATGACTGTTCAGTTATCATAAATATTTAAACCTGTTTTCCAAAAGCAGGAAATTGCACAACAGATGTAGCACCTTTAGCTTGGGGCATCCATCAGGTTCTGAAAGCCCTAAATTAGTCATACACCTTGGCACGTGTCTCAGTATGTCATCTGGAATTACTGGTAGATACAGACCAGCTTGCATTTGTGTTCTGCAGGCACAGTTTTTGCAAAAGTACTACTTATTATTTCCATGAGGAAGAAACAAGGGAGTGCAGGGATCAGATAGCTGAGTCCCGCCCCTTATGATATGGGCTGAGCGTGCAAACAGCCAGGATTAGGGAGTGTGTGGGTGGGCGTGTCTCTGTATGCTCTTGACTGTGACATCTAACTTTGATACACCTGAGTTCCTGGTTCTATAGAATGAAATGGTTACATTAGTCATTATATATAATCCTTTGACTTGGGAAATGTTTAGGGCCTAAAGCAGCAGCTACTTGCTTGTATGGATTTAAATCCTGTTTCTCTGGTTGTTTGTCTGGGACAGAACAGAAGGGTCCGTTCATTCTACAGACACCACCACTGCAGTCAGTGACAAGGCTTTTGTCTCCTTGCTGCTAGCATTCCTGTGAATGTATCCAATTGGGCTTCCTGGAGAAGCCTACATGCCGCAAGTGACATCCTTGGGTAAAGGAAGAAACTTCTAGATATGGAACCTGAGAGTGCTTCTGCGGGCACTGAGTGTACTGTTTCATCGTGAACGTGTGAGGGTGAATGAAGGAAGACCCAGTGGGCTCTAAACACCTACAGCAGGACCTCAAACACCTACAGGTCTGTCATGAGAGGAAGGGTACTTTATGAGGGAGTTTGGAAAAAAAAATGGGTCATAAGTACGCTTTAGCTCTTGGTGTTTCTTTACCACCTTCTGGGCTTTAGTTTCCTCAGCTTCTAAATGAAATGCAGTGCGGGATCATTTATGTCTCTTTCAGCTATAATATAGGCAGAGCTAGGAACACATGCAAAGGTCTACCTGGAAGAAGTCTGTTCTCCCCTTTGTACTTAACTTCGTACTTAACTAGGGGGTGATTTCTCATCTGTGTGCAGCAGTCCTGCCAAATGTAACGGCTGGGCTTTCTCCATCAGGATGAGGAGAAATTAGAACTGAGTGTGAACTCTAGACATCCTATACCATGGTCAGAGGCCCTCAAAATAAAATAGGCGGAGATGAAAACACTCTAAAACAACACCCTCAAAGGTAACTACTCACCTCACATCATTTAGCTCGTAATAGACGTTTCTGCTTTCGTCCTTGATGTAGATGGCAACACTGGGCGACTCCAGCATTTTCATGGTGAGCTGCTGTGGAAAGGCACTTACGAAGAGAGCACGGATTGTGTCTGCGCTCGTGATTTCATTCGGCATCCGCAGCTGTTTGGTTTCATCTCCATACTGGAGGTAGAGGACACCTGCATGCAAAGGAAGATACGATTATCAGCTGACCGATCAAGAGGCATGGGGTGCGAAGTGTAAGCTAAAGGCACTTCTATCACAAGGCAGTTACAGACACTTGGGACAAACTTGAAAAGCAAGTAATGGGGGATGCTCATTTGGAGTTTACACAAAATGTACTATCGGGTTATCATGTTAAGTACCCAGTTTTATTCTCTGGAGTCCAGGCAGGTGTTAAATGGGCCATTTCTCTGTTTTTTAGAATCAAAAGAACAAGGGGTTCACCTTGTTACCTATAACAATACATAATGTCTTCAGAAGGTATATCTAGCGCTCTAACCCTGCAGGGTTATTTTTAGCATGCATTTCATCAACTAGGAACACAATCATTACAGCAATGCATAAGATTCAGAGCTTGTCTCAGTGGTTCAGTAAGAAACACTTCAAGTGGAAATGGTTGCCTGTCCTGGACTCGCTTTGTAGACCAGGCTGGCCTCGAACTCACAAAGATCCGCCTGCCTCTGCCTCCCAAGTGCTGGGATTAAAGGCGTGCGCCACCACCGCCCGGCTAGGGGTTTGAAGTTTTATAGCCTGGCCCCATCTACTCTTCTCCTTTTTGTTTTGTGTGGATGAAATGTGATCACCCAGCTTCACATTCTTGTCATCACACCTTCCTTGCCCGTTGCCATGTTTCTCTGACTATGTTGGACTCTCTTTCTCCCCTAGTTTTTGTTTGTTTTGGGTCAGGGTATTTTATCATAGCAACAGAAAAGAAACAAACACACTTGCTTTCCATGTACTATTTGGACATGGATAACTGAATCATTAAATCAAAGATGTTGAGAGTTCGTCTGGATCCTAGTGACTGTGTTTTTGTGAAAAGGTATTGGGGAGTACACTAGCACCTCTAGGGTGTTAGTGGGAAGGTACTTAAAAGAGAACAGATGGCTTCTAGTCAAGTATGACATCCCACCTAACACACATACCCTCCAAAACTCCACTGAAATGGTAAAGAAGTAAGAAGAAGCACACATCAAAGAAATAAAAGAAGGACAGAAGATAAGGTACAGATGAGAGAAAGTTAACACTGGCATCTTCAAGGGAAGAACCCATTACAAAGTGAGCGGGACCAAAGAAACACATGTGCGCCAGGCTCCTTTTAAAGACGGGCACACAGAGCTCTAAGGATGAGGCTGACACAACTTCGTTTTCCCCCAAAGGAAAAAGATGTGTCATCTATCTTTCCCTCCCCTCCCCACTGAACCAAGGAACTCATCACTGTGTTCATTTTGCAGGACCAAAGAGCTTAGCCAAAGACTGGATTCTGGCTGACCATTCTTACAGGACAGTGCTAGGGGCATGGGATTCTCCTGTAGGAACCAGGGGAATGCCCCTAGAAAGCAAGAGACCCTCAGCTTCTGTGAGAGAGCCATGCCAGTCACTGTGTGTGAACATCCGCCATCAGGCACAAACGTCTGTATCTCCCTCTCTCATACTAACAAACTTCGAAGCATTTCAGATACTTTACGAAAGCTTTTAACTTGAAAGAAGAAAGCAAGTGAGATTTTTTTATCAGGCACCTACCTTCCTTTAAAAAAAAAAAGATGGGTAAAAAGGAGCAGGAAGAACAAAGAGACAGTTAAAAAAAAAAGAATATAAGATTATCCCCCCCCACCCCCGCAACTAAGGTTCATGAGGCTGCAGACTGAGAGGGTGCATGAAATGCCTAACATACTCAAGCTTGTCACTGATACATAGATGATAGGCCCTGAAGGCTCCCAGAGGTGGGGGTGGGGAGAGTCAGAGAGGACGAATCAGTCACCAGAACAATGCTATCTTTCTCAATATCAATCAGGAGCCAAAAGACAATAAAGTAGCACTTAAGAAAACCTGGTGAGATGGACTTCCCACCTAAGTTGATATCTCTCGATCCCATCAGCCAGGTATCTATTAAAGTCTCATCTCAGTGAGAGTTTCCCGGGACACCTCACCCAGAATTTCAATCCCCATTTTCCTTATTATTTTATCCCCTATCCTTGTTTTCTTTCTGTTCTTTAAGTTTTCTCTCCAGGTGCTACAAATTCATATCTTAATTCTTGGCCTTGGGTCTGGCTGGCGCTGGTGCCAGCTGGGCACACATGTCCAGTTGTAGAATGCGACAGTCCAGAGAGCATGGGAACCATGCATGCCTTTGCAAACAGAGGGGAGTAGTGTTCTCCCACTTGATGCTGGAAAGGTATTTAATTTACCCTTGGCCCTCTGGCTAGAATAAGCTTCATGAGAACAGAGACTTTCTAAAATATTTATTTATTTTATAGTTTTATGCATGCATACATGTGCCCAGGTGGATATATGTGCACAATGTGCGTACAGGAGCCCATGGAGGTCAAAAGAAGGTGGCGGATTACCTGGAAATGGAGATACCAGTGGCCATCAGCAGCCATATTGGTGATGGGAAACAAACTTGGGTCCTCTGGAAAAGCAGCGAGCTCTTTTAACCACTGAACCCTCACACCAGGCCCAAGAGTAGGGAGTTTTGTCATTGTTTTCATATCTATCAAAGTCCCTATTGCCTCTTAGGCCTTTTCGTTTCCCACCTTTCATGTGTGTAGTGTGTGCATATGTGTGTATACATAGATTTGTGTCTATGTGTGTGTGTGCACGCACGCGTGCGCACGTGGAAGCCCAAGACAAATGTGGGGAGTCATCCTTTATTGCTTTTCTACATTATTCACCAAGACAGGGCCTCATAATCAAACCCACAGTGCAATGACATGACTAGTCTTGGTAGCCAGAGGGCTCTGAGGATTCCCCATCTCTGCCTCTGGGACACTACACATTCAACAGCTGAGCAACCTCCAGGCTCTACTGCAGGTTCTTAATAAATATATACTGACTGAATTAATACATATTTATTAGTTATCTAAAGGGGACTGTGGGTAAGGGACTATCTGAGCTGTAACTTCTTTTTCTAGATGACATACTTAGCCTTACAGCATCTCCCTTGTAAACTAATGAATGGACACTTGTCCCTAGTGGTCTTTGTGTGTTAGGCACTAGCGGTCCTGTTACTCCTTGCTGCCTATCCCATATCAGGTCCTCAGGGACAGTGTTCTCCTGGGTGCTTATGAGGTCACAAATTCCCTAGAGTGCAGAGAAAAAAATCTTTCAACCCTGTCTGATCACAGATTGTGGAATGTTTTCTCCAAATGAGAATGATGGTGACTATCCCATGGGTTCACTTAAACCATAAGAAAAGGCTACAACTGTTCCTAAAGGCAGAGCCTGACGCAATCCCCAGGTGAGGCCTCTATTGAACTGCCTTGCAGCAGTTCAGTATCATAGCCTTGGCACCCCAAAGTGCCTGGTTTTTATCCTCACATCTGTACTTTGTACGTGTGTGTGCTTGAAATAGAATTTAAAGGCTCTGGAGTGGAAACAAATTGGGCCTAAACTCCAGTTACCTCAGGTCTGGCTGGCGCAGTTGCCAGCTGGGTCCACATGTCCAGTTAGTTATAGAACGTGACAGTCCAGAGAGCATGGGACCAATGCCTCTGCAAACAGAGGAGAGTGCTGTTTTCACACTTGATTCCTCAGAGGTATTTAGAGATTCTTAAACTCAGAAGGAATTCTCTTAATATATATGACGGCATTTTATTGGCACAGTGATAAACTAAACCCACATGGTTTCAGCAAGTCAGTGGTGGCTGCTCCAGGCTCATGGAGGATGTCTTTGGCCATAATCTCACTTCACATGAAGAGAAAAACTGAAACACATTTATGGGATATCTGCTGCATGTCAGAAACAGGGCAGGGATTCCATCCTATCAGACAGCATCTTTGTTCAAGTGTTTCTGTGACCCCATTTCATGGTATGCAAGTATTACTAGGACCTCATAAGATCCAAGTAGCTATCCTTGAAGTTACAGCCAGTAATTAAGATACAAATACAATTCTGTTTTGCAGACCCTGCAGGTCCTAGCCTTTGAAGCACACTGCCTTTGAAATTCTGGATTCAGTCTTGACCATCCTGTCTCTTGTCACCAAGTGACCTGAGCTGGCTTTACATTTTTCGAATGACCATGTGGCTTGCAGAACAAACTGAAGTATAATGAGGGTAGTTAGGGAAGAAGATCCCATCTTTAACCCAACTGAAGGGAATGCAGCCACATGGAAGGAAATTCCACACTCCAAGGATGGTCTGGGAGGTTACAAGGAACCAGGGAACTCAGAAAGTCACATCAGGGTTCTGAAACGAACCTCAGAACATCCGGAGCCCTTCTTTTAAAACCCAAGGAGTTAATATTGCTCCCACCTCAATGGCTTTACAAAAGCACCATAGAGTTTATTCAAGACACTTAGTCACAATAAAACAAAATGCACTTGGCAGATCATTCTTCTGCCATTATACATGTATCTTCCAATCCTCAGTACTGGTCCCAGAATGTGGGACAGGTCATATATTGCAATAAAGTATCTAAGGATATTCAGTGTGACCTTAGCCTCTTAGACCTAAACTGAAGTCATCCTGCCTTCCCAGTCACTGTGAGGATACTGGACATAATGTCATGTACATTCAGTCCAATGAGCTACTAGCTTACAATGGCCTTCATGCTCATACTTACACACACACACACACACACACACACACACACACACAGACACACACACACAGACACACACACACACACACACACACACACACACACAGACACACACACACACACACACACACACGAGCCCCCCTTTTGAATAATTTTCTTTCCCTATGTTAATCAGACTTGTTGCTATGGTGATAAATACCTGAGAAAAGCAATTTAAGAGGAGGAAATTTTGTTTTGGTTCATGACTTCTAAGGTTTCAGGCCACTGTAGTAAGGAAAGCATGGCAGAGCCAAGGAGCTTACCTCATGACAGCCAGGAAGCGGAGAGAATGTGTGCAGCAGGCTTTCTCTTTCTTCCTCTTTTATTCCAACAAAACCCTCAGTCTGTGTACAGAACAGTGTTTCCCACATTCATCAGCCCTCTCTGAAAACCCCCTCACAGACACAACTAGATACATGCTTTACAAATCTCCCAGGCACTTATCAATCTAAGGAAACTGACACTCAAGATCAACCACTACAGTCCCTAAGAACTGTAAGTCCCCACAGAACTACATTACATGTTGAAGAATTAGCTTTCTTCACAAACACGCGTACACTGTGTTATCACTGAACTTGTAGGCGTGGCTCTTACTTTTGCACTACAGTTGCTTGTATTCAAAGCCAGTTTCTCTCACCAGATGGTAATACACAATGCAGTGTAAGTACCCAAATTCATTTACTTGAAATTAACTCAATTCTCCCTGCACAGTGGTTGTGCCCCTGTATACATGCTTGCCTCCTGGAATGACAACACCTTAACCCTAGAGGGCATTCTCCACACGCAGGTGATGCGGCAATTCCAAATGAACTATGTTCCCCAGTTTCTCCAAATCCACTTGAAGATTATGCAAACCACAAGCTGTTCTGTGCATCGCCAGTGGCGAAAGGCCAATGTCTTGAATAGATGAAGAGCTCTTGTAGTGTTTTCAACTCATGAAAATGATTAAAATAATAACAGGAAGATCATTCTTTTTTTTTTTTTTTGGTTTTTCGAGACAGGGTTTCTCTGAATATCTCTGGCTGTCCTGGACTCGCTTTGTAGACCAGGCTGGCCTCGAACTCACAAAGATCCGCCTGCCTCTGCCTCCCAAGTGCTGGGATTAAAGGCGTGTGCCACCACCGCCCGGCTGGAAGATCATTCTTAACATCTATGAAATTGGCAAAGGGATTTACAAAAAAACCAGCAGTACTGAGAAAAATTAGAATGACATTCTCATACTTCTGCTAGATTCTTTGTATATATATTCAAAATGCCCCAAATATTCAGTTTCAATTAATAATTCCAATTCTGCACATTTAGGTACAAAGATGTTCTTACCAGGGAGCTCAAATTATCAGACCAATATGGATGAGGGGAATGTCCAACCACAGGGGATTTAACTTGATGAATAAACTCAATAAATCAATCTACTCACTGGGAAACTGATGCTTCACAAAATGTCTAGCAGCATATGGCATTGAGGAAGAAATTATATTTTGTTAAGTGGCAGATGATGGAACATAAAACAAAATGGGGAGGAACCAAATTTATAAAAGTTAATTACCTTGGTAGAGAAGTTGTATGAACTTTTTTTTTTTTTTTTTTTTTTTGACGGGGTTTCTTTGTAAAGTCCTGGCTGTCCTGGAACTAGCTCTGTAGACAAGGCTGGCCTTGAACTCACAGGAATCCACCTGCCTCTGTCTTCCAAGTGCTGAGGTCAAAGATGTGTGCCACCACCACCCAGTGATGAACTTTTAAACTTACAAAAATTAGAGGGGCCTCTTTAAGAAGAAGAGCATAAAGTTAGTTATGAAAATGAATTTAATTGTGGGGCCTGAACCTTGTTTCATTAGTTTCTTGTTAAGTTTTCCTATTTGATTGCTAGATATCAACATACTAAACATACCTGAAGGGTCCACTCAAACTCCTTTATATTCCTCTACATATCCCTTATAAAACAAGATTTGGTTTAATCACCTTTCATGACAGCTAGCTCACATTCAGAGGAAATGACCAAGAGGATAACACCTACTTGCATAAGGTAGGGGACCTTTCTTAAGCCAGAAGAGGTTGACCAAGGTTGCCTGATTATATAAAATTTCTCAGTAGAGTTGGTAGAATGTAAGTTGGCGTCAGCATGGAGAAGATAGTAGCATCTAAACTGATGAGACTGAATTATAGTAAACATATCTGAGTGTCCTTAAGTGCTATTATTAAACATTTACAAAAACAGTACTGGAGAGATGTCACAGACACTGAAGAATCTGCTTTATTCACTAGACAAGCCCGACCACGTCCCATCTCTCCTATACAATCTTGAGTATACAAAATAATATAACCCTAATCATAATCATAACAGATTTAGATAAAGGCTAGGAGAAATACAATATACTTAGAACTTAAAAAATAATTTAAGAATTTAGTTGATTTTTTTT
The DNA here is from genome assembly GCA_907164525.1 of Lophiomys imhausi. NCBI lineage: Eukaryota > Metazoa > Chordata > Mammalia > Rodentia > Muridae > Lophiomys > Lophiomys imhausi. The sequence continues at coordinate 1,219,872 of CAJQZJ010004773.1, read as the reverse complement.
TTACGTATATCCACCAAAAAACTTTCAAATAAGCTTAATGCTCAATGATGAAATGTTAAAAGCCTCATCTTTAAATTTCAGTTATTTTGTGTTTGTGGTTCCTAGATTGGAAGAGCTAACTAGCACAGTTAGTGCAAGAAAAAGAAACAAAAGGCACACGGCACTGAAAGGGACACCAAAAGGATATGGAGGCAGGAGAGAGTCCTGAAGAGACTGAGGAAAATGGCGGCATACTGCTGGAGTTCATGAGGACACACTGTGGATAAATGATGCTAGAACAGTTCAAAACCAAACAGCAACCCAGATGCTAGAAAAGTAGAGAACACTGTTCACTAGAACATGTCCCTTATAACAACACTGGCAATCCTGAGGAACGCTGATAAGCAGGAATGCTTACTCCACCCGGTATTAGCGCTAATAAAATACTGTGGTCTTTGGCACAGAACAAGTAAGATTATGGAATGAAGCAAGGCCCAGGGAGAGACAGGTTTTATGAAGGCCAGAAATATGAGAGGAGTGGTTCTAAAATTCATGGAGGTATGTCGATTCAATAAATAGCCCCAGAAAAATTGGTTTTCCATACGGCAAAAGTAAAATATATCCCTTTCTTATGCCATAAGCAGAATAAATTCCTGTTAGACTCGGATCTATAAATGAAGAAAAACTATCAAACTTTTAAAGGCCAGTAACACAGGATTGTGAATTTTAGTATACTGACATAAGGGGCTTTAAAAAGAAAAATAAAACATACAGGAAGACATTGTTTTATTATCCCACATTAAATTTGATAGAGTATTTGATACTATAGAAGACACTATAAACAAAGAAAACAAACCACACCCTAAAAGAAGATATTTATAAATCAACAGGAAAATAACAAAATAGAAAATGGATAGTAATAGACTTCCAAAATGAAAATAACCAAACAGGTCAACGGAGAAGAAACTCCCCAGGCAAATAAACACTAAAATGTTCACTATAATTGAATATATAATTTGAAATGAAAACATTGGCATACTATTTTATCCCCATCACACAGGGAAAGCCAGAGAATCTAATGGCCTCGAGTCATGGTGAAGGTACGAGACCAGTGAGAGAGGAAATTCACTCACTCCTTTGGGGAGAGTTAAGATGCATGTCTTATACTTGGCTATGTCTTTGCTGCCCATCACAGACAAAACCTCAAAAACAAGCTCTGTTCCAGGAAACCCACTGTAGCTCCATTTGCATGTTGTTTGTTCTTGGTGTATTCATAAAATGGAATACTAAACAGCTGTTATACATGTCTGCCCCCAGAAGTATAGTTCAACAACATAAAGCTGGGTGGCCACGGACACCAGAAAGGATGTACACAGTCTCACTGAGTAGAATGTTACACTGAGCACATATTCACATTCATGCTTGTGAGTGCACACAAACACAGAAGGCAAACCAACATTTGCATGGCAGCTGTACTCCCTAGCAACTGGTCGACTCTGGAAAATGAAAGGATACGTGGTTCTGCACCATGCTACCTCTTTAAAAACATTTCTTAATTAAGAGTTCTCAACTATAGAAACAACTATTTCTTCATAAAAATTGATTCAACTGGCCGGGCGTGGTGGCTCGTGCCTTTAATCCCAGCACTCGGGAGGCAGAGGCAGGTGGATCTCTATGAGTCCAAGGCCAGCCTGGTCTATAAAGTGAGTCCAGGACAGTCAAGGATACACAGAGAAACCCTGTCTTGAAAAACCTAAAAAAAAAAAAAAAATTGATCCAACCTTATATAGTAATTATTACACACTGGCCATTAATCTAAACTCTTCCTGAATATCAATGTATTTAATCTTCACATTTAATCTTTAATCTTTCTCATTTCATAGAGAAGTTCTTGAGTGACTTACTCAGGTAAATCACCTTATCCATCCTGCTATGGCATCTCTCCAATGATAAACAGATATCTTTATTTTTGGCAATGACTACTATATTGCTGTTTTCTATAGTTTTCCAAGTTAAGATACTCAGAAGAGACCATTCTTAAAGAGATTATCAAGATGAGACTTGAGAGACGGCTCAACGGTTATGAGTACCAGCTGCTCATGAAGAGGAACCACATTTGATTCCCAGCACACACACAGCAGCTCACAACCACTTGTAACTCTAGTTCCAGGGGATATGACACCCTCTTCTGACTTTAAGCACCTCAGGCAAGCTCAGCGTACATTGACATTCATGCAGGCAAAACACTTATACACATAAAATTTTAAAAATTTAAAAATCCAACCTAGGCATGGTGGCATATTCCTTTAATTCCAGGACTCTGCAGTCACAGTCAGGTGGCTCACTGTTAGTTCAAGACCATCCTTGTCTACACAGTAAGCTACAGACAGGACTAAATAGTTAGGCCCTGTTACAAAATAAAACAAAAACCCAAAATAATAATAATAATAACAACAACAATAATAATAATAATGAGATACTGCTCCTAGAGGCATTGCAGATGTGGCTGCCGTGTCAGTAAGTGGCAGAGAGGAGAGAGGCTATGTCTACATTCAGTGTTCTGACCTATGACCATCTGAATGAATAGTAGCCTATCATTCCCTGAAAAAAAGCAAGTGTGAGTGCTTTTTGTTTGGTGCCAGTGGGCCCAGACAGGGAGCTAGCCTGTGACAACCACCAATCCTGTACCAGGCAAGCACCAGATGGGCTCTGAGGACAGCAAGCAAGCCAGAAACTAGTAGAACCTCCCTGACATCACAGACCCCAGGTAGATGATCACTGGGGAAAGCTGGGCAAGGGGTGAGCCCTAGACAATCACCAGACTGGTACCAAGAGGTCTGGACAGGAAGCTAGCCTGAGAGGAACACCAGTTAGGTGCCACACAGGCCTAGGGCTCAGACCATACTGGAGATGACCACTCCCAGGCACCATAATGTGCAATGCACAAGTGGGGCATGGTACTTCTGAGACCACTCCTGAGACAAGCCCAGACACTCAGAGACCCTGGGCCCAACTAGGAGAAGCAAGTAAGTGATGGAGAAATGGAAGAGAAAGAGAAACAGAAGAATGTGGATACAAGGAAGAGAGGCTGAACTGGAGACTTGAGGGTAGTGAGGAACAACCTGGTTTGAGCAGCCGGTGATGCCACCCAGGACCATGGTGGGGTCCTGGTCTCTGCTGCCAATAGGAGCCATGTCTGGGTCCATAGCCCTGCAGTAGCAGGGGTCTGTTACCGCTAAAAGTCAGGTGGATATCCCTGGTCTGGGCTACCACTTGGGGACATGTTGATGTCTGAGGGGTATGCAGAACTGATAGTCCCCCACCTATGCATCACGGGAGAACTGGACCTAAAGGCACGATAGCAGGAGAGCTGTCCCTGTCCCTCACGTGCCACAGCACTCGGGAGAGCAGGCCCTGCACCTTGCCTGGGCAGCACATTACATCTGGCCCTGGATGTGGGGGTTGGAGGTGAGCCAGCCCTGAGGGAGTGAGTGTGGGAGAGCCAGCCCTGCCTTTTGTCTGCTTTGTGGAGGTGTTGGCAAGGGAGAGATTCCTTTTTCTTTCTTGCCCGCATCACAGGTAGCAGATGGGAGAATTGGCCCAGATGGGGTCATGAAAGCAGGAGAGCTAATCCAAACCCTTACCTGCTACAGCACTTGGGAGAAAAGGCACTGCAATGGGGGTTGGAGGCCCAGAACCAGGGCTTTAGTTGGCAAACCCTATGGAGGAACTGCTGGAGTGCATGAAGAGGCCAGTTCCACAGACCCAAAACTACAGGATCTCCATGACAAAGGACAATAGCATATCTGAGAGGCATTCCAGTGAGGTTCCAGTATTTGCAAAAGTAGCAGAAACCAGAGGCCTCATACCAGACCAAGGAGTCATTATAATGAACATTTGCAAGCAAAAACATGTGGACAAAAGGGGATATTGTGAGAGACACTGAGAACTTCCACAATGAGATTTTTTTCAGTGTGGGGGGGGAGGTTGCAAGGGTGGAGGGTGGGTTTGAGGGGAGGTGGGAGAGGAGAGGGAACAGGGTGCATGATGTGAAATTCACAAAATAAAAAAAATGAAAAGAATCTAAAAAAATAAAATTCCTTAACAAAACCACAACAACAACCACAACCAATAAACCCTCAGAATTGCCCTATTGTCTATGGGGCTATATGTATCAATCCTGATGGAACAGTAAGGGTCACACTATTTGACAGAGGTGGCTGGAAGGGGATCCATGTCCCCAAGCTGTCAACATGAGCAAAGAAAGTTTAGGTACTGAAGAGCAACGTGGCATGACTGTCGTTGGGAAGTGTCTTTCCAGCCACCATGAAAAGTAGAATGGGACTGGAGATAGAAACAGAAGGAGCCAGGAAACACCAGCAGCATCACTGCAGGCTGGGATGTCAGGGATGTGCCTTCACAATCAGATGAGCTAGCACAAAACTGACAGTTCAGAGAACTCTAAAATCAAACCTGATTTTATGTTCAGATCTAGTCACTATGAAGGTTTTATATATATATATATATTTTTTTTTTGGTTTTTCGAGACAGGGTTTCTCTATTTAACAGCTCTGGCTGTCCTAGACTCGCTTTGTAGACCAGGCTGGCCTCGAACTCGCAAAGATCCGCCTGCCTCTGCCTCCCAAGTGCTGGGATTAAAGGCGTGCGCCACCACCGCCCAGCTGAACGTTATATTTTTCAAAGCATGAGGAAGGAATACATTCCGTCTTACAGTCTGTTAATCAAACGAGGTTGGCAAAAGGTATGTAAGTGCCTATATCCTGCCCAGGGCAGATAGGTGTAGTATATGCTAGGACTTGGGTTTTCATAAATTTCATCCAGAGCTAGGAACAGCAAGGTCTTCCCCTTCCGGCCATCATGCACCTGTGGATTTATGCCATCAATAGGCCATTCGTTGACTGTTCCTGATGGAGGTGGGTACCACAGCACCCTCACTACTGATCTGATTAGGGACGGGTTTTGTGCTAGAAGCAAAGGCACTGACTTTGTTACTATTTTAAATCTAATCTTTCCCCATGCCTCCTCTCTGGTAATTATTCTGTCATTTGTTCTCTTACTGATTCCTTTGGGCTTTCGATAGGCTTTTCTAGGGCTATTACAAAAATCCACAGCTGTCTTACAGTCACTCCCATCCAGATTCAGCCAGACTCCAGCCTGAAGTAGGCAGGGACAGGGTTCTGCCTTTTCATTCTGTTCCTGATTCTCCACTCACTCCCCAACCCTGAGTCTTGCCTGCTGCCCCCAGCATGACTCCTCCTGTGTCCTCAAGCCACCCGAGGGATCTGCTGGCAGCCTCATCTGAGCTTTCTGTCTCTCTCTGTACCCCTCCACACCCTGGCTCAGCAGGAAAACTGGAATGTCCTTTGTTCTGGCCATAGGAACCAAGTGGCCTCAGGAGAGCTACTGCTTAGCTAATGGATTTACTGAGGCCCGGGATGGGCAGCTGAGATCCTGTTTGTGGGTTTGTGAGAATGTGGTAGCATGATGAGAAGGAAGAACAAGGGTTGATGAAGCCTTCATAGCTGATGTGGATTGTCCCAATCGGGAAGGGACAAAGGGATTGGAAGGTGAATCTACCTACATTTTAAAGGTGAACCTGTGTATGCCACTTCTTTCTTAAGAGCGTGTGAGAAGGGAAGGAGTTGCTGCTAGTGTGGTCCAGGTGAAGGAGGGTAAGAAAGATATTCTTTCTGCCAAACTAACCAGCTAGCTTCTAGCACATGGGAGCTGTAAGGAAAGGTCAGTCCGAGCTAGTTAGTTCTTGTGACATCAACCTCCGGGGTTGAGCTCAACATATCTCACTTCCAACCTGACTGATTTCACAAGAACCCCCTCTGCCACCCAACGATTTCTGTCATATATATTTTACATTTTACTCCTCCTTTGTTACTGTCTAAAGAGGCGTTCAAGAGACCTACACATGACTATCTCTCCTCCCCATCTCCCTTTGAAGTCTTGCAATGCCTTTTAAGAGAAGCTTGTGATGTCGACCACAGGATCACAAGAAAGAACGAGTGTCTGAGGGCAGTTGAATCATGTGGGCCCCACTGGGGCAGCTCTGGAGGTGGCAGGCAGGGAGGGACCTGAGACAGAGACCAAACTGTTAGGATTTCTGTCCCTAAGCCCTTCCTATCACTCCCTGGAAAACACAACCTTTGCTTCCACATTTACCATAAATCACTAAGTTCAGAAGCACAAGTCTCTTCTACATGCCCCAAGATCTAAACAACCTTTGTGCACATTCCTACTTTAAGAAAAGCACCAGAAAAGATCTACAAGGTCCACAGGTACTTCTAGCTGCTTTGCTGCCTAAGGAATTCATCAGGCAAAGTCACTGTATTGTTGCTGTCCCTACCATATCATGCATTCATTTAACAAGCTGACTGCCCACCCTGGCTGGGCTCCAGCAAAACAGGACAGATGTGATTACCCCAAACGTGTCATTTTCAGCCTCTGTGCATCCCCCAGCCTTATCATCTCCAATAGCTCTTCTGCTCCTATAGAAACATTCTGCTCATATAACAAAGAGATGAAAGGAAGAGAAGAATAGCCTATGTCCATGTTCCGCAGAACAGGATAACTCAAGTATACAGTCTGCTGACATGAGTTAAAACAACCAAAGCAAACCTGGCTGAGCTAAGGTTTTAGTGATCCTAAAATAAATTCTTTTGTTGTTGTTTGAGACAAGGTTTCTCTGTGTAACAATTTGGGCTGTCCTGGAACTGGCTATGTAGACCAGGCTGGCCTGGAACTCACAGAAATCTGCCTGCCTCTGCCTCCCAAGTACTGGGATTAAAGGTGTGCACTACCACACCTGGACTTAAATAAGTTCTTTAACAATAGAGAACTTTGGATGAAACTTGGAGCTGCAACAGATCTACGGAGTGGCGCTGCCCGTTTTCCCCAAGTGTGTGTGATCACAGATGGACTGAATTCATTCTGGGAAGAGTTGCAGTGTTTTCAGGGCTGGTAATAAAGTAGTCAGCTCAAAGTTGCTAATGTGTTTTGCCACACAAGAGATAAATAAACTCATTAAGAAGTAAGTGTGGAGTATTTCAAATAATAGAGGGAATGGATAATGGGTGTGGGGAGGAGAGCACCGGCAGGAGGGAATGGGTGGATTGCTATTTTACTCCCAGGAGTTTGATATCCTACAGAGACAAAGATGTTTGGGAAAAGTGTGGGAGCAAGCCTGCAGATATCTGGAAGGATAACAGTTTAAGCAAAAGGAACAGAAAGTTCTTGAAGTAGAAGATGCCTGACAGTACAAGGAACAAGAGAGAGCTACTGTGTTTGGAGGCACTGCTGTGAGGTCAGAAAAGCAACAAGTGGCAAGATCATATAGGCCCTGGTACTGTTATTGCAGCTGGGAGAGGTGGGGCATGACGGGCCTGCTTCCTAAAATTGCTTTGGTAAATGCTGGCTTTGAGGGGGTCGAGGGATGAGCACCAACACTAAGAAACCATAGGAAGCTAAGGCAAAAACCTAGAGAGAGGTTTGGGTAGATGAGGCCACGGAGGATGGTCAGAGTTGGTGAGAAGTGGTCAGACCTCTGGTTACCACTGTCATGAAGATCAGTTCCAGAATCCCCCAACTGGAAGCCAAAATACAGGCATGCTCAAATCCCTTAAACAAATTAGTGCGCTATTTGCATATAAACTATGCAAACCATCTTGGATACTTTAAGCCATCTCTACATTACTTTTAATATGTAACACAGTGTCAGTGCTTTTAATATGTAACTCAGTGTCTGTGAGTTCAAGGCCAGCCTGGTCTACAAAGTGAGTTCTAGGACAGCTAGGGCCACATACGGAATTCCTGTCTCAAGAAAAAGGGAAAAGGGAAAGATGCTGATTGACTGTACCTTGAAAGTAGATTGAACAGGACTTCCTCCAGACTGGATAAAATGATATCAAAACAGGATTCCAGAATGATGGCAAAGGTCTGACATGGACCCAACTTAAGGAAGATCCCATACGGAAGGGCACAGATTTTGGCGGAGGGAATCAGACGTCCATTTTGGACTGGTAAAGTTTAAAGTCAAGTAAAGGTAAATACTAATCTTAATCTCAGGGGAGATAAACAGGCTAGAGGGCCCTCTGTCGTAGTACTGATGCTGGGTACCAAAGAACTACATCAGATCACATATGGCACTAGTGGAGAGATACCATGAATTTCTGGGGAGAAAGCCACATTTTCTGAGTCACATGGAGCCAAGGCTACAACCTTGGGTAACCCAGAGTCAAAACAGTCACAAACGATTCTTGAAGACTAATAAGCAAGTCAGAGGACACAGGACTTAAACATATCAACAACAATCAAGATAGTTTTAGGTTACTTGGATTTCTTTTTTCTCTAGCAGACATTTTTGTGGGATTGGGACAATCAAACTGGAAAGTTAGAGCAACCAGAACAATTGCACAGGATCTTTGCCTTGGAACTGTGAAGACGCAAACAACTTTTGGTTACAGTGGCTACCTCTAGCCACGCAGCTAATTTTCCTATGCAGGCCGACTGATGGCCCCTAACGGTGCATGGTCTTGTTTTATAAAACATGTTACTTCAGGGGTCTTAGTGGTAAGATTGTCCTCAACCAAGTGTCCATTTCCTTTACCAATTTCCTGCTGATGGTATCTAGCCTTCAAAATTGAAAGAAAAAAAAACCTTAAAATTACAGTGTCCATAGCTAGATACAAAGACATATGCTAGTGATCATTTATATGTAAATAAACAAAGATAATAACAAAAAAACCACCCTGTTTATTTTTATATGGTTTTCTGTCAAAATAGGCCTGCCTTGGATCACTTGAGATGCTTACAAATATAGAAGGATTAGGTGTTCTAATTTAAGAAACATACACACGCACACACATATGTGTATGTGTGTGTATATATACTCCGCATGGGGGATCGGTTCCAGGAATTCTATGGATAATCAAATCTGTGGATGCTTAAATCTCTTCTGGGAAAGGCTGAAGTCATTTCCAATAACCTGCACATCCTCCAGTATGCTTTAAATCATTGTGATACCTAATACAATGTAAACACCACACAAACCCTTACATTGCTCAGGGAATAATGATAAGAAAAGTCTGTAGCCTTTGTTCAATGTTGGTTCTCAAACCAGGGACAAATGGCTGAGGTGCTATTAACATACAAAGTGGACCGTAGCTACCAGGTTGGTATACCTTTCCCCCAGCTGTTCTTCCCGATATAACCCAGCCATTTTGGTGCTGTGCCCCCTTTCACCCTTTGGCCCCTTGTCCTCTTGGGCACTACTTCTGGTTCCCCTCTTTCCTTTTCCCTAATCCCTTCTCCCCCAAGCTCTCACATGACCCAGTTCGGTCTGCCAATCATGTTCAGCCTGGACCCTTCCAGATGCCTCTGGCTATGCTCTCCTTCATATCTACAATAAGCCTTCTCCTCCACCATTCCTAGGAGCAGTCATGTCTTCCTTCCAACAGAACGTTGTACTTTGGTTAAAACCATAGATGCAGAGCCTACAAATATGGAGGAATAATTGTGTGTGTGTGTGTGTGTGTGTGTGTGTGTGTGTGTGTATACACAGTGGTACAGATTTATAAATATAAACAAACACACAAAAATATACACACACTTATACAACTTTTCATAATAGATAATCTAGGAGTAGTGTTAATATTATAAAGGAATGCACCAAGGGTATCCCTTTAATAGCAATTAGCATCAAAATGAACACTTAAATCCCAGTAATAAATGAACGGACCAAAGGTCTTGGGAATACAAGCACAACAAAGAGGATGGATTGATGCACTGATCTGATATGCAGAGAACTATTTAATTAAAAAGGAGGGTGTATGGAAGGGTTTGGAGGGAAGAAAGGGGAGTGAGAAGTGATGTATTTACATTACATTCTCAAAAATGAAGTTTAAAATTTGACCTTAAGTATCTCAGAAACAGTCTGTTTTCATTGAGGGTGTATTTGTTTCCTTGGGCTGACTCATCTGAATGTCTTTGTGACAATGACCACTCCATTATGCAGGCATTCAGCAGCACACTTCAGAAGATTCTTTTTTTAAGGTTTATAAGCAGCACATGTAGTAGGTAAAGTGAGGCCCACTAAAAAAGTTGAGATTCCAGCCTTACTCTGACACGCTCAGTTTACTATGCCTTCATGACTGCCCAAAGTTTTGCTGATCTTCCCTTTAGAGGCTGGTGCCTCTTTCTCAAGGAGAATAGGGAGAGAGGCTAACAATGAGTCCTACGTGCCAGGAAGCACCTCAAAGGCCTCCCTCCCATGAGAGGAAAAGGAGGACATGCACAACAACCGTCAAGAAACAGATTATTTTACTGGGGAGGAAAAGTTATAATTTGCCAGAGAAGAATGGGAGGAGGGCTGAGTGTGTGGAGGCTTTGTGGTAGAGTGTCTACTAGTGCATGGGAGGCCCTGGGTTTGATATCAAGAACAGGATAAAAAAAAGAGAGAAAGAAAGAACACTGTGCCTTTCATGCTTAAAGATAAGCAGCAGGCTGTCCCAAGTCTGACTCCTGCGCCAAAGGGCTGTTCTCAGTGACCTTGGTGAAGATATTTACTTCTCTCCATGTGCACATCTGAAGGTTCTGGGAACCAGCCATTCTCCTGCCATCCCACAGATAGCACCAATTACTTCTGTTTACTTGGATTTGATTTGAATTCAAGGAACCAAACTTTTAAAATGGATGAGCAAACCCCCACTCCACCACTGCAAATGCAGAGTTCTCCCTTCTGCGGCGAGGATACATAAATAAAAGTTATCACCAATGGGAAGTCATTAATGTAAAAAAACCCAAGCTACATTAATCACCTAGTGGGTAATTCAGGAAATGGAAGGACACAGCAGAAATAGCGTGACCTTGCACAAGTCATCTTTTCCCTCCATTCAAAACAGCTTTATTAAACAAAATTATAAAGGAGTACAATTTGACAAGTTTACTTTGTTGTTCTTGTTTTGAGGGAGAGGGTCTTTTTTTTTTTTGGTTTTTCGAGACAAGGTTTCTCTGTAGCCCTGGATACCCTGTAACTCACTCTATAGACCAGGCAAGCCTTGAACTCACAGAGATCTGCCTGCCTCTGCCTCCCGAGTGCTAGGATTAAGGGGTGCACTACTACACCCGGCTGAGAGAGTCTTAATATGTAGCCTCGCCCAGACTTGAACTCACAATCCTCCTGCCTCAGCCTCCTTAGTGTTGGGACTACAGGTCTGGCTTCAATTTGGGAAGTTTTGATCTATTCATAAATCCATGAAACCATCACCAAAATAATAATAAATAAACAAATGTCCCTCAGGCCCTTTGCAATGCTTCTGCCGCTCCACCCATCCCCTGAGCAAATATTAGTCTGCTTACTGTCACTATGGATTAAGTTCCATTTCCTGGATTTACATAAACAAAATCATACAAGACATTTTTAAATGAAAGACTGGATTCTTTCATTAAACAGTTATCTCGAGATTTACTGTTGCCTGTCTTCATGCAGGAGAGATGGCTCAGCAGTGAAGAGCACTGGCTGCTCTTCTACAGGACTCAAGTTCGATTCTCTGCACCCAAGTAAGTGGCGACTCACAACTGTCTACAACTCTAGCTCCAGGAGATATGACACCTTCTTTTGGCCTCCACAGAGCTACACACAAGAAGTGCACAGACATATGTACAAAAACCTAAACACATCAAAAGAAAAGATAATTTTTAAAGGGTACATTATATAAATCAAGCACGGTGGCATACAGTTGTAATGTCAACACTCAGAAGGCACAGACAGGAGGTAATTGTAAGCGTGAGGCTTACCTGTTCTACATAGAGTGTTCCAGATAAGCCTGGGCTACATAGTTCTATTTAAAAAAAATCAATCAATCAGTCAGTCAGTCAATCAAAAATGAGTACATGGAGTCAGGAATCATACTGAGCTTTACTAGTCAAACAGAACAGTAACACCTGACACAGGAATAAAAGCAAACTGGGTTGGCCTCTTGGGAATTATAAGGGGCAAGAAAATAAATGTCCTCCTGTGGTTTTTAGTTCCTGGAACTAATTAAGATAGGGCATATGAAATCCAGTGGAAACTGCCCTACTACCTACCCACTCTAACTCATTAATCTACAGAACACAATTTGTTGAGTGAGCAGCCTATCAGGATCTTGTCAAACAGCAGCGAAGAAGAGCAGCTGTCTGTTCTGGACTCTCCCCACTAGTCAGAGAGACTGGCATCATGTTAGCAAACAAATGATGAGACAGTGTACCCGGAAGTCACCAGTGTTCTGTAGGGAAATCAGGCAGGCTATGCGTGAGTTTAACTGAAAGGGTGCTTCCCAGCTTGCTCAGAGAAGCCCTCTTCGGACAAAATGATACGAATAATGATCAGATGAAGCTCTTCTTCTCACCAGTGTTCCCAAGATGATCTCAGGCAAAGAAAACAAAGTTCAAAGGTCCCGAGATTGCTATCAATAAGCTGGCCTTTAGAAAGGACTGCTTAGACGTCAAGGGCTGGGGCTGAGGGCGAGGCACTGTTGTCAGATGACAGAGCCATGTAAAATATAGTGGTCTTGTACTCCAACATCAGGTAAAGTCCTGATGAAGGTCCCTGTCATGTTTTGAACAAAAGAGTGTTGTGAAGTGACCTGGGAAAGTGACTAAACCCCGTGGCCTCTTTCTGAGGATTGTTGGTACCCGGAGAAGAAGCAAGGACATGAGCTAGCAGATTACTAAGCACTCCTAGCAAGGTGAGTGGAGAGAAGGAAACATTCAGATTCTAGGTGCATTTTAATCCCATCCACCATGGCTGCGTGTGACGCTCAATAATCACACCACTGCATTCTTACAGCAGTTATTGTCATCGGAGACCACACTGTAGTATAAACTAAACAATTTAATCCTCATAGTAGCACTGTGAAGCGCATTCTACCTATGCATTGCTTTACCGACGAGGAATTCAGGCAAGAATAGTTAGAAAACAGTCAGGCAGCAACACACAGTGGTTGATGATTCAGTGGGGATATGAAGCCTGGTAGCCTGACCCCAGAGTCTATGCTGTTAACTCTACACTTTACAACTCCTTGAAGTGATGTAGGAAAGAAATGATAAGCCAGAAGTGGTGGAATACACATCTAATTCCAGTCCTTGGTAACCTGAGGAGGAAGACCATAGTTTCAAGGCCAGACTAGGCTACTGATGAGAGACGATCTCATAAAACTGAGGTAACAGAAGAAAACATGACCAAAATATATTGTATACAATGTTTTTTTGAGCAAAAAAGAGAAAAACTGAGGGGGAAGAAGATGAAGATAGGAGAGGAAAGGGAGAGGGGGCAGGTTAAAGGAGGAGAGTTGGGTGTATAATTACTTTATTCAAAGTAAGTCTAAAATTGAGAAACGTGAAATATATTGACATTCACATAAAACTTTTGGCTTCAAACTTGCAGAAACAACCTCGCTATCTTCTGTTATGAACACAGTTAATCAGTTTTCAATGGAGTTCCTTTCCTGAGTTCACTTGGGAAAAGTAGTTACCTGGCTGATTTTCACAGCCTGTGTCCTAGAGTGCTTTCTGTGGATGCAATGAATCCCATGACCAAAGGAACTGGGGAACGAGAAGGTTTATGTGGCTATCACTTCCAGGTCACAATCCATCAATGAGGGGAGTCAGGGCAGGAACTCGAGCAGGAGGTGAAGCAGAGTCCATAGAGGAACACTGCTTACTGACTTGTCTTATAAAGCTGAGGACAGCCTGCCCAGGGATGGTACTGCCCATGATGAGATGGGCTCTCTTACATCAATTAGCACTGAAGACAATGCCCACAGATATGCCCCAGGCCGATCTGATAGAGACAATGCTTTCCGCTTCCTTTTCCCAGGTGACTTTAGATTGTGCCAAGTGGACAAAAACTAGCCAACAGTCATGGCCATAGCCGAGGTGAGTTAAAGGTATTGAGGGGGGTCCTTGTGTTAGTTACTTTTCTTCCTGCTGTGGCAAGAATAGTTGATGGAAGCAACTTAAATCAGAAGTTTACTTTGGCTCATGGTTTAGAGAGTATAGTCCTTCAGTGGTTGGAGTGCCAGGAGAGCTCCACACAGGAAACAGAGAGCTGAATAGGAAGTGGTTTGGAATGACAGACAGCTATGCACAGGAAACAGAGAGCTGAACAGGAAGCAGAAGGGAAATCTAAATGTTCAAAGCCCGGCTCTTAATGGCCTGCAGTCATCATCTGGGCTGTATGTCCCAAAGGTTCTGTAAATTCCCAAAGAGAGTACCACCAGCTGGAGGCCAAGTGTTCAAACACAGGAGCCTGTGAGGGAACACTTGAGACCCTGTAGGTGATTCTTGACTGACAAGAGCATTTCAGAGTATGAAGGTACCTGTCTTGCTTGGGTTTGGTGAATCTTTTCTTGCTAGTACTTTTCTTCGGTTTTGTTATGGCCAAAGAAAATTTATTGTCATTTTATCATGACACAAAATGGATAAGCAGCCCCTATGTTATCATCAGTAGCAGTAAAGTATTGCTGGGAGACCCTGAGACTCATTGTCATTTTATCATGCCAAAATTCCTCTCAGACATTCCTGGGTCAGGACTTTATGGATCAGGAGACTGAAGATTAGCAAGGATTAGAGTTACTCAGGCTCTCTGACTAACTCCTGGTCTGCATGGCAGATCGAAGATCAGAACGTTCCTCATGTTTTTCTAGCAGGCTGTGAACTCACCCTGCATTCATCACCGGATGAAAACATTGCATCAAAGCTGGGCAAGCTCCCTCTTCAGGCTGCCCACAGAGGCCTGGCAGCACTCATTTGCTCTGAGTGTCCGGCTTCACTGTGTTTAATGCTGTTTGGACTTAGTTCAGTGATTCCTACCAGTGTTGAAATCTGGATACAACCAGGAAAAGTGAGGCCGTTCAACAGAACTCTTGATTTAGAACTCTAACTTCTGAATGAAACACGTCTTAAAATATTTTTCTAGTGTATTCTTTATAGTTATCTTAGGCATGGATGGGGCAGTCTTTCATGAGTATGGAAATAGAAGGTCTGGTTGCGCAATGCTGCAGGTAAGAACAAAGATCTCTCTCTTTCCAATGTTGTCAATGGTTTTAACTATGTAATCCAAGCTGGAAGATACTTGAGTATGTTAAGCATGAGTCTTGGCTTATCCCAGCTCTGAGATCATCTTAACATCAGAAGAAACAAAAGCAAGGTTTACGAATGGACAATCATTAAATTGGTGGTTTTCTCTGATCTTCTAAAATTGCACTTCTCATTTCCCGCTGAGTACAGAATAAAAATTTTTTAAAACTGTTTCTAGCTTTATTGGACACACACTAAATTTGTGTGTGCATGCCTATCACTTTCCCAGATAGCTGAAGGCCAGGCAGCTGGGACACACAGCTTCGTGCAAACAAGAGCAGGTCTACAAGCTTTGTTTTGGGGTGTGCTCATACAGTGGCCAATGAAGTTCGTTAAATGCAAATAGAAGATGTGGATGTTGTTGGTTATACCGAAAGATTTCCATTGCATTCTACAAATGATGACATCACCCCCCCCCCTTTCCCAACAGATCCAGGGGCCCTACCATGAGGATTAAAGAACATGAGCAGGGAACTCAGGTAGCCCTGACCTCAAATCCCACTTTACCATGTTTGTTTCTTACCTGCGAATAACTCACCCTCTTTTGGCCTCTGCTGTTTATCAGCTAGAAGAGGAAAAGCCCCATGTCCTGGAAGAATTATAAAGGACCAGTGATGGCAGTAGGTTTCCACACCTGAACCAATGCCTTGTAACTCATACTCCCTGGAAATGATATTGGTTGGCTTTAGTGTCCTTCTGTTCTTTTATCATAAAAACAATAGTTCAAGTGTATGAATGTCGAGGTTGTTTAAGAAAATACAAGGATTTTCTTAATTTTTTTAAAAGACAGGGCCTCACTATCCTGAATATCTTGGAATTTAGCATGTAGAAAAGGCTGGCCTCAAACTTAGAGGTTGACCTGCCTCTGCCTATTGAGTGCTGGGATTAAAACTGGGTAAGGAGGGAGGTAGAGGCAGGTGGATCTCTGTGAGTTCAAGGCCAGCCTGGTCTACAAAGTAAGTCCAGGACAGGTAGGGCGATACAGAGAAACCCTGTCTCGAAAAAACAAAAACAGAAACAAAACAAGCCAGGTAAGGAATGTTATCATGCTCCCCCAGGTGACCTTTTCATTGTTCCCATCTGCTACTTTTATTTTGTCTTACTCTTAGCCGCATTATATGACTTGTTAAAATCCAAACACCTTTCAATTTTCCAGAAACATCTTGACCATTTCATTCTTCCATTATCACTTCATTCTTCTGACTCCTTCCTTCTAGCTCACACTCTTCTAAGTGAAGAATATAGCTTTCAATATTTCATAGTTTCTTGGCCATCCCTCCTGTCTCTCCTCCCAACCCAAAACATTTACATCTCCTGACAGTCAGCACGCTCCAGATCCATGGATGGTTCAACACACACAATCCCAACGCATCCTCATCAACGGTTTACCTTTTCCCCCAAATCTTGGGGTAGTCTGCCCACCATACTACTCTTCTTATACAACTTTCCCCAGGCACACACAGAATCCTTGGCATTCCTGTCCCTCATCACTGCATTGTTCAGACTGCAACTTAAAGAAATAAGGGAGTAAAAGAAGGAGGGAGGGAGGGAGGACTTGGGTTCATGGTTCCAGTACATCATGGGGAAGAGGACATGACAGAGAACAACGCTACTGACATTATGGCAGCTGGAGTAGTGGTGGTAGTGACAGAATGTGTTTCTGCTGGCAGACTTTCTCCTTCTACTTTTCCTCCATCAGAATCCCCAGCGTTTAGGATGCTGCAGCCCACATTCAAGCAGTTTTTCTGCTACGGCTAACACTTTCTGGAAATCTCTTCCCAGGCCCACCTCAAGTATGCTTTGCTGACTCAGTCAAGTTAACGATGAAAACTGACCCACACGATTTCTGAGACTGACACTTGCCACACTTCTTACAGGCAATCTGGTGGATTTTAGGAACATTGACACTTGCCAGCAACATGGAAAGAAATGCCCAGCTCTTTGGTTTAGTTTCTTGAGTGCTACATATAAAGGGAATAGTGCAGTGTGCAATCTTAACTCAAAAGGACAGTCCCCTTAAGGCACCCTCAAGGTATACATCACCCATCAGTATCTCTGCCTGCTGCTGTGTTAGGGGGTAGCATACTCTGTCCACTCGCCCACTGAGCTTCTGCCTTTCAGATACTTCAAGGGAAGCCGGTCTGCACATGCATGTACACGATTCTAGAAGAATAGAAGTTTTCTTTTTCTGAGGTAAATGCTAAGGGGTGCAATTGACGGGTCTCCTTTTAGTTTTAAAAGAATTATGAAATTATTTACCAGGCTGGCTGTGTTATCTTATATTCCTATCAGCGATGGGTGAGTGGTCCTTTATCTCTGAATCTTTACCAGAGTTTTATGAGCATCAGTAGTTTTTTTTTTTATTTCTTTACCTATTCAATAGTGATATCGAGTTGGATTTTAATTTGCATTTTTAAGAAGTCTAATGATGCTAGCCATCACATGCTTGTTTTTAACATATATATATCTCCATTAGTGAAATGTCTCTATTTTGTCTTTATTTCTTTTTTTTTTTTTGGTTTTTCGAGACAGGGTTTCTCTGAATATCTCTGGCTGTCCTGGACTCGCTTTGTAGACCAGGCTGGCCTCGAACTCACAAAGATCCGCCTGCCTCTGCCTCCCAAGTGCTGGGATTAAAGGCGTGCGCCACCACCGCCCGGCTTGTCTTTATTTCTAATTGGATTTTTTAGAGTACTAAGAGTATTTTGTTGTTGCTTGAGGATTTTTGTTTGCCTATTGGTTTGTCTGTCTGTTTTGAGATAGGACCTTATCTACAGTGCAAATGAGCCTAGAACCCACTACATACCCAGACTTACCTCAGGCACAGGACAATCCTCCTGCCTCGGCCTTCTGAGTGCTGGGATTACAGGTATATGCTATTATTGAGTTTTGAAAGTTCTTTATATAGTCTACTTGCTGGCCCTTTGTTACATATGTGATTAACAAAACTTTCTCTGGGTCTGAAGCTTGTTTTCTCATCCTTTTAAGGAGTATTTTTTTTAAAGTTAGATTTAACTCACTGGGTTTTTCTTTTATAGCTCATACTGTTGTCACATCTAAGAAATCTTAAAATAACAACATAGTGTATTAACTTTCTGATAGTATAACAAAATGTCTGAGATAATTAGCTTAAGTAGGGAAAGGTTTATTTTAGCTCTTTGTATTGGAGGTATCTATTCGCCTATGGATACGTATAGGTCAGCAGCTCATGGCTTTGGGGCCAATGGTGACGGAGAATGTCATCACAGCAGGGGTGTGTGTGGTGGATGAAGACCCATTACTCACGGCCAGGAACAAGAACAAGACAAGGGTTCCACAGTCCCCGACAAGAGCACACCATCAGTGAATAGGCACTAACTCTTTAAAGGCCCATGATCTGCGATGAGCCCCATAGGTTCAGGGTGAAGCATCCAACATACAGATCTCAAGGCCAGATCCAAAGTACAGCATAGGTTTCCAATAGCCAACTTGAGTTCTGGATAATATCTACTGCTTTTCTTTTTCAGCCATTTATTTTTATGCTTGTGTGTCTGTGTGAATGCATGTCCCTATGCATGTGCATGGAAGGCAAGAAGAGAGCAGCATGTGCCCTCCTCCGTCCTCCTCTGCCTATTCCTTTGAGGCAGAGGCTCTCTCTGACCCCAGAGCAGGCATTTTCTCAGCCAGGCTTGAAGTTTGCAAGTTCCAGTGTTCCTCCTGTCTCTGCCTCTGACAATGCTGGCATTACAGGCATGCACAGGATGCCTGGCTAATATAGTATGGTGTCAGGATAAGAGTCATAGTTAGTCAGTCCTCAGCATTTCATGACATCTCTCCAGCCCCTATTTACTATGTTTCTATCTAAAATTTTCTAATTTTAACTTGTAAGTCCAAGTCCTCTTTTAAAGCTAGTTGACATAAAATGTAAGAGATATTTTTCTTTTGGGCTATGGATACACCATTGCTCCCCTGCCATCTTATTAGAAAGAGTTGTTCCTCCTCCTTTGAATTACCTTCACAGCTTTGTCAGAAATTAGATGAACAACCCCCTGCCCTGTGAGTGAGTGTGTCATGTGTGTGTGTGTGTGGGTGCATGTATTTGTGTGTGTTTGGGTGCACGTCGTGTACGCATGTGTACAAATGTATGTGTGTGTGTACACACTCGCGTGAGGCCTACTTTATTTCTCCAATACCTGTACCTGTCCATGTGCCAATACCACCCCCTAGGCTTGAGGCTTGATCATTGCTACTCTTCAGTAAGCCTTAAAGCCATGTAGGATGATTCTTTCCACTTCACTCTCTGTGTCAACAGTCTCAGGCTTGTTTATATTTACAGAGAACCTGGCTGTGGTTTTAATAGGAATTGTTTTAAGCCTATAAGGCTGACGCTCAAGAAGAACTGACAGCTTTATCTTGCTGAGTCTTCCAATTCATGAATAAAATATGTTTCGTCAATTATTAAGCTTGATTTCTCTCACCAGCATCACTGTCAGCCTACAGATCTTGTAGGCCTTTTGAGCATTTGTCCTTAAGCATTCCCCTTTCCTTGGAGAGAGTACAAACAGTGGTGGTTTCCATTTGGCTTCCCATTCGTCTGTTGTCAGCATAACAGTGTAGTTGGTTTTGGGTCTACTCTTCTGTCCAATGACCTTGTTGAACTCCCTTGAACTTCTCAGGGGGGTTGGCTTGGCTTTTTTACATTCTTGAGGATTTTCTGGTAGGCACTGTTTTCTGAAACTAGAGAGTTTTATTTCTTCCTTTCCGAGCTGCAGGGCTTTATTGCTTTATCCTGCCTGTTGTACTGGCTAGTTTGTCCAAAATCACATTGAGTGACAAGGGGCATGCTGGACATACTTGGTGAGTTCCCCTCACAGGAATGGGATTGTAACAGTTGGCTGCAGGGGCTTTATAGAAGCTCTTTGTGGGGTTCACCTCTAGTCCTACTGTGCTGGGAGCTTTATGTTGTAGTGTTTGTTGGCTCAGTTGCATATTTTCAGTGCCAGAGACCAAACCAAGGCCTTGTACATATGCTCAAGATTCTTTTTTTTTTTAATGTCATAAAGTAGTATTGGATTTTTATGTGACCAGTCATAGAATCACATGATTTTCCTTGTTTGCCTGTTGAGATGAGGGCTTACATAATTTAATATTGAACCAGCCTTCTATAACGGAACTAATTCCATCTGGTTTTCCTGTGTTATTAGTTTTAAGCAGTGTGTGTTTGGCTTGCTAATTTTTCAAAAAGGATTTCGAGTGGAGTACATGTTACTAGCTCTTTCAGTGAATCTGTGAATGTAAATATCCCAATCTTGTTTTTCTGGAGATGCCTTACGTTTACCCGTTCAAAAGAAACTAACAAAAACTCAAGGCAAACACTAGCTGATAGTGACTGTTCCCTGTGAACTTTGAAGGTATGGCTGCCTGGCTTTCTGACTTCGTGTCTGTTCTTGGTGGGCACCTACCATTTCTCTGTTCTCATTACTGATGCTGTGCGGTTTGTCCTTAGCCTACAGTGGATTTTTAAAAAATCTTGCTTGTGACTTTGCATCCCTTTTTAATCTTCAAATCTAAGAAAATTCTCGTCTACGCTTTTTTCCACTACTGTTCTTCCTCAAGTTTGCCCAGCCCCACCTGGAATTCCCACTAAACATAAATGGCCTTAATTTTTTATCGTGTCTCGGAATTATTCTTTCATTTTCTTTCTCTTTCTCCATCAACTGTAGGATGCCCTTAGGTTTATATTGTTCTTGAAAATATTTTTCTCTCCAGTTAAATAATCTTGATAATATTTATGATTTATAGTGCTAGTGTAGAGCTGTCACTAGTGCTGTTCCCAAATATGCTAGGGCTTTATCCCTTTGAAGTCATGTGTGACCTTGTGACTTCTTTAAACATAAGTGTCACTCCTGCAGAAGGTTTAAAGGCTAGGCAAGTTTTATTATGATTCCTTAATTTCATGTCACTGTGTGTTGAGACGGAGCTGTCATTGGCACAGAACCCTGAGTGGCTAAGAGAGGCAAGAACTCCAAGCCAACCTGTCCCGCACATGCAACTTGAGCAAGAAATAAAACATTACTCATTATAAGTGCCACTGAAGATTGTGGGTTGTTACTGCAGCATTACCTAGTTTAGCCTGACTAATAGTGCAGAGGAATCCTCACAATGTGGATAGTGTAAATTTAGGCTGTATCCCTCTACATATTTCCTATCTATGTGGGGAACAGATAAAGTCCTGAGTGAACATGCTTTGCTAAAATGGACATGACCATATCCAAGACCTCACCTCAATGCCCCAGACACATGGAAACGGCAAAGCCTTCTCCAGGAGTCTTCCGGGGACTGTGGTGGTGAGGTTCAGAGCAATGGTGTGATCTTCCTCTGGTCTGAAGGTGAAATGTTGAACAACGTAGAAACTATCAACCACAGGACCCCCTCTGGAATGACAGCTCCCAGCTACAGTTGTGCCCCTGTTCAGCTGTATAAAATAACCCTGTCTCCTCAGCTCAGATGCATAACATATATGCACTGAGGTTCTGGGGTACAGTTGAAGCCCTCCATCAGAGTAGGCACAGCCCACCTGTTCCCAGCTTTTCTTTACACGTGCCTGTCTTTTCTTCATTCCCTCGCTACCCTAGTTGGGTCAATCCATGAAGACATGCAGAGCAGAGCACAGCATATACCTAGAGCTTTTATTCCTCACAGACAATTCTCTCTCTCTCTCTCTCTCTCTCTCTCTCTCTCTCTCTTATGTCCTGGTTCAAGGCCAGCTTCTTGCTATCTCCCTGGGCTGTTCCATCATCACTCACTCCTATATGGTAGGATTAGTGTTAGCATTTAATAGCATAGGGAACTTGGAATAGCAAAGCCTGGACACTTGCTTCCAAAGTGACATGTCCTTGGGAACTTGCCAGGATGGATGACTTCTTTAATCATAGGATTGGGGGTGGGGACATGCCCTGAGGCACCCGCCCCCAGATCTCGGTAGGTGGACTGCCTGTGAATTCACAACCCTCTGCAAAAAGCTCTTGAAGAGATGGAGCACAGGGGCATGACTTCAAAAGCCTGCGAAAACTTCTACCAAAGATATTTAAGTTAAGATTCATGTAGACAGGACAGCCAGAGATATTCAGAGAAACCCTGTCTCGAAAAACCAAAAAAAAAAAAAAAAAAAAAAAGATTCATGTAGACAGAAGTTTGGCTTCTCTTTCTGTTTTACTTCCTCCTCATCTGGCAGAGAAACTCACATCAATCTCATCGGAAGGCTTAATCCTCTTACATTGACCAGTCTTGGTCGGATTCTCCCTGAGATTTTGGAGCACCTAGGCACAGAGTTGTCTTTCCTCAGAGCCCAGAGACTTCGGATTGGATGGAACATTGAAACAGGACCCTTGCAGGCCTAATACATCTGAATAGGTGAGCCTGGGAGACTTTTCATATGGTAAATAATTGGTCTCTAAGACCACGAAGGCAATTCCTGCTTGATAAACTGTCTTAGGATCGGACAAACAAAATTCAGAGACTATAAGAGAGTTTGGGACTGAAAGATTTGATGAAGGCCAGCCATCTATAAGGACCCTTGCCCAGAGGAAAATATCCTTTTGAGAAACCTTAGGTTAATGTTAAATGTTTGTATTATAGATACTAAGAAGTTTTAGGTGCTGGTTTTAGAGATAGGGTTTGGGTTTAGGATTTAGGAATTTTATAGGCAATTGTTAGGTAATTGTTAAATATTAATAAATATATGAGTGATAAATAAAAATTTACTGTTACACTCCTATTTGTCCATCTTTCTCTTCATTTTCTTATTGCCATGTAAGCATGAGAATTCTGGCCAGGAAACTGGGCATCCATTTCTGAAATACTTATATCCAATTCTCACCTTGGCATTCTTTTTCATTTCTAGAAGATGGACATTTTCTTTCCTTCCTTTCAAACCTGACGTGTTTTAAGTTTTGTTTGTTATATTTCATCCCGCGTTTCTACTTATTTGGGTGCTACATTCCTAAAGATCACCCTAAGACAACTCTTCTCTCCCAGTGTAATTGTTAATTCTTTATGTTCTAAAGCACCATCTATACTCAACTTAATCAAATCTTTCCTTGCTGCAGTATCTGGGTCACACTTCTCAAGCTGATGGACTTAAAAGATGGGGGAGCTCAGAAACCAACAAAATATAGGGTGGACATTGGAGCTTAGAGATGGAGTCCAACACTCAATGAGAGATGAAATGCCATGGGTGGAGCAAGTAGCCTGCACAGAGAAGCTTCCCATAGCCTCCAAGTCAGGGCTGTGCCACCGATGAGAGTAAAGACCGAAAAACCAGTCAACATATAATGTGAATTATTACAAAACAGCTTTAAAAACTTAGTAAATAAAACAGAATGTGAAGGTCAAATGTCAGAGGATGGATTTTGAAGGCAAAAAGGAACCCTGTTCAACTTTGAAGGCAAAAGAGAGAAGTTAAAAATGAGTAAATCTTGAACAGGAATTGTCCTGACTAACCATTCTGATGTAAAGATAGTGTTTATAAGTGGAGTTTATGACGTCCTACCTTAGAAAGCAGAAACTGTATTCTTTTGTGTGACTTGGATGATCAAGTAACCATCTACTAACAGATAAACTGCTTACTATATACCCGCCCTCGATTATGACCATTACAACTATTTCATGAGGCAAGTGTTTATAGGAGAAGCTCAGAGAGAGGACAAGGTCGCCAAAGTGACACACCAGGTAAATACTGGAACCTGGACCAGCTGCTGGTAACATTGGTTACATGGTCTGCTTCCCTTACACTTTGCAGTCTCTGTTGGGGAGGCAGAGGGACAAGCTGTAGCCGCAAGGGAGAATGGCAGAGAACAGGGTTGAATCACTCCTGTAGACAGACATGTACTGGCATGTCTCCAGCTCAGCTCTGGAACATTCAAGTGACCAGCAGGTGGTTATTCATGTATTATTTAAAGCAGCTTTTTAGTACATCTACCATTCTAAAGAGACACGCCACTCCCTTTCAAAGGGTCAGATTCTATAGATTCCTGAGAGACCCAGATATAATGCTACTTTTCATTAAAACTCTCTAAGTCATCCAAACTAGAAGTTACCTCTTTCTCTTTTGTGCTTTTCATACACTCAATAAGAGTGGGGCTTATGCTGGCCAGATGGCTCAGCCTGTAAAGCCTGGCAACCAGAGTTCCATCCCTGGAACCCACAAGAAAGTGGGAGAAGAAATCAACAGTTGTCGTCTAAATACCAAGCCATGTATATGCTCCCTGCACACATGTAGACACACAATAATATACACACATGTAGACACACAATAAAAATATTGCTCAAAATTAAGAGACAGGCACTGGGGATAGGACAACTGAGTTGCAACCCTAGTTTTCCTGGTCAACATATTAGACACAGCCAGCAGAGCCAGTGGTAAGCAAATGTCAGGCACCCTAAGGTGCCATCTGCATGCATGTTCTGGGTTAGGGTTTTTACATATACGCTATGTTCCAGCACAAAGTCCTACATAGCACGGATACATTTCAAAACACACACATAACTCAAACTATTCTCCGCTTTTCTACAGCCAACACCCTCATTTCTCTAGATCAATGTTTCTCAACCTGTGAGTCGTGACCCCCTTGGGGTCACATATCCGATGGCCTGCACATAAGATATTTACATTATGACTCATAATATCAGCAACTTTACAGCTATGAAGTAGCAATGAAATAATTTCATGGTTTGGGTGGGGAGTCACCACAACATGAGGAGCTGTATGTAGTAAAGTGTTGCATTAGGAAGGTTGAGAACCACTGCTCTAGATGATTCTAAGACTCCCTGCTCCCCCAACTTGTGTCCACATTCTTTTTAGTCTATTCTACACCTAGTGGGCAGAACAGCCTTGAAACCAGAAGGGAAGCCAATGCTCACAGCTTGTACGCATTCTCCTCCCAGGGTGGACAGTGCAGTGGCCAGTGGGTCTTTGCTGCCTTCCAGTCTATGACCTCATCCATCGAATTCCCCACCTCTCTGCTCATTTTGGCAAGACTCCACCCAGTGATACTCCCCCTGTTCCTTGAGTGTCTCAGGCATGCTTCTTCTCAGGGCCTCTGCACTGTCTTCCTTCTATCTGAAATTCTCTCTCCAGATCTCTGTGTGGTTTGTATCTTCATGTGGTCATGGTTCAAATTCTGCTTTCCACTATCTCTCCCTGTCCATCGTTTTAGCAGTCTCCGTAATGATTACCTTGCATGTCTTTCACAGAATGACACCTTATAGTATATATTTTATACATCCTCTGTTTCATCAAACAGAAGTTCCAGAAAATAAGATGGTTATGAGTCTTTGTTGATTGTTGCCAAAGGTACCTAGTCCTCTGCATGCCATAATTAGTATGAATTTCTTTTGTTGTTGTTGTTGTTGTTTTTTTTTCCCCAAGAGAGGGTTTCTCTAACAGCCCTGGTTGTCCTGGACTCACTTTGTCGACCAGGCTGGCCTTGAACTCACAGAGATCTGCCTGCCTCTGCCTCCCAAGTGCTGGGATTAAAGGCGTGCACCATCACGCCCAGCCCAGTATGAATTTCTTAATGCATGACTTCCTCTACCTACTTCTCTGGAGTGACATGCATATCACATGTGTAATTTTGTGATGTGTGGAAGTCAGAGATCAGATATGAGCATATGAAAATATCAGCCACCTAGAGTCCAAAGAACTTGTTACAGTCCATGCTGAGCACACCTCTAAGTCCATCTATCAGGAGGCTGAAAGTGGCAGAAAAAGATGGGTCAGAGGTCAAGCAGGGATCAAAAATAGGCACAACAAGAGAGATGGAGAGACAGTCAAGCACATGTCTTCCAGACTCTTAGCAGGGTACATAACCCTCTACCTCACAAGGGCTGTGTTGAAAGCAGCTTTATTTTCTATTTTATTGTACACTCTAATGAATTTTATTGTACTTAATACCTCTACTTCCCTTCCAACCCTTTTTCTTTTCAATCACCCAATACTAGGTGGCAGAGTAAGAAAGTTAGAGGGAGAAGGGACATAGGTCTCTTGAGCTGCTTCCTACTGATTAGGGTCATTGGGTTGTTTGGGGGCAATACCAGTCTCAGTAGTCACAATATCCAAAGTCCAGCAAACAGCAACAGCCAACACAGCAAACTAGGAAACAGCAACAAGATGAACCAGCAGCAGTTTGAGGGAGCACCAGCAGCATTTCAGGGAACACCAGCAGCAGGGAGAGCAGCAATCCCTTTCTTATTCAGTACGCCCCCTACTTCTTGGGGGCTCTGGTTTTTTATACCCCTCTCTCAAGTCCTCAAAATTAACTTTCTGCAGCTGGCTAAGCCACACCCATGCTAGTGCATGAGGCACTGATAGTTTACAGGTGTGGACAAACTGAAGCAGCCCCACACCTGGGATTAAAACAAAAACATTCTCATATCATAACTGGATTTTTAAAGAAACAAAACTCTTAGCACAGGGCTATGCTAGTCAGGTGTCAAAGTTACTACAGATGAAGATCAGGATCCAAGCCATAGAATGCTTCCAAGCGAGTCCTTACTATTGTCTCACACAAATATAATAACAATTTCTCGTCCTCTATAGAGACTAACAGGCCCTCCTGTGGGGTTACATTAAAAAACAGCCCCTCCCCACTCCTCACAAGGGCATGCTAATACCTTAGAGCTGTTCTGGGATCCTAGACCAAACAATAAACGAATACTCAAATCTCAACCAGATCTCTGACTCAGAAGGTAAGGAGAAGCACTGAGAGTGGAACACCTTTAAAACAGCGTGACTTGGGAGGAAGAAGCAGGAGGATTGTGAGTTTAAGGCCACCCTGAGGTATGAATCAAGACCCTATTTTACAGATGGAAGAAAGGAAGGAAGGAAGAGAGAAAAAAGGAAGGAAGGGGGAAAGGGGGAAAGGAGGAAAAAAAGGGAGCAAGAAAGAAGGAGGAAGGGAAGAAAAAGGAAATCAGTAGGTCAAGTCAGAAATCTGTTTTCACAAGTCGCCGTTTGAAGTTTGGGAGTAAATGCAGTAAGCATGTCCCCAGAGGCCGGCTACCTCCAGTGAGAGCTTTAGAGCAAGCAGCATTGGGTAGGGAAGGGAGAGAGGTAGGGCCTGATGACCGGACGTCTGATGGGAGTGAGAGGTCCGCTGTCAATGGGGGGACGCAGGCAGGGCACATCAGAGAAAGGTTGCTGCAGGGTTGATGGCTGGAGCAGCAGGGAGGTCCGTATGGCTGAGTCTGAGTGGAACTTCATCTGCGAAGCCTTTGCTCTGTGTATACTTTAAAGTCGGTCCTTACACGTGTCTTCAGTTATGCCAAATTCTTTAAATACAAGAACCAGATTTCATATATATATTTTTAAATAATTCACCATGTCACCTTTCACGGTGCCAGAAAGCAGGCAGACTCTTAATATAAAAGACACGAATTGAGGGGAAAAACTGAGAGTGGGCAAAACTTGAGAGGGACACGGAGAGAAAAGTGTATTTTTACTATTACTTTATATTACTGGAAGACATGCAGCCAGCGATGTCTGAAAGCCAATTAACACCTCAGTAAAGTCTGAAATCAGAGAAGTTGGAAGGAATATAATTTTTAATGACATTTTCAAACTATTGAGAACTCAAAACCCAACAAAATGAAAACAGGAGTTTGGCCTGATAGGACACGGTTGAGTCATGTGGATGCCAGTCTCTGCTGAACTTGAAGATAGAGCCTGGGGACTGTCATAAGAGAAGTGGGAATGGAGGGAAGTCTGTGGCTAAGGTTTCAGTTTTTCTCCAGGCTGCATTAAAACGACAGGCTGAGGCATTGCGCAAGCGTAGAAGCTGGGTTGGAAGCAAAAGGGATGCTTGACAAATACAATCTCCGTGTCTGGCAGAAGGGCACACTGTGTTTATGGTAACTCTGTGGGCTGTTGAGGAGAGAAGGCGGGAGGAGAGCTGCCCTGAACTCTGTTATCCTTTGCTCAGGACAGCAAACCGTGGGGCTTGGACTGCAGAAATACATCATCTCATAAGTCAAGGTTTCTCCTGAGCCCTGGTTCCCTTTTTTCCTTGGATCAGAGATGGCAGGAAATGTGATATCTACACCCCATTGTGCCCTTTTCACGAAGATGCCACACTGAAGCAGGACCCACCTTTATGACCTCATTCTAACTTAGACCTTGATTCCAAACGCAGTCACATCTAAAGTTCTGGGGGATAGGACTTTAGTAAGCTCCTAAGCGTCTCAAGAAAGTACAAGGGCCACGTGATTCCTGGGAGCCCACCTGTGGATGTGTTCAAAAGCAGCTATGCTGGAAGGAAATCGCACCCTCTAAAATCTCCAGACAGGACCTTGGCTCCATACCCAAGGCCTGTTTCATCTCAGTTCCATACCACCATGCTCACTGGAGCAATCTAAATGGAAAGGAGACCAGAGGCCCTCACCAGCTCCTTTGCCGATGGAGAAATGCGTGGACCCCATAGCCCTGCAGAACGTGTGCCGCCTGCCTTTCCTGTGTTCTCAGCACACCACCTGAAATATGAGAACCTGCCAAAAAGCTGCTTTCTAATGTCACCTGGCAGCCTGCTGGAAGCCACTGCCAGGATGAGAGCATCAAGGAGGATCCCCTTGAGTGTGTGACATAAGACAGGCGTGCGCCACAGCGTCATTTCTAGTACTGCACAGAATAAATAGTCTTTAAGCTAGTGTGAAAATACATGTGGAAACTCTTACGGAGTTAGACAAACATAAAAGGTCCCATTTGAAAACCAGCTTTTAGAAAACAAATTAGTTGACAAGGAACTTTTCATTAAAAGAAAAAGAATGTGTACACTATTGATGCCACCAGGGCCCAGTGTGTAGTTCCAATTCAATGGCAATACACACAGGCTGGCTCTGTGTTAAATTAAATGGGTCACAAAACCAAAAGTCATGAATCTGAGAAAGGGCGTGATACAGGGGTGAGAGGATAGGGTAAGCAGACTTCATCATATACATGTGTGAAATTGGCAAGGACAAACTAAAGTAAGTTTTTAGTGGGAAAAAGTAGGTACAAATAATCTCGCATTCACAAAGATAACAAATGGTGAATGGGTTTTGGCTAGAACCACCCTGGTGAAGGAAAGCAAAGGCAACTCAAGAAGTGACTCACCCTCCGCAAGGACATCAAGAACATTTACTAACATTTCTTATTTCTCTTATTGTAACAAGACCATTGCAGAGCAGCTGAGAATACATCTCTTTCTTTTTCTTTTATTATTGTTATTTATTATTATTATTATTATTATTATTAATTTTCTTTTTCCAAGACAGGTTTCTCTGTGTATCCCTGGCTGTCCTGGAACTTACTCTGTAGACCAGGGTGGCCTGGAACTCACAGAGATCCAACCTGCCTCTGCCTCCGGAGTGCTGGGAAAAGGCGTGCACCACCACACTTTAATACATCTTAAACTAGATACTTCTAATGCCACTAATGAAGAGAACTGAGGCTTGTATTTGGTATTGTTAGAACATATTTAATGGGATGGAGAGAAAGCTCAATTGTTAAAAGCACTGGTTGGTTTTCAATGCCCAGAGCCTACATGGTGGCTCACAAACCCTGTATAATTTCTGTCTCATTAGACCCAAAGCCCTCTTCTGGTCTTCTATGGCACTGGATATATGTGGTGCATATATATGCAGGCAAAATACCTATAAACATTTAAAAACAAAATAAAAAAATACAGTCAAAACGCATGGTGGCACACATCTATAATCTCAGGATACTGAGTTCAAGCTTTCCTTGGTTACCTAGTGAGTTCAAGTTCAGCCTAAGATACACAAGACTATTTCAACAAAACATTGGAATTTCGTCACTACAGAAGGGGCACCATCTTCCATGTTGTTTTGACACCCAGAAATTCAACAGGGATGTGTCTGCCAAATATTCTTCTCCAACTGAAGTGCCTTACCCTGATACAGCAATTTATACTGATAGCCTAGTGCCAATCATTTGAGGCGTGACTCTTCTCATGTTTCAAATGAGATCCACAGAAACTTACAGATCCCGTGTTATGCCTTTGGACAGTGTGATATAATATTAAGTCATTGGATTTTCAATTTTTTAAATGTTTATTTATTACTTCAAGTTACATCACCATCACAGTCCCCTCCCTCCACCCCTCCCAGTTCCACTCTCCTACCTTCTACACCTTCTCCCACCTATCCTACTCCTTCGGTGTGGCATGCCTCTACATCTCAGCCCACTTCAGTTTATTAGTCATATGAGGGCTAAAAGCTTCTCCTTGCACTGGTGGCCTACATGGCAGCTCCACTAAGGCAAAGTGTCCCACTAACAGGTAACAAAGTCTATGTTCCTGTTCCTTTCAGTCTGTTGGTTGTAGGATAGTTATTCTGTACTATATGGCTAAAATCCAGGTATAAGTGAATATATGCCATGTGCATCTAGGTCTGGATTAGCTCACTCAGGATGAGCTTTTCTAGTTCCATCCATTTGGCAGCAAATTGCATGATTTCCTTATTTTTGATAGCTGAGTAGTATTCCATTATGTAGATGTACCATAGCTTTTTATCACTCATTGGTTGAGGGACATCTGAGTTGCTTCCAGTTTCTAGCTATTACAAATTAAGCTGTTATGAACATAGTTGAGAAGATACCCTTGTGATTTGGTGAGGATTCATTTGGATGTATATCCAGAAGTGGTATGGCTGGGTCTTGAGGTAGAGCTATTCCAAGTTTTCTAAGATATCGCCAGACTGATTTCCATAGTGGTTGTACAAATTTGCACTCCCACCAGCAATGGAAGAGTGTTCCCTTTCTTCACAACCTCACCAGCATGTGCTGTCATTTGAGTTTTTGATCTTAGCCATTCTGACAGATGTGAGGTAGAATCTCAGAGTCATCTTGAGTTGCATTTCTCTGACAATTAAGGATGCTGAGCATTTCTTCAAGTGTCTCTCAGTCATTAGAGATTCTTTTGTGAATTCTCAATTTAGTTCTGTTCCCCATTTTTTGATTGGATTATTTGATTTCTTGAGTTCTTTATAAATTTCAGATATTAGCCCTCTGTAGGATGTGGGTTTGGTAAAGATCTTTTCCCAATCTGTAGGCTGCCATTTTGTTCTAATGGCAGTGACCTTTGCCTTACAGAAGCTTTTCAGTCTCATGAGGTTCCATTTATTGATTGCTGGTCTTAGAGCCTGAGCTATTGGTGTTCTGTTCAGGAAGCTGCCACCTGTGGGAGTTCGGGGCATTTCCCCGTTTTCTCTTTTATTAGATTTAGTGTGTCCAACTTTAAGTTAAGGTCTTTGATCCACTTGGAATTATGTGCAAGGTGATAAATATGGGTCTATTGCATCCAATTTTTAATGTAAAGACCTTTCATTAAAAAGACCTTCCAGCCACATGTGGCTGGAAGCACATGCCTGTAATCCCAGCACTCAGGAGGCAGAGGCAGGTGGATCTCTGTGAGTTCAAGGCCAGCCTCGTCTGCAAAGTAAGTTCCAGGATAGCCAGGGCTACACAGAGAAATCCTGTTTCTAAAATACATACATACATACATACATACATACACACACACACACACACACACACATGAAAAAGGCTTTTATCCTAATGAACTAGTATAGAGCTTTTCTGAAATAATAAAATCTACTCAACTCACTTAAGTTAAAATAATTTAACTCACATCTCTCCTTCTGTCTGAGTTTTCGTCCCGGTTAAAGTTACAGCAATTATCCTTATCTTTTTTTTTTTTTTTTTTAAGATTTATTATGTATACAGTGTTCTGTCTGCAGGTATATCTGCAGGCCAGAAGAGGGCACCAGATTTCATTATGGATGGTTGTGAGCCACCATGTGGTTGCTGGGAATTGAACTCATGACCTCTGGAAGAGCAGCCAGTGCTCTTAACCGCTGAGCCATCTCTCCAGCCCAATTATCCTTATCTTAATTCCCTGGCACACATAGTACATTCAACTGCTACTTGTAGAAATACTTATTTAAATGGTTCCTATAACTTTATTCTTTTTGATTAAGTCAAGTCAAACTTATTTTGGATATAGAAGTATAAATAACATAAAGAATTTGTCTGGGGCTGGAGAGGTGGCTCAGAGGTTAAGAGCACTGGCTGTTCTTCCCAAGGTCCTGAGTTCAATTCCCAGCAACCACATGGTGGCTCATAGCCATCTACATTGAGATCTGCCCGGGCATATATGTAGAGCAAATACTGTATACATAATAAATAAATTAAAAAAAAAAAGAATTTGTCTTGTTGGCTCCCATGTTGTCTTTGAATCTTAGGAATTCTGTTTTAAGTGAATATTATTCACATCAGAAAAAAAGAACACAGCAGGGGATCTGGGTTAGAATGGGACTTCCTGGGTGTGCTATAGAGAAAGGAATATTTTACACTGACCTCTTGGAAGACTAACTTTCTCCCTCTAAAAATCATTGGATGTCTGTCACCTTTCACTTATTTCAATCCTGTGCCTCCATGTTCGACACCAAAATGTTCTACATAAAGTTTACTAAATGGTGACTATAATCCAGGCTTACCAACACCCTGGCTGCAAAGTCAGCAATAACACAGGGGGCCTGAGTCTTCCCCAGGGAGCCTTCTCAATGCTGGAGGCTAACATAACATGTCCCTCATTTGTGACCCTCTACCATTCTAGAGGAGGGCTCACACCAACCAGAACGGTTCAGCAGTCAATGCCTTGCCCACTATACCCTGCCTACAAAGCTATCATGGACCACTTTGATCAAAGACATGGTCTTGGGTTCTTTATTGTTGTTGTGAGAAAACATTCTGACAAAGGCAACCTAAGTGTGAAGGGATTTATAACAGCTTGCAGCTCCTGAAGTCATAGTCCACCACAGTGGGAAAAGCAGGGCAGCAGAGGCAGAAAGCTGGCTAGTCATACTGAATCACACGCAGAAGGCAGAAAGTGGAAAGGGGTGTGGAGCGGGGCTATGAAGTCTCAGCTGGGGGCCCCCAGTGACCCATTTCTTCCATCAGGCTCCATCCCAAACTTCCCAATTAGCACCAACAGCGAAGGATCACAAGTTCAAACACGGGAGCTTATGTGGGGATATTTCATTTTCAAACTACAAAAGGCATAGGACCAGGTCTATGCTGACTGAATAATTACTTTGAAATCTGAAAAATCATTTCTAGAGTTTCAACCCAAGATCTGAATGACATAAGATTTCTAATGATATGTAACTGTATTTTCCTTGAGACAAAGCCTCACTGTGTAGCTAAGCCTGGCCAGAACTCACTAGACCAGACTGGCCTTGAACTTACAGAGATCCTTCTGCTTCTACCTTCCAAATGCTGGGATTAATGGGGTGTACCACCATGCCTGGCCTACTTGTCTGGGAGCAAAAGTATCATGTGGCTGCATGGTCTCTTATAAGCACATTCACTCCGAGAGTAGAAATGGGCACAAACCTTTGCATGTTTCATTCATCTTATATGTGAAAATATTAACTCATGAGGCACAGACAGGGTAGAGGTGTATCGTTGTGGATGGTAGTTCTGAAATAGTCCTGTTGGAGGTTCACTGCCAACTCCAAATCCACATTGTATTTAAACATTGACTCAGTTTATAAAAACCTCCCAAGACATTTATTTTATAAAATCCAAGAAAATGAAGAGCCAACATTTTTTTCTTAAATTTTTTTTCATACAATATTTTGATCATATTCTTTCCCCTCCCAACTCCTCCCTATCTACCTATTCAGTCAACTTCATGTTCTCTCTCTCTCTCCTCCCCAAAAGAAAAAATAAAAATACAAACAAACAAAACATAACACACACACACAGAGTCCACTTCGTGTTGACCAAGTGCTCCTGTGCACGGGGCCTGCCCGGCAGTGTGTTTTAAACACTCAGTGTCATTCCAGTCATTCCATTGGAGAATAGCAGCTCCCTTTCCCAGCAGGTATCATTTACAAAGAGATTCTGGGCTGGGGTAAGACTGTCACCCCTCCTCTGTGCTGATTCTGTCTGAACTGCACTCGCAGAGGTCTTGTGGGTGCTGAGTTCATGCGTGTGTCACCTCTGCTGAGTCTGGAAGATTGGCTTTCCTTGGACTCACACACTGTCTCTGGCTCTTACCGTCTTTCTGCCTCCTCCTCTGTATAGATTCCTGAGCCGTAAAGGGAAGGTTTTGATAAAGACATCCCATTTAGGGCTGAGTAAGAGCCGCCACTTTTGTTAACCTAAAGCGACCTGTTTTATACAGGAAAATTTGTTCATGACTTTGTAACACCTCTTTCCTGTTTTCTTGGTGTGCAGTTCAATATATTTAATGTGTCTTGGACTGTGTGTAGGATTTTACTTTATTTTAACTAATTTATTTTACTTTATATATATATATGTATATATATATATATACATATATGTATAGCATCAGCTCCTTTCATGAAACTTTAATATCCGTGAGAAAGTTGCATAAACTGATGTTCAGCCCACTTGCAGTTCACAGACCAGCCTCTAGATGGAGTCAGTCTGCACCTAACAGTGCGTTCATATTTCCTGTAACAAAGCTACTATGGCCACACAATATGTAAATAGAGAAAAATCAGAAAGCATGCAAGTGCAAACAACTGAGTCAGTTGGTAGTTAAGACCAATACAGACTTATTAAGTGACTTCCAGAAACACTGAATAGGATTTTCACTGTAGAATGGGGCTCCACGAGAATCTGCCAAAGCAGGAGCATCCTGCCACCCCAGGCAGGTGTGACTCTGAAGCCATCCTGGATCTATCAGGAATTGTCAGCAGTATCACAGTACCTGGCCACACCAGATCCTCAGTGCTAGAAAAATGGATGCCCAGTACCTGGGCCTCTGACCATGCTGGTTGTGTGTATGGGGAACACTGGCAGGGAATACTAAAGAAACCTGAAAACAAGCTCAGCTACTGTGCAACCAATACTTAGATCCAAGCATGTTCGGTTTGCTGGGACAGCCCATTTTCCAGCTTCAGCAACAGAGTAGGCACAGACTGAGAAGAGTGTCTGACTCACTCCTTCACCAGAGTCACCCACCTAGCCTACCCTCCTCAGGTCACTGAACCTGATGCTGTAGCAAACACTCCAATACTTAATGATCATATATACCCGAACTATCTATCTGCTACAAAACACTAAATCTGCTTTTATAACATTACATTGCTTTTACATTGTTATTATTTTTTTCAATTTTTTTCTTTATTTATTAATTCACATTGTTATTATTGTTAATTAATATGTATTCATATGTTTCTGTGTGAAGGTATGCAAACAAGAACCCAGGTGCCCATCCATGCTGGGAACTGAATTCAGTCTTCTGAAAAGGCCAGTATATGCTCTTAACCGCTGAGCCATCTCTCCAACCCAATATGGCATTGCATTGCAATCATTGTCAGGACTTGGGAAAACAAATGTCAAAAAATGCTTTATATATTAGGCTCCATGGTGATGGCTCAGGGTGTAAGTCACTTTCCACACAAGTAGGATCTGAATTCAAATCCCCAGGACCCATGAAGGCTTTGAGCAGTAGTATACATCTATAATTCCACTGCTTTCATGGGAAGATGGGAGGCAGAGGAGATTCCCCTGGAGTCTGAAGGCTAGCTGATTTGGGATACGAACTTATGAGCAACAAAGAACTGACCCTGCCTCAAGCAAAGCAGAAGACGAATACTAACACTGAATATTGTCCTCTGATCTCCTCATGTGCATGTAGGCATACAGAAAGACAGACAGACACACTCAATACACACACACACACACACACACACACACACCAGTCACTACCCACACTGATAGCTTCCCCCTTTGGAGGTGGCTGTTTTCTCAACCCTTCACTCTGGCCTCCTACCCAGTCTTGCAGATGCACAGGGGCCTCTTTTCCTTAACTCTCCACAGGGAGCAATCACCATTAAAGTCAGTGCCTTGTAGAAGAAGAGACACAAACTCAGCAATCCACCCCCCTTAAGGAATTTGGTCCTTCGTCTGGCCTAAGCCCTTCTATACCATTTAAAATTGTTTTTGCTTTTTCAGTCTATCTTTACAGAAATGGCAGGACCTCTGCTGGGTTGGTTATAGCGAGGGAGGCTCTGTAAAGCTGTGTGTTTGGAGTATTGTCAACCCTCCAAAGTCTGGCTGCACCAGAAGGAAGTTGCTGCTACTCTTCTTGTTTGAGTCTCATTTTCAAATTCCTGAGGGCACACAGAGGGGTGGGAACATCTTGTGGCCACCCTTTCCCCGAAGGCCAACTAAGGAGCAGCCAGACACCAGCCCCACTTAAGGCTGCATTCCAGACAGACACCATGATTAAAGGGACACTACTCCATCATTAAGACTGCAGGCCTAATATCAGTGGAGTGATTTTTCATGGAAATTATTTCAAAAGCCAAACTGGACCGGACAGTGGTTTTCACATGTGGGGGCAGTGGCTTTTTCTTCATCCCTTCTATTTTCATTTAAAAGAGGGGAGGAGAAATGGCACCAGTTCTGTTGAGAACCTCAGCTAGTGTGTACTTACATGGCTGGAGCAGGCTGGGAATGCGCCACCTGGTGGAAGTGAAGTCTGAAAAATCGAGATAATCAGAACCTGGCTGTGCAATAAATAAATCAGAGCTATTGTGTACCTTTCTTTCTTGTCACTGCCAGTTGGCCAGCCCTCAAAATCAGGAAGGGCCTTGCTTGGCCATCATCTGGCTGTGACTGGCTCTCTCAAATGAGACATTCATTCCAGTAGTTGTCCCTCAGCATCCACAGGAGACTAGAGCCAGGATCCCAAGAGACACCATAGTATGGAGATGCTTAAGTCCCTTGTACTGTACTATGTAGGCATACAGAAAGACAGACAGACACACTCAAGTACACACACACACACACACACACACACACACACACACCAGTCACTACCCACACTGATAGCTTCCCCCTGAGTTACATCCACAGTCCTGTAAGAATTCTGGTCTGTAGCTGGTTATATCAGAGGATTCAGAACTAGCAAATACAGGGAATTGCCTGTATTTATGGCTATGTAAACATACATAGTTAACACTCATACATGCTTTTAATTCCTCTCCAATTTATGTGCTAGGAGCCTCTTGCAGAATGAACTATCTTCATCCCCTCAATATTCCCCTCTCTCTAGAAATACACAGAAGTAATAGAAACAAAAGATTATTCACATAGGCAAATTATAAACTTGGCAGGTTTATCTCCAGGCAAATGTATAAAGGCTTCCACTTTTTGAGGGAAGGAGGGAGTCTGAGGTCTGCCCAGTTCAGACTCCAACATCAGGATGCCAAGCCTTGACACAGCACAGCCTGAGAAGGACTAGAGTAACAAACTGTGCTACATTTAGGCAGGTACACCAGAACATGTTTCCCAACTCAGCATGTTGAAGTTTGAATAGAAGTTGCCCTTTCGACCCCCCATGGGCTCCTGTATTTGAACACTGGGTCTCCAGCTGTTTGGGGGAGGTTATGGGACTTTTAGGAGTAGGGCATGGAGGCCTTGCTGAAGGAAGTCTGTCGCTGGGGGGTGGGTTCTGAAAGTTTACAGTCTCACCACACTTCCAGTTCCCGCTCTGCTTCCTGTGTGCAGTCGACATGTAATCTCTCAGTGTCCTGCTCTGGCCACCTGCTGCCATGCCTCTCCACCATTATGGATTCTCCCTCTGGAGCCACAAAGCCAAAACAAACTCTTCCTTATGTAAGTTGCTTTTGGTCATGGTATTTTTTCATAGCAACAGGAAAGAAACCAGGACATGGTCACATTCCAGGTCTGTGGCAAGGGGCAGGTGGCATCTTGTATCCCTGGGTGACATTTGGGGAGGCAGTGGTGTGACAACACCGAGGTGTAGGTAGGTGCAGCCTCTAGAGCGTAGGCCAAGGTCTCTACAAATGCCCCAGCAATCACAATAAGCAATACCTCGATCTAACGTTTTTGAAACTCAAAAGTTAACTGAAAAACCCATGGTGGGAGCTGAAGAGATGGCTCAGCAGTTAAGAGAGCACCCTGCTCTTGCAGAGAATCTGAATTTGGTTCCCAGTAACCACACTGGGTGACCCACAAACAGCCTACAACTTCAGCCCCGGAGATAAGACACCCTCTTCTGGCCTCTGCAGGCAACTGCACTGATGTGCATGTGTGTACACACAGACACATAAATAAATCTTGAAAGAGTTACCCATAAAGGGAATCACAATGGAGCCGAATTTTAAAACCTCCTTATAAGATCTATAGTCCTGCTATCTGGAATTTACTCAAAGAAACCTGCACACAGCTGTTCTCAGAAGCTTTATTCATAACTGTCAACACTTGAAATCATCCAAGATGCCTTTCAGAGGGCAAACGGATCAACTGACAAATGTAGATGATAGGATATTATTCCCCACTGAAAGGAAATGAACCACGAGCCACAGAAAGACATGGAAGAAACTTAAATGTGCACTCCAAAGCTGTCAAGCTGAAAGGGACAAATGGCCTCATTCTAACTGTAGGACATTCTAGAAAAACACAGCTATTACAACAGTAAAGGGAAAGCTCATTTGTGGTCAGAAGTTGGTAGGGAACGAAGGATAAATGGGCAGAACGCAGAAGATCTTTGGGACGGAGAAAAGACGTTATGTCATACAATGGTGATTCCTCATCATTGCCTGTCCAACCCCATAGCGTGTGTAACACCAATAGTGAGCTCTGGCACCACAAGGGATTGTGGGTGATAACAACACAGCCTGGTAGGCCTGTCAGTTGTGCTGCCTTTTCTGGTCTAAAGTATTTGATTAAGTGGGGAAGAGGTGGTCTATGATGAACAAATGATCGAAATTATAAATAAGGATCAAGGCAACGGAAAAGCTGATACACCTAGAACAGTGGTTCTCAACTTTCTCAATGCTGCGGCCCTTTAACGCAGTTCCTCATGTTGTGGTGACTCCCAACCATAACATTATTTTTGTTGCTACTTCCTAACTGTAATTGTGCCACTGGCCAGGGTCTCACTTACTAAGACCGTCAGAAATACATGTTTTGCAGTGGTCGCGACCCACACACTGAGAACTGCTGGTGTAGATGTTGCTATGTTCAAAGAGTACATTAAAACTCTCAATCAGAAAGAAATGACAGTGCGGAAATACTCAGACACCGGGGCTTTCAAAGGGCACCAACATGGGGGGTCGTTTACAAGGTCATGCCTCTGAGGCTTGGGGTCACACCTGCACTTATAGCCTCTGTGGCACTGGTGGGTGGGGTCACTACAGTGTGGTAGGTTTGGTGTTAGCATAGCATAGGGAACTTGGAATAAGGCTGGACTTTTGGGACAGAGGACTTCATCCGAAGTGAATGTCCTTGGGAACTCACCAAGGACCAGGACCTCTTTGATCTTGGGGCTGCCCCTGGGGTGCCCGCCCTCCGGAGGTCTGTTGTCATTTCGGAGGTCTGTTGTCATTTCGCAGATCTCTGCGAAGGGCATCTGAATGACATGCCCTGAGGCACCTGCCCACATCTGTGGACCACCTGTGAATTCCCCCCTCTGCAAAAAGTTTTTTGAAAAAGACTGAGCCCCCGGAACTAACTTTAAGAGTGCACAAAAGCTTCTGACGGCAGGTGAAGATATATAAGGCAGGATCCACGTGAATGCTGGGTGGGCTTTCTCTCCTGTTCCTGATTCATTCAAGGTTTTCCTCTCCTGTTCCTGATTCACTCAAGGTTTTCCTCGACTGGCGAAAGAACACACATCACAGTTTCGTGGGAAGGTTTCACCCTCTGATGTTGACTCGTTTTGGGTCTGGAGAGGAGACGGATTCTCCCTGAGATTCAGGAGTGCTCAGATGCAGAGCTCTGGGACTTTGGGCCTTTGCAGGCCATAAGCATCTGAATAGGTGAGTTACCTGGGAAACTATCATTTGTTAATTCGTCTTAAGACCACAAGGGGACGAACGAAATTCAGAGACTTTAAGAGACTTTAAAACTGAAAACTGTATGAAGACCAGCCATCCATCAAGACCCACGCTCAGAGAAAAATATCCTTTTGAGAAACCTTAGGTTACTGTTAAATGTTTGTATTATAGATACTAAGAAGTTTTAGGTGTTAGGTTTTAGAGTTAGGGTTTGGGTTTAGGAATTAGGGATTTTATAGACAATTGTTAGGTAATTGTTAAGTATTGATAAATATATATGTGCTAAAAAATTTACTGTTACACTACTGCTTACTGGAACTCTGGGTAGTTTCCTTCTGTGTGTCTTTGTGTTAAATAAGATCAGACACGGGGATTTCCTTAAACAAGTCAAGGCTGAGTAAGGACCTTGGAAAGCAGATTGGGTTTGCAGGCTCCTGGGGACGCACAGCTTCCCCTCCATTCCGTGGCCACTTCAACCCAGCCAGTTGCACCAGGAGCATCCCAGAAGAAATTCCCACGCTGGCCACAAAGAGGCAGTCAAGGGCAGCATGATGCCTTCCTCTTTTTTATGAGGTCAAAGGTAGTCTCCCTTTTGACAAACTTTTCATGTCACTCATCTCCTGTACCCTCCTCCCTGTGCCCCTTTGTTTCTCTCCAGAAGTTGTAAAATTCACACTTTAAATGCCCTTTATTGAGGTAACCTAATTCAAGCCCTTGCATAGATCTTTAACTATGTGCTTAAGGGCTCTTTAGAACAAGATTGGCTTTGGAGTTGGGCTGAGCATTTTACGGAAGCACAGGCAACCAGGAATGTCCCCTCAGTAATTTCTTGGGCAAAGCTGTCACTGCCTGGTAGCCTCTCCTCTGGGTTCCCATGCTGGGCAGGTATGCACCTGCAAGGCCAGCTGCTGTGGCCCCTAGAGGAAATTCCTCCCTTGAAGACAAAGGGTTCATTATCCAGCAGGCTCAGGTTCCCAGGGGTGGGGGAACGCACACAGGAGCTTCTTATCTTTACTTTATTTGGCAAAGCAGGGGCAATCTTCACAGAGACCTGACCACCACACGCATCCCATTTCCTGCCAAACACAAAGGAGAAAATTTCCACTCCTAGCCTGGCTCCTGCCTCAAGGATGACTGTGGCTAATAAGGACAAGGCTCTTTAGTCCAGGTGGAAGGTGAAGCCTGGTGGCAATGGGAAGGCCCTGGCATCTTCACATGGTCCTGAGCAGTGTGTTCCCAAGTTACATCTAGCCCCAGGGCATCCCAGAGACATCATTGTAAGATGGAGCTAATAGGATCTTCCTGATTCTGTGATTTAACTGCCAGGTTATAGAAACACACGCACACACGCCCGCACACACACATTCCCTGTGGCCTTCTTTTCTTATCTGCAAAACAAAGACACTGAATTATTTTACCTTGAGAGCAAGTATATAAAATTAAAAACAGGGGCTGAAGAGATGGCTCAGTGGTTAAGAGCACTGGCTGTTCTTCCAAAGGACGGGGGTTCAAATCCCAGCACTATATGGCAGTTCACAGCTGTTTGTAATGGGTGGGTGTGGTGGCGCACACCTTTAATCCCAGCACTCAGGAGGCAGAGACAGGTGGATCTCTGTGAATTCAAGGCCAGCCTGGTCTACAGAGCTAGTTAGTTTTAGGATGGCCAAAGCAACACAAAGAAACATGGTTTCAAAAACAAAAAAAAAAAAAAACAATCAAAACAGGAAAAGAAAATTTTGTTTTGTTTTTGAGACAGGGTCTTGCTATTCAGTCCAAGCTGGTCTGAAATTCACTATGTAAGCCACTTTCACCTCAAACTCAAAGTCCTTAGCTTCACCAGTACTGGGATTTCCAGTGTGCATGATCACACCCAGCTCGAAATTTAATGTTAAAAAGGACACGGAGTGCTTGCTGCTGCTTGTCGCAGTACATACACTAAGGTCAGACCAGTGCAGACATGAACGAGCAGGGCCTCTCACCAGCATGGAATACAAAGCCACAAACAGTCCATATTTCACTTCACGAGAATGATTATGTATTATGAATAACAGGAAGAGAAGAACTCAAAGACAGCAAACTCAAAATGGCGATGCGGAGACAATGGAAATATTCATCACCCTGGTGCAATCATGACCCGTTGTGTACTTGTGACAAAAACATCACAATGCACTCTTGAAATCCACAGAATTGTTAGATCTTAGTTTAAGATTTAATTATCGATAAGATAAGGTGTCCTTACTTGATCGAATGCACCAGGTATACATACATCATTGACAGTGGCATACTCCACTCTA
This sequence comes from Lophiomys imhausi, assembly GCA_907164525.1. Classification (NCBI taxonomy): domain Eukaryota; kingdom Metazoa; phylum Chordata; class Mammalia; order Rodentia; family Muridae; genus Lophiomys; species Lophiomys imhausi. The sequence continues at coordinate 1,177,573 of CAJQZJ010004773.1, read as the reverse complement.
CTTTGTATATGCAGACAATTAAAGTAAGCAGTGAAGCTAGAGAAATGGCTCAGCAGGTAGAAAAAAGGACCTGCCAGGCATGCCTGACAGCCTGAGTTCAATTCTTAGGATCCACACAAAACGGCATGTGATGAGACTCCTCTATAATCCCAGCACTCTTACAGTGAGAGGAGAGAGAGCCAGACTCCTAGGGTCAGCAAGCCTGGAACTCAGCCCTGCAGGAACAAGAACACACTCTCTCTCTAAAACAAGGGAGAAGGAGACTGGATTCAAGAAAGTTCTCTTCTGACCTCTTTCTGCATGCCATGGCACGAGGGTGCCAGTACACATATATCCTTCACACACCCATACACACAAAGAACAAAAACAATACCCAATAATAAAAATGACTGGGCAGGAGTAAAAGACTATTGATTGTAAAGAAGTATTGATAACATAAGCAACAAGACATCTTTTAAGGTCGCTTGGGTAATGCTTGAAGCCACACAAGTAACACATGTATCGTTTTGTATGGGCTGCAGTTTGTTTGAACAGCCAAAATGGCATCCGAACACAGTCTGCTCTGGTTGCTCTCTGCAACAAGGAAACAAAATCAAGGTACCAACTCCCGTCTCGTTCACCCCTTGGAATTCATTCCCTTGTCCAGGAACACTGGCAGTAGCCTGACTTCAGGGGCCTTCAGGGTCTTAGTAATTAATTGCTTGTGTCATCACCTGTGGTCATTTACAGTACGCCAGGTGTGTGTGGGGAAAAAGTGTCCTTGCCCCCCACCGCCTCTGTGTGTGTGTGTGTGTGTGTGTGTGTGTGTGTGTGTGTGTGTGTGTGTGT